>WBNM01006460.1:0-14944 GCA_013399055.1 Ramphastos sulfuratus
AAATAATAATAATAATTAATAACTATTAATTTCTACAACCATCATTGATCTTATTTTCTTCATAAAACTTATATCTATTTGTACTGAAAATTTTAGACAGAAATGAGAAGAAAACAAAATTGATTTTTTAAAATAGAGCTTTTCTTAATATATTTTCCAATCACTTTTCTTTGTCAATAAAAATAGCCTGAATGAATTTCCCCTCTCCCAAACTAAACCCAAAAGTAGTGATGATTTTATTCCTTCCATCAATCTACTTTGGGGAAGGAGAACCCTCTAGTTGTATTATTGCAAAGCTAAGTAAGCTATGAAAGATGCAGAATTTCCATGAGTATAGCTCCATCTTTTATAATATGTATAAAATGAGTTCTGAAGAGGTTTTTGCAAGCAAGTCAATGACTCTTGAGGAAGGATAGTTGCTAGAAATAAAATACTACTTTATATAATCATCCAAGTATAGGACTTGCACTGTTCCTGATACTTGTTTTTACTAATAATGCAGAAGCTATTTATATGGAAATCATGTAGTATGTGCTGCAATTTTGGAAAACATGTAACTTTAAAACAACTACCAACAACTAAGGAAGGGCATGACTGTGATCTGGAACCTGAACTAAGAAAATTTGTCTTAGTAGGGATTTAAGATTTTAGGCATTTTAATTCATGAAAAGATCAAAAAACAGAGGGAGAGAACATGCACTTCTTTGAAATAAAAATAATACTTCTTTATTGGTTTGGAGGTTCAGCTCCTGAGTGTCCATAAGATAGTGGAATAGGCTGGAACTTTATGTTTTAAAACATTTCCTTATTCTCAATTAAAAGAAATTTTTAAAAGTACCTCAAGCATTTATATGTCATCCAACTAGTGGACACAGAAGAACTGACAAGATCCTTAGAACTGAGAGTACTATAAACACTACTTTGTGTGTCTTCCTCATTGAAATGGAACTGTTAATTTGGGGGATAATCAGGTCTAACTGTACTATGCTGCCATGATTCTCATCTTCCTAATACTGTATGCAGTGGTACAGTTCAAGACCAATGACAACCCAAGTTTATAGTCATGTTTGGTTTAATATAATTGTGCCACTAGCTAAATGGTTTTCAAAAAAAAAAAAAATCCAGTAAGCTATAATTTAGGTAAAAACTGCAGACAATACAACAGTCAGGCAGGACAGGAAGTAAGAACTGCCACTTCTAATAGAACCATCATAATAGGTCTCATGGTTATATCTCACTAATTTTTCTAGTCCCTGTTTTTCTCATATCTGACCTGTGTATTTTTCTTTCAGAAGGAGCTCTTGTGCTTGTCCTGCATCTGCTTGTGTATTCAGTGTCGACAATTCCCCTCTTTGTTTTGCCAGTTGTTTTTTTGCCTCAGTCAGAGACAGCTTTTAAGTTAAATAGCCATCTGGCAACTTCACTGCTCTTCAAAGTTCTCTGAAAGGAAACTTATTTAGCAGGTGCACACTAAGCCATTGGCAAGTTATTGACAAATGAAAAAAAAAGGTCAGCCTAGACTGACAAGAGTATACTTCTAAGCAAGAGCATTATATGCCTTTTAAAATAAAAAAAATGACAGTCAGAGGACAGAGTCTCAGAAGACAGACATGTATTTCTAGATGTCCTATTTCTCTCTCTCTCCTTTTCTTTATTTTTTATAAAACTATGAAGATTACTAAGTTAGAAATAGAAACCAAGATGAAGATATGTGAGTCCTGGATTTTCCATTTACACTTTTGTACTCCAAAAGATAAAGTATTTGTCTGAAAAAAAACCCCAAAAAACCACAAAACCAAAAACAACAACAAAACTCCCAATTAGCTAAATGAGGTGTCTTCAATTACCCTGCATTTCTGAGTTAATCCCTTCCATGTATATAAAGCACCTGTAAGGCAGAATGCGTCCATTTGTTTGTGAAAAAGGAGTAGGAATAGTTTTGTAGACAAAAGAGATTTTTAGAATGATTATGGGAGAGGGAATAACAAGGTAGGGTTTTTTTAGATAATCAATACAAGAAAAAATACCTTTAATGATGCAAATAGCTGGTTCTGATCACAGAAAGCACCATTTTAGATTAAGTTATGATGTCACTAGACATAGTGTTTTCAGTGAGTCAAAATAAAATAATAGGCAGAACTTCTGACTTTGACTTGACTTCTGGACTATGTTACAGCATGTTCTGTTGGCTATTTTTAAATTCTTAGATGCTACAACTGTGATTCAGACACTCAGTTATTTTCTTCACCTAATGAAGAAAACAGACTGTTCTCATAGGCCTGTGTTGACGCTGAAGAAATAAAACAACTATTGTGCTCTTTCAGGATGCTATGAAGATATCTAATGGCAAAATCTTGCTAATATTGCTCTCAAGTCCATGTCTAGAACAAGTATTTTTAAATTTCTGCATTGAATGAGTACATTTGGAGCTGTGATTCATTCCTAAACAGAGTGCTAAGAGTTATGCAAAAATGTCTCCAGGTCAAATAAAGAGAGCAGATTGTTGCATCAAAATTTGTTTAGAGTTTAATACAATCTGAAACCTTACATGGACAGGAGTATGATCAATCATGGAAATTTGTGTGTCTTGGAATCTGAAAGATCAAAGTATATAAGCATTTTGAAATATTTGAATATTTTTCTGTGTAGAAATTTATGTCAACAACCCAGGAATAACTTCTCCTTGATGTAAGCAAACAATTTTTGAATAGAAAAAGGATTGTATGATGAAGAAGCCATTTATATCTTCCAGATAGCAGCTCAAAATGAGGCTAGAAAGAGCACTTGTTAGTTATCACTAACTGGATGTTGCTTCCACTGAAACCAAATTACACACTCTATGAAGGGCTGTGCATATCTAGATGAATCAGAACTTGTTCTAAACCAGAGTAGCCCCAAGGTAAATATCTTCTATTTCTTCTTGGATGCACCAACTAGAACAAGGTATTTGTCAGGGAGTCAGTAGGACTAATGGAGGTAAAGCTTTGGTGGCAGGTAAAATCCATGCTCTGAAAGTCAAACTCTGAAACTACACACATGAGCTCCATTACAGAGAAATCTTGAGAAAACAAGATAGTCTCCTGAAGACTCCTAAATCAACACAGAGCAGACATGCACAAAAGAGAGATGAGTGGAGAATCAAATACAAAAGTCTAGGGCAATCACAATGATCTTTGACTTTTAAAAAGTCGCTAAAAGATAGCCATAGCTTCTAATTCAGCATTTCTATGCTACAGTTCTATAAACAATTTAAGAGACTGAAAAGCCAAAGAAGAAAATAAAATGTCCTTTCAACTTCATGGTTTAATAAAATCTGATACTAAAATTCACTCAACTCAGAAATTGAAAAACATCTGTAAATAAACTCGCCTTCTCTGAGGAACTTTGTCAACAATTTTCATGCCAGCAGCATCCCAGCCTGTATCAGGAATAGTGTGGTCAGCAGGACCAGCATTGGTGAAGCAACACCTTGAGCACTTTGTTCAGTTTTGAGGCTCTCACTACAAGAAAGAATTGGAAGTAATGGAGCAGGTCCAAAGAATGGTAACAAAGCTGGTAAAGGGTCTGGAGAACAGGTCATGAGGAATAGCTGAGGGAACTGGGGTTGTTTAATTTGGAGAAAAGAAGCCTGAGGGGTGACCTTCGTACTCTCTACAACTACCTGGAAGGTGGTTGCAGTGAGGAGGACATTGGTCTCTTCGATCTTTATACAGTTACCTGATGTGTTAAAAACATTGAGTATTCCCCTTTTTAAGCCATCATATTTCTTTATCTTTACTGTGAATAGGATTTAGTTCATTCCAACTCATCTATTTAGGGGTCACATGTGAGCTAAGTCTTTAAAGTTCTTTCACAGTTCATGCAAACCTAATCATGGGGTCAAAAAAATTACTCAGTTCACCTTGAAGTAGACAGTGAATGTCAGATTTGTTGCATTGCTCTTTAGCCAGTTTTCCTGAGCAGAGTTGTGGTACAAAACAGAAAGGAGGCATTTAAAAATGTCATGGTATTTAATTCAATTAGTTTATAGTGAACACTTGATTGCTCCTTGACTGAGAACTCTGCTTTTGATTGTTCGCCTCTTATGCACAGCAAGCCAACCACTGTAGATGCTGTGAATTTGTACAGTTCAGCAGTCTTTCATGGTTATTTGTTGTGTCTGCCTCCTTTTTACCGCACAGCAAGGCTGGAGGTTTTAATTTCTTTGAACAGAAAGCTAAAATGCTACAAGTCACTTGACATAAATAGTCTTCATTTGCCCAAGTGTTCTCTCTTTAGTGAGTATCTACAAGACAAAGAAAGAGCTATCCACGTCATCTATGTGGACATCTGTAAAGCCTTTGACATGATATCTCACCACATCCTTCTCTCTAAACTAAAATGATATGGATTTGACGAGTAGTAGGATGGTAGCATCCCAAAAGTAATGGTCAATGGCTTGATGTCCAGACAGGAAGTGATGTCTCTCAGTGGTCCATAATGGAACTAGTACTCTTAAATATCTTCATCAAGATGATGTGATCAAGTGCACCTTCAACAAGTTGCAGATGACATTAAGCTGACTGGTGCAGCTGACATGTCTGAGGAAGAGGCTGCCATTCTAAGAGACCTAGACAAACTTGGGAAATGAACCTGTGGATATCAGAAGTCTAAGATCCTGCATGTAGGTGGGGTCAGTCATCAACATCAATGCAGGTGGGGGGGATCAAAGGATTGAAAGCAGTCCTTTGAAGAAGGATGTGTGGGTAGAGGTGGATGAAAAGCTGGACATGAGCCAGTAATGTGCACTCACAGCCTAGAAATCCAGCTGTATCTTAGGCCAAATCAAAAGAAGTGTGGCCAGCTAATCAAAGAAGGTGATTCTCCCTCTACTCCACTGTGGTGGGAGCTCACCTGGAGTATTGTGTCCATCAGACATAGACAGACAGACATAGATCTATTGGAGCAGGTCCGAAGGAGGGACACGAAAATGAACAAAGGGCTAGAGCATATCTTTTAAGAAAGGCTGAGTGTTTGGATTTTTTAGACTGGAGAAGAGAACTCTACAAAGGGACTTCTTGTAGCATTTCAGTACTTAAAGTAGCCCCATAAAAAAGATGAGGACAGACTTTTTATCAGGGCTTATTGCAACAGGACAAGGCATAATGGTCTTAAACTAAAACAGGGTAAATTTAGCTGTAAGCAAGACACTTTTTACCAAGAGTATGATGAAAAATTGGAGTAGGTTTCCCAGAGAGGCATTATATGCCCTATCCCTGGAAACATTCAAGGTCAGGCAGGATGGGGGTCTGAGCAACCTGATCTAGTTAAAGATATCCCTGTTCACTGCAGAGTGGGTTGGACTAGAAGCCTACTATCCCAGATTATTCCATAAGACTATGATTCTCCAGTGTGATCTTTTCATAGTCCAGTACAATGATCTGAGTACCCATTGGGAATGCGGGAGATCGAAGTTTTCATTCAGCCCAAGGAAACTCAGATTCCTCCTTTTACTAGTAGGTTGGCTAATCAGTAATCTACAGGGATTTTGGGGATGTTCAATATTAGAAGCAATCAATATTGCTCCAGCTGTAATTTCACAGTGAATACAAGGGTTGTTCAGAGATAAGAAACACAAGGATTAAAATTCTTTTGCTGTCTGATTTCCTAAGTGTTCACATGGAAAGGGAAATAAAGCTTTACTGACTGATCCTGGAGTTGTTCATGTATTTAATTCTTGCAAACTACCAGAGAAAAAATGTGTAAAACAGTAGGAAAGCGGGGAGAAGCACCCAGAATGTATGGTGGTTTGGCCCTGACTGAGGACCAAATGCCTACCAAAGCTGCTTTATCACTCCTCATCTTAGATAGACAGGGGAGAGGGGAAAATATAACAGAAGCCAGTTAGAATAATAATAAGCACGAGCAATAGACTGCAGGGAAGCAAAAGCAGAGAGATGTTAGTCTATACTTCCCATCATCGGGACAATGGTCTTGGGAAGCAAGGCACTCTACATGTAATGGTTCCCCTGGAGGACAAATGTCACTTCCTTCTTTCACTTCGCTCTCATATTTGAGCTGACATCATATGACATGGACTATCCCTTTGGCCAGTTTGGGTCAGCTAGCTTGGCTCTGTGCCCTCAGACCCTTGGGGCAGGGAAATGTTGGAAAAACACAGCCTGAGTGCTGGACATAGCTGTAGCCAAAACATTGCTGCGTCATCAACACTCAGCTACAGCATTAGGAAGATGCTTTGAGGAACCTTAACCCCAGCTTTGCCCAAAAACAATACAGAATGCTTCCATCTTTAACATTCCTTAAGGTAGTTAACGGTAGTATATACCCTTCTACTTGCCTAATATATTGTTCATCTACTGATCCAGGTAAGTAATGGATTTTTAGAAATGTAGTACTTAACATTTCTTCACATTGGAGAAGAGGTGGAGTGTCTTATCCTTCTCCCAGTATTAAAATTTTTAGACTAGCCTGATCTCATCTGTTTTTATGCATCTGGAAGTGTTTAAAGATAAATATAACATGAAACACTATCAGTTATTTGTTGTACTACTGACTGATCTATCTGTATTGTGTTTGACTGATCTGGAGTGAATTCTCCTCAGAGCATCTTTCTAGCGCTGTGTTTTGCAGTGCTGTAGTTTGGTATTGAAAACACACCAGTACTTTGCTTACTGCTAAATGAGCACCTTGGCTCATTTCCCTGCCCCAAGAGTACGTTGAAGGATGAGTAAGATCTTGGGAGGATACACAGTGAGGATGCACAACGTGGTCAACTGACCCAAACTGGCCAAAGGGTTATGCCATTCCATATGATGTCAGCTCAGATGTATATGCTAAGGGAAAGAAGGAAGCGGGGCGGGGGGGATACTCCACCACGGCGTCTCTCCTCCAAAACAAACACTACAGGTGTTAGAACCCTGCTTCCCAGGAGTGACCAGAAATCATCTGCTGATGAGAAGTAGGTAATAACAGCTCTCTTTGCTTTTGCTTTCATGCAGAGTCTTTCTTTGTGCTTAGCATTATTAAATTGCTTCTGCCTTATTACTGGCCTTTTGTATTTTCCCCTCTACCCTATCTGTCTAAGAAGGGGCATGATAGAGTGGCTTTGGGGCATTTGGCACCCAGCCAGGGCTAAACCACCACACTAACACATTTCAAAAATTAGATGATAACTGTAAGTCCATTACATCTATGTAGCTATAACTAATAAAGTAGGAGACTTGGTGTATCACAGTTATTTTGTGTCTTTATCTGGGTGTGAGCAGCTGGATTTATTGCAATGATCAGCATAAGAGTGTTTTCTTCTTAAATTATTTCCATCATGACTAGAATCTCCTTTTATGTTGCAAAAGAATGTTTCAATGAAGACACAATTCTTACCTTGGGCAACATTGTGCTTTAATTTGTGCTAATGAGTTACTGTATTGGTTTGAGTTTAGCTTCCCAGGGGACTCAAAATATATCTAACAGAAACCAATACAATAATAGTAGGATGCCTTCCCCTCTTCCACCTCTTTTGGAAAGGCAGAAAGAAAGGAGGAGAGAGAATGGGTAAAAACACCCAAAGAACAGTCTTGCTACGATTTGGAAGTTAAAAAAAAAAAAACCAACAAAAAACTTTCACAACAAATAAAAGTTATTTAAGGTAGGGGAGTTACAAATAGGTATAGGGAAGGGAAAACAAGATACAAATTATTTGTACAACCAGATGGATGGCAATGGATGGAAGGGATGTCCACCATGTGGTAGAAAACTGGCCATGTGGTAAGACAAGATCATCAGGAACAGTGGTATCGTGCACACAGGTCGCGAGGAGAGAGAACAGAGAGAGAGAGCAACAGGAAGATCTTCTGTTTATATAAGGGGTCCAGACAGGAAGTGAGAGTGTGCTAAACACTACACCTAGGGTTGAGCAGATGTGGGGTCAAGTTCTGACCACTCCCCTGACCCAGGAGGGTTAACCCTTTACAGTTACAGAGTTATAATTAATTTGCTTGCTTACACATGAGAGACAAAGTTGAGCAGAATGACTTTCAGAGTTGGATAGAGAGTGCTGGCCCAGGGAAGTCTCTGCTTCTCAGTACTTAACTCCTGGGGAAATACTCTGGGAAATAGAATCAGTCAAAGCAAGCAAGCAAGCAAGCAAGCAAGCAAAGCCCAGCACATTTTTGGTGTAAAATACAGTCTCGGCAAAACCACCCAAAAAATTGGTTCTTTCTAATCCTTGACATTCTGTGACATTTTGGAGAAATTCTACTAAATGACAAGACTGATTTGAGACAGAGTCTGGGGTAGTGGCACTGTCAGCTTTCCCTGGGAGATGTGAATGTTGATGTCTTTACTCTGAGTGCCAGAGACTTCAGTTCCATTTGTCTAGGTGCTCCCAGATATGACACAGCTCAAAGTGTTTCTTTCAGACATGTCTCTATGACATTTGATGGGTTTAGTTCTCCAGAGTCTTCAAGTTAAAGAAAGCATACAGATTTTCAAAGTGCTTNAACACATTTCAAAAATTAGATGATAACTGTAAGTCCATTACATCTATGTAGCTATAACTAATAAAGTAGGAGACTTGGTGTATCACAGTTATTTTGTGTCTTTATCTGGGTGTGAGCAGCTGGATTTATTGCAATGATCAGCATAAGAGTGTTTTCTTCTTAAATTATTTCCATCATGACTAGAATCTCCTTTTATGTTGCAAAAGAATGTTTCAATGAAGACACAATTCTTACCTTGGGCAACATTGTGCTTTAATTTGTGCTAATGAGTTACTGTATTGGTTTGAGTTTAGCTTCCCAGGGGACTCAAAATATATCTAACAGAAACCAATACAATAATAGTAGGATGCCTTCCCCTCTTCCACCTCTTTTGGAAAGGCAGAAAGAAAGGAGGAGAGAGAATGGGTAAAAACACCCAAAGAACAGTCTTGCTACGATTTGGAAGTTAAAAAAAAAAAAACCAACAAAAAACTTTCACAACAAATAAAAGTTATTTAAGGTAGGGGAGTTACAAATAGGTATAGGGAAGGGAAAACAAGATACAAATTATTTGTACAACCAGATGGATGGCAATGGATGGAAGGGATGTCCACCATGTGGTAGAAAACTGGCCATGTGGTAAGACAAGATCATCAGGAACAGTGGTATCGTGCACACAGGTCGCGAGGAGAGAGAACAGAGAGAGAGAGCAACAGGAAGATCTTCTGTTTATATAAGGGGTCCAGACAGGAAGTGAGAGTGTGCTAAACACTACACCTAGGGTTGAGCAGATGTGGGGTCAAGTTCTGACCACTCCCCTGACCCAGGAGGGTTAACCCTTTACAGTTACAGAGTTATAATTAATTTGCTTGCTTACACATGAGAGACAAAGTTGAGCAGAATGACTTTCAGAGTTGGATAGAGAGTGCTGGCCCAGGGAAGTCTCTGCTTCTCAGTACTTAACTCCTGGGGAAATACTCTGGGAAATAGAATCAGTCAAAGCAAGCAAGCAAGCAAGCAAGCAAGCAAAGCCCAGCACATTTTTGGTGTAAAATACAGTCTCGGCAAAACCACCCAAAAAATTGGTTCTTTCTAATCCTTGACATTCTGTGACATTTTGGAGAAATTCTACTAAATGACAAGACTGATTTGAGACAGAGTCTGGGGTAGTGGCACTGTCAGCTTTCCCTGGGAGATGTGAATGTTGATGTCTTTACTCTGAGTGCCAGAGACTTCAGTTCCATTTGTCTAGGTGCTCCCAGATATGACACAGCTCAAAGTGTTTCTTTCAGACATGTCTCTATGACATTTGATGGGTTTAGTTCTCCAGAGTCTTCAAGTTAAAGAAAGCATACAGATTTTCAAAGTGCTTTTTTAAAGAGGAAAACAAATGTCTGACACGGATACTTTCTCTGCGCTTGAAATTACACATTTGTTGTGGGTTTGGTGTCTTGGCTGTAGTTTGGTTTTGTTTGGTTTTGGTTTTTTGGGTTTTTTTTCTATATTTTAAGTTTCTATTTTAATTAGTCAGAAATTAAAGCTTTTCCAAAATGTTAGAAATTTCCACACATGGACATTTCAAACTCCTCTCTGCAGAAGCACAGCTTTATCTTTGCAGACTGAATTGGCAGAGATACCAAAGAAGTAATTCAATGGATTCTCCTTCAGACACGGATTCATTTTCTCCACGTAAAATCACAAAGGAAAAGACAGTGTTTCTATATTTGCAGAGAATCTTTGGAGATCACAAGATCTGAAATGTAACTTTAAATACTTTTGTGCATTTAAGTATATATTAGGATTAGAAAATTCTTAATTAGAAAGAAAACCAACTGACAAACCTATAACAGAAGAGGGAAAATAAAAAGTGGAAAGAACAAGCCATGTAATGTAGCCTCATGGCAGTAGAGGAACTTTAATAATTATAAGCTAACTTTATAGACACAACAGAGAAAGATAAATATGAATTTTAGATAGAAAATATAGATGCGGAACCATTTAGGAATTTTCAGCTTTCTAGATACTGGCTTTGCTTTGACTAACGGGACATGGAAAATTCATATTAAAACAGGAAAACTAATTGCACTTTGCAAAAGATAGGGTAAAATCAAAGAGGTGCATTGTTGCTTCCCTGTAAATTATCTCAAGTTTCCCTTAACACCTATACACGTTTATTATTTCTTCATCTTTTTAGATCTGCTAACAGAAACTTATGGCAATGACATCAGTCAGGACCCCAGCTTTTACTAATAAATGTCATGAACTAAATGAAACAAAGATGTCTTCTTCTATATTCAAATAATAATTTTAAATTCTTTCTATTTTTTAAAGTCAGTTGTTTTTTTTTCTTCTTCTTGGTGAATCAATATGTAAATGAACACAGTACTCCTAGGTTTTGACCCCTATACATGTATCAATTTATGTATTTAATGTATACATGTATGTATTTAATTTCATTTTTTCTCCTTAACTGCTTCCCTTTCAGGTTTTCTTACTTTTTCTCAGTTTTTCTTACATTTTCTCAGATTTCCTAGTTTTTGGCTGGATTTTGGTTGGTTGGTTTTTGTTGAGGTGTTTTTTCTTCTTTGTTTGACCTTCAAGGTGAAGACTTGATGTTATTCTATAATCCTGTATCTTTCTAAATATTGAAAAACCTTTGTTTTCTACAAGTACTAGAAGCTATTGCATGATTCTCAGATATGATTTCTCAGACTATTTATATTTCAGGATTACAGCTCTGAAAAATGTAGCATAGATGGGTCTTCCCATTTCAGTTATTTGCATGTCTAGTATTCTCTACAGTCTATTTTCAATAGCTTTGTTCATACATAATTTAGAATCATAGAATNTATTTCAAATATAGTTCAAATATAATGCTCTTTTTTGTTTTAAAATTTTATTCTGAACTTTTTATTCATATCTGATCATGCTTCAGCATTTGTACATTGTCTTGTTAAATGTCTATGAAGAATCATCCATTGTACAAGTAAAATAGGTTAGCTATATTTTAGTTAACTTTTTAAATGGAATCTATGGACTTATAGAAAAAACAATTCACCTTGAAAGACCTCATTTAAGTGAGTGTTCTTATAAAAGAATAAGAATTTTTGACAATGAAAGATAAAGATTTTGCAAAATATTTTATTGTAACTTTTAAAGTTAAAATTTCATTCATTGATTTGTAATATTTTCCTTCTGAGAATGACTAAATTATTAAGAAAGGTTAAAAATTATTTCAAGCTTGAAAATTTTTTACTACCTTGATCAACTTTTCTAGTTTGTAATGTGTTTGTTAAAATGTAATGTATCAATTTCATTTCCCATTTCAGACTGTGAAAAAAGTCACTTTCCAAAGTGTTTTTATGAAGCAGGAAGTCTTTTTGTGTGCAGATGTAGGACAAAATTGGCAGACAGGGACAAAAGCTCAATACTACTGCTAAATGCAGTGAACAACTTTGGCATCTGAGACAATAGTGGAATTTGCCAAGATGAGAAAATATGTGAGATTTCTAACAGCATCTGCTTCTGACTTGGTCAGATAAGAAGTAGTTTGTGGCAGAGGCACTTAGTGCCATGGTCTAGTTGATTGGTTAGGTCTGAGTGATAGGTTGGACTGGATGATCTTGGAGGTCTCTTGCAACCTGGTTGATTCTAGTGGTCCATAGGTCTGAGAGAAATAAAACTAGGGAGATGATTTTGCCTCTGGAATCAGTGATGCGTAATGCACCTTCTGCTCAAAAGCCTGATCATTATCATGTATCATCACAAATTCAACTTACTAATTTGATACAACCAGCTGACTTAAGTATTATAAGCAGATAGAAGAGGGAGGAGAAAGTGGAGATTGTGCACTACAAGAGTGCAGGCATGATACCATCATGAAATCTGTACAGGAGAGTTGTGACTGTGGGATTATCATCACAGTTTAAAAACTGTACCCTGGCAGAGATCAAAGACAGTGTGAACTAAACACAGCTGTGGTATTTACTCTACATGACTAGTAAAACAACTCCAATGAAAGTGGAGTTAATTCTTTATGTTCCGACATATAAGTTGCATCTGTAAACATTGTTAAGGAAAGTACTGATGTTCATTGTTTTTGCAAGAAAAATGAAGTGGTTTGGTTTGGGTTTTGGGTTTTTTTTTTTTTTGTTTGGTTTTTNTTTTTTTGTTTTGTTTTTGGGGTTTTTTGGTGGTTTTTTTGTTTGTTTTTTGGTTTTTTGGTTTTTGTTTTTTTTTTTTTAATTTGACATTAGCTCAATGATACTCATTAATGTCAGAGTTCATTATTACCTAAATTTTATTAATACAAAAGCATGCCACCTGTTATGTTTACCTTCCAAGGCAACTGTTCAAGCAAATGCTCCATATTAATTTATGCCCCTGTTTGGTTTTTTTGTTTGTTTTTTAAAGCTATATTAAAAGAATTGTAATCTGCACATACAGAATACTAGTTTTTAAGACAGCAATAAAAGAAAGAAGGAAAGATACTCAGTGGTACAGATGTTTGGACATGTGCTAAGCTGTTGTATGGAACTGCTTGGAAAGATAAGAAGAATTTGGATCATGTGTAAATTCTATAATCCGAAACTGAAAAGGCTTAGGGCTTTACTGAGACAATTTTGAGGATAGCCTCTGATAAATTGAAAAGATTTATGATGATGCAGGATTACATGCCAGAAGGCAGGAAAAAGAGAAACTTTGTGGATGAAAAAGTAGACATCCTATATCAACTATCATAGAAAAAAATATTACACTGTTCAGTATTAATCAAATTAGTCAGTGGGTCACAAGTTTAGACTGGTTAACCCTGTAGGTCTAACTGTGTTGACAGTGATTTACCTACTTGGAAAGGAATCATCAGGTTTGTAAAACTCCACAGAAACTTTAGAAATCATTGGGAAGATCACAGAAAATACTTTTCCACCTAGCTGAAAAGAGTTTAACCACGGAGAAAAATGTGTAGGAATAAAATGTGTTTTATTTAATGATGCAAACTTTATGAGAGACACATGGAAGAGTGTTTGTCTCTTCAAACTCCTCCTATAGAAATTAGAGTATGTTAGTTCACCAAAGATCAAACTTCAGTAGTATGTATCCTTTAAAATCCAGGTTCTAGGCAATACAGCAACCATGACAGAAGCATGGCATTTGAGGGATTGCTGTCAACATCAAAATCTCATGGGGAATGTTCTTTGAATTCCCCAATGTCTTTGGATCGTAATCTTTATGATGAGCACAACGATGCCTGCAGATATAGAGTCATGTGATGATGTAATCTCTCAGCTACACAGACTTTTTACATTAGCTCCAATGGCAACAGATCTTAATTTTGCCTTAGTGAGAAGAAAACACTCTGTTTCAAATTTTTTAGCTGAGATATGGTCATCAAAAGCAATCCTGCTAAAAAGACACTATATAAACAACTGATTTTACTCATAAGTTACGTTTAGAGAGAATATTTCTATCTGAAAGTAATAGTTACCAGTATTACTGATAAACAATAGTGCCTTTATTGATTGTTGTCTCTGGAGGTGCAATGAAGTGACAATCAGGAAAATTGCAGCTTTCTAGTGGAGTACAAAATACATCTTTCCTCCTCTTTCTGTAAACTTTTCACTGGCTAAAGTTTTATATCAAGAATTAAATTTATAAGCTATTTTTAATATATGAATATGTGGAGTTGGTAATCTTCAAGGTTTTTTCCAATCTAAACAATTCTATGATTCTATGATTATACTTGAAAACTTTAACCATAATTTTTAAGTAGAGACATCAGCATAAGTTTTTACTGCTTGTAGCAATTATTGAAAGACAGATTCAGACTATTAAAAACTCTTTAGATGTTTTTTATTCACACTGAAAATGAACTGAGAACATGGGAAAGGGGGAAAAAAAGACATTTGCTTCTTAATAGAAAGACAAGGGAGAAAACCAAATAATTTAGACCTTGGGATAAAACACTATGATAAAATAAAAAAAGGGCTCTAGAAAAGCCTTTCATAGGAAAATTCATTAACTTTGTTTCTTTAGTGAGGATGTCACACATTCTGTGTTTAGTAAGCAGATTGCCAGGAAATACTTGACATGATGAGAAAGTAAGATATAAAGTAAAATTATAAAATCAGAAAAATATAACTGACTTTTAGTATACACATTGCTAGCCTTTGAAGGGATAGATAAAAAAAAAATGAAATAAAAGGAAAATAAGCTGTTACTATGGCCACACATCCAGAGAAAGAGAAATATATGAGGTCAGTTTATTAAGGTCTGCATCCAAGAAATATGAGATAAATATATGCAAAAGCAGCTGGCCACGCTTTAAAGCTGAATATGTTGTATTAAATATCCATGGAAATTCTGACTAAATATTTTTGGAAGGACAATTTTTATTACAATGAGTTTCTGAAATAATCTTTTGTGAGCCTTGCATGTTATTAAGGTCTTGTGTGTGCATGTCGTGGTAG
>WBNM01006461.1:4712-31969 GCA_013399055.1 Ramphastos sulfuratus
CTGTCCCCCATGCGTTCCAGAAATCTTCTGGATTGCCTCCTCTCTGCTGAATTAAGTTCCCAGCAGATATCTGGCAGGTTAAAGTCACCCACAAGAACAAGATCTGATGATCTTGAGACAGTCTCCAATTGCTTATAGAATGCCTCATCTGCCTCCACATCCTGGTTGGGTGGTCTGTAATAGACTCCAACCAGGATGTCAGATTTGTTAGGTCTCCCTTTCATAAATATTTTTTGTTTATATTTGATAATGTTCATTCACCAGTCATTGCTTTTCTCAATATTGAAGACTTACAGGTAGTAAAAATGTTAAAATGACATTTGTTGGTTAGTTGTATCAATATTGAAAGCCTTCTAGTACTGCTTAAAATCAGAGTCTGCTGAGTAAATTTACCTTGGTACACTTGCATACTGTAACAATTAAATAGTTATTGCACTTAAAGACACTTATTTATTAAACAAAATGTATTAATTATACTCAAAATCTGGTAAAATTCAAGACCACAGAAACTGACAGAATGAAAGCTGTAAGAATCTATTTGGTCTCAGGGAGTAATAGAACAGAAGCAGTGGACAGATGAGAGCAGCCAGACTGAAGTTACAGATAATTTGTTAAATACTGCTTTTTCTCTTCCTTGTTCTTTTATAAGCAACTGTGTATCTTTACCTGTGTAGCAGGAAGTTGAAGACATGCTCATTTGACATGTTAATCACCTTGTCTTCACTGTCTCCTCTGCTGCTCCTCTTGAAAAATATGTTACTGGTAAAAAGAGGGTTGTGGATGTATAAAGGGCATTAAAAGTGAAAAAATGGTTTCCAAATGAAAACAAAACAAAACAAAACAAAAAAAAGAAAATAATTTAGTTTACATACCTATTGTTTCATTCGATTGATAGTATTCTTCAAGGAGAGAGTTTAAATTATTAATTGTATCATGGTAACAAATCAATCTCTTCTCTTTGGCATGTCTGTGTTGGTTTTTCAGCTATGATTTAAAATGCTGTGGTAACATTTCTTGATATGTGACTGGAGCACAAAATAGAAAAGCTTAGAACTTCAGAGATGTGTGATTTGCACAGCAGGCTAGATTTGCTGGCTTTTGATCCCTTACAGAAATCAGTGAGATTATAACACCTGCCCTAAGCAGTACTGCCAGAAGTGGGAAGACTGAAAGTTATGATGAGTCCTTCCTGATAGGAAGTTCTGGGCAGAGAATAGAAAAAGCCTTCTTGCAGCTCTTACAAGAGTCAGTAGCTCAAACACAATCAAATGCAACTAATTTCTTGGGCCCATGACTGAAATAAAAGCATGAAATACTTTCCATAGGGTGTGTTGTTCTGGAAGGCCAGTTTGCTCCTGTCTTTGGCTGCAACCCTTTGAAAGGTTTCCTGAGCAAAAATATATATTTATTTAAGTATAGTATGAGCAATTTTGTTCCAAATTGTGCAAGTTTTGCAAAATTTTCAGTGCTTGAAAAGAGATAACAATTTTGGAAAAATCAGGGCTACCTTAGCTTTTGCAATAAAGGCATAATACCTACCATTAATATACAGTCAGTCTTACTTTTAAAAGCTTGGCTTGAAGCAATTCATTTATTGATCATTCATTTATCAGATATTCCATCAGACAAACAAGATGCCCCAGATAAAAAAGTGTATTTTTAGGGAAATATAATTTAACTTTCAGTTGGTGATACTGCCTCCCTCAAGGTAAGAAATTAAGTCCTTTCTATCACCACCGGTATTGCTGGAATTTCATGGGCTGTCATTATCACCCTGCTTCCGTGTTTTAAAAATGAGTGAGAAGTAGGTGGCAAAGTACAAGACATCCAGCCCAACAGGGCAGATGGTTTTCCACCTGACTGAAATTAAGCCAGTAAGTCATCCAAAGGTGAATGTGATGAGACAATCACCTGGTTATAAAGCCAAAGTTTAACACGGAAAGTTCCATCAGTCCTGGAGGCTGTTACCCGACAGCTGCAAAAGGCATTACAGAAAACAACCAAACACATCATTTAAAGGGTGACTGACTGGTCATTGTGGATTTCACAATAAGCACCTCGATGGTGGCTTCCTGAAAATACAAATGGTTTTCGATGTTAAGAAACAAAATCAAGGTTCTTCATGTAGAAGCTGCTAGCTTTGATGGCCAGCGGTGCGAGGCGGCGCCAATGGAGTCGTTGAGGGCCGTCTGTGCCTGTGTGAACTGGAAGGTGCACGTTGGAGCAGAAGGTGCAGCACTGTCTGCACGAAAACACTAGGACTTTTTCCCAATGGCTCATCTCCACCTCCATACGTCTGTGCAGCAGGTATGTCCGCCGGCACCTGGGTCAGTAGGAACCCCGCACGGCTGGAGAGGAGGACAGCGGCCCTACAGCAAGCTCCAGATCCTCTAGCTCCCGCCATGGCACTCCCAGCCCTACCTTGGCCTCCTCCAGCAGCCCTGCAGGCTCCAACATGGAAGAAGCCTGCACATTAAGAGACCGCCCTCCGTGGGTCCCGACCGCCCCGAAGCTCGCCAGTCCCTGCGGAGCAGGAGCAGACTCTGGAGAAGCCAGGCAGGTGTCAGTGGCAGGGCCGCCTGCTCAGAGCGGCAGACTCTCCGCTCCCGGCCGGGGCTGCGGCTGCTCACTCGGGGGGGACCCGGCGCCCCACAGAGAGCCCTGAGTCCCCGCGTCTGCCCCAACCGTGCAAGAGGCCAACCCGCCGGCGGCACTAGCAAGGCTGCAGCAGCCCTGTAGTCAGCGAAACCCGAAACAAATTCCCATTCCCGTGCCACAGGCGCGGGGTGCTGCTGTCTCCCCCTTCTGGTGCCATTCGCTACCCCGTCGCCTCAGAATGGGAGGAACCACCCTGCGGGGGAACACGGCCATCGTCTCTTGGAGGCTCAGGACCCCGTCGGCCACCGCTGCAGTCGCGCACCCTTGGGCAGAGCGGCAGGAGGGGGAGCTGCATTTGTCTCAGGCCCGAATCCCTCAGCCTGCCTCCAGCCACTGCCTCTGCCCTGCAGTGGATGTCAGCCCTTATTATACTCAGTTACTAAATATAACAATTCCTGAGATACATAAAGTGACTATTTTTATAATACTAGTATGTTAATATAACTAATAGCAGTCTGCTTCTAAATATGATACAAATTTGTGTATGTGATTGTTTTGTTTTGTTTGTTGTGCATTTTTTCTTTTTTTTTCCCTAAGGGAATTTTTTCATATCCGTAACATCTTACTTGCTATGTATTTTCTGAGTTTTGTATTCCAGAATCTTGTGAAGCGAGAAGAAATGGTGGTGTTGCCTTTTTTCTTTTTGTAAATTCCTCTTACGTGCGGCAACAGTAAATAAATCAACAATGTGCAAAAATCCTAGTCTCAAATCTCCTGAAACTCACAGTTTTTGCCTAACTTAAATGATGAGCTTCTACAAACAGGAAAATTATAAGCAATGGCAAAAAACAAGCAGAATAGTCTCAAGAACAGGTTGCAGTATGTCAGTAAATACGAATGTTTAGGTCTTTCAGTTTGCAAAACAAATCTGGATGCTTTCTTGGCATGGGGATAAGCTGGTAGCTGGTAGCCCAGTTAGCTGTGAGACACTGCAACTCTCACTGCCACAGAAACTACACAAGAAATGGAAAAAGTGGAACAGTGTAAAGGTGAATAATTACTGTGGAAAAAAAATCACTTTCTAGAACAAGAGGGAATGGCCTCAAGCTGCAACTGGGTAGGTTTTAGACTGAACGTTAGGAAAAATTTGTTTCACAGGAAGAGTGGTCAGGCATTGGAATGGGCTGCCCAGTACCATGGCTGAGTCACCAACCCTGGATGTGTTTAAAAGTTGTTTCGATGGGGTGCTTGGGGATATGGTTTAGGGTGAACCTTGTAGAATAGGGATATCAATTGGACTTGGTGATCCTGAGGGTCTTTTCCAATCAAAATGTTTCTGTGATTCTGTGAAATTGACAGCAAGAAGAAGTTACAAACAGCAAAAAGAGAAACCACTTCCCCTTCCCAAAATGTTTATGGAATGTACATTCTTTGTAATGAGTAAGACTACCGTAAAGAAATACTTGCCTTAATCGTGCACTTGTTCAACTGGAAAACAGCCTAATAGAGGCAAATATCTATGTGAAAATGGATGTTATAATCACTGTCAAGGGGTGTATTTTGATGCACCACTTCATCTAAAAAATACCATTTTGGGTCTATCAAAACTGCTTGTAAGACTACACAATACGCTCCTCCGCTACACTCTATGTGCTAACACAATACATGGAGACAATGACTGGCTATTGTAAGGAACCAGAAATCATTCTATATGTGGCTCAACATTGTTGAGAGAATTGTCTGGGATATGGGGAGCTTGGCACTTTGTCACCTGTGGTAGTTCGAAGGGCTTTGGGGCCTGAAGGCACTCTGGCAGGACATTAGGACCCTGGGGACTCCCTGGCGGCTGAGGCACAGAGACACTGTTTAGAGCCCAGGAGCTCCACTATCGAATCAGGGCGGGTGGCTGTTTTTAGCAACACTATGAAACTATAAAAGGCGTCACAGTATGGCGAGCTAAGAGAACTGCTTGGTTGCTATCTGCATGGGGATCTGCTGGGGAGGGGATGGGTGGTCATCGCTGCTAGGGGAAAGACGTTTTGTGAGCGTTTCAGGTCTCTTCCAACTTGAGGCTGACAAACCTGGAGCTTTTTAGCCTGGAAAAGAGGAGACTAAGACTGGATTTTATCAATGCTGATTAAAGGTCTAAAGGATGGAAATCATCAGGATGAGGCTGGGCTGTTTTCAGTGCCAGCCAGTCATTAGACAAGGGGCAACAGGTACAAACTAGAACACACAAGATTTCACTTGAACTTAACAAGAAACTTCTGAAGGTGACAAGAGCACTGGAACAGGCTACCCAAAGAGGTGTGGAGTGTCCTTCTCTGGCTAGGCATATCTGTGTTAGCAAGGGGGTTGGACTAGATGATTTACAGAGGTTCTTTCCAACCTCTACCATTCTACAATTTCTTGTTGCTTTTCTTTTCTTCATTTTTTCTTTGTATTAAAATAGTTGTTCTTAATAAAGTGCCCTGGCAGGTAATGCTATTCATTGTAGGGTACAAGACACATCAGTTCACATAGATAATAATTTGCTTTATTTTACATTTTAAAATATTTTTCTAACTCTAGTTCCCTGTATCTCTTGAACTGGGGAGGCCAAATCTGGGCACAATTCTCCAGGTGTGGTCTCATCAGGGGAAGGAGAACCTCCCTTGACTTGCTGGCCACATTCTTCTTAGTACACCTGTGCTGGTTTTGCTTCAGATAGAATGTGGACTATACCTCAAAGGAGTAAAATAACAACACTCAGAATTTGGAAGTTAAATGAAAATAATAATTACAAAAGCAGGTAAAAATACAGAATTTATTAAGAGGAAAAGGATATATACAATCCAGCAAACACCCAGTCCCCCACGGACCAGGCCCACGACAGGCCGTGTTGCACAGTAAAAATTCTCTCTCCCTGTCCCTGCTGCACTAGGCTTACCTCCCAGACAGCAAACTCAAAGTTAAGAGTGCAGAGCAAGGAGTGAAGGAGAAGAGAGAGACCAAAGAGAACGCTGCCTAGCAGGTCAGCTTCTTACATAGGGAAAATGCAGCAAAAAGAATGGGATAATAAATTATGATATCCTGTACCTTCCCTCAGTACTCTATATCCCCTTGGAGGAGTTTTCTTCTCTGTGGTTTTGTAACTACTCTGTAAACTACAACAGCATCTCAAAGTACCATGGGCCTTCCTGGCCTCAAAGGCACATTGCTGGCTCATGGTTGTGGTGGATTGGGAACTTCCCCCCCGTCCCTATCTGAAATTTCCCAGACCAGCTCAGACAGATTGGAAATAACACAAAGCCATATTTACAGCAAAACTAAATTTACAAGCATATATACACAATATATTTACATGTGTTCAGAATTATATGCAATTTAGAAATAATACAGAAATCCAAACTTCCTCCCCAGACAAACAAAAAAAGCCCAGAAGAGGCCCAATGCCACCCTCTCTCTCTCCCAGGCAGAGAACAGCCAGCAAGGCTTACGTGTATCTAATCAGCCAAGGTTAGTGGAAGAGATCAGAGCAGAGCGAAGGAGAAGTGAATAGAGAAGCAAAGAGTGCCCCAGAGCAAAGAAGAATTGTTTATACTTCATCTTTTTATACCTTTCAGCAAACCAGTGACTGATACAGGCTTTATCATTATTATTCTTTTACAACCAATGATCTAATTTCTCTTATTAGAATATTCCCATGAGCCTTAAACTAGCACAATGGTGAACTTGTCCATCTAGACTCACAAATCCTCTTCACAGAGCTGTTTTCCAGCAGAATGACCCCTCCCTAGACTGTACTGGTGCATAGAGTTATTCCTCCTCAGGTGCAGGATGCTACTCTTTCCATTGTTGAACTTCATGAGCTCATCTCTGCCTAGCTCTTCAGTCTGTCTAGGTCTTGATGAAGGATAGCAAGCACTTTTGGTGTGTCAGTCACTTCTCCTAGTTAGTTCTATCAGCAAACTTACTGAGAGGACACTCTGTGCCTTCATCCAGGTAACTGATGAATTTATTAAGCAAGACCGGACCCAGTAATAACCTGTGGGGAGCACCACAGGCCTCCAACTAGACCCTGCATCATTGATCACAACCCTCTGTGCTCTGTCATTCGTCCAGTTCTCAATCCACCTCACAGTCTGCTCATCTAACCCAGACTTCCTAAACTTACCTATGAGGATGCTGTTTGAGACAGTATGAAAGCTTTGCTGAAGTTGAACTAAACAACATCCACTGATCTCCCTTTATCTACCCAGCTGGTCACACCATCATAGAAGGTCAAGCATGATTTCCCCTTCATGAATCCATGCTGGCTATTCCTGATAATCTTCTTTTCCTCTATGTGTTTAGAGACAACCTCCATAATGAGCTGTTCCATCACTTTTCCAGGGACAGAGGTGAAGCTACCTGGCTTGGATCCTGGATCTTCCTTCTTTCCCTTTTTGAAGGTATGGGTTGCATTGGCTTTCCTCTAGTCCTCATGCACCTCCCTTGTTCTCCATGACCCTTCAAAAATGATGGAGAGTGGTTTAGCAATAACCTTAGCCAGCTGCTTCAGCGCTCATGGGGAATCCCATCGAGGCCCATGCATTTGTGGGTGTTCAGCTTGTTTAGGCAATCTCTTAACCCAATCCTCCCTGACTAAGGAAGAGGCTTTCTTCCTCCAGACTTTCTCTCAACTCCAGGTACTGAGGGCTGACCTTAGCAGTAAAGACTGAAGCAAGGAAGGCTGCCTTCAAGTAACTCTGCCTTTTCTGCATCCTGTGGCACCAGGTCACCCATCTCATTCAGCAGACAGCCCACATTTTGCCTAATTTTCCTTCTCCTGCCAGTGTACTTGAGAAAGCCTTTCTTGTAATTTTTTACATCATTTGATAAGTAAGATAGATCTAAGCAACTCTAGAAGCTTGGTGGGGACAAAGTGTAACTGGTGAAGGAAGAAATACTTTAAATCTACATTTTTTTTTTCATAGTAAATTACAGTTTGTTAGGTTTCATAATTAATATTTGGCATATTTCAAAGAGCTTTGTCTGAACCTACTAATTGTTACCAGGAGTCAGTTATGAATGAAAATATGGGCAGCAGGGTAATTTTTGCAATTCTGCATTTTTTGCAAACTCATTATCATTGTGGCAGTCTGTGCCTATCAATGCTACTGTGCTCTTGCCAGTGCTGCTTAGGGAACTGGGTGTAATGGGAGCTTTGGAAAGGGCAAATCTATCCAAAGAAGTTGATTCCAATTAGAGGAGTCTCATCCTTCTCAGAAAACAAAGACAGCTGCTACTGAGCTTATCATGTTTCCGAGCTTTATGCCTCATCTGAACAATTTCTTCTGATCCAGAAGCCCCAGGGTAATCAGCTGCCATCATCACTGATGCTGAAGGGACTAGCTACAAGGGAAGAAGGAAGGTACTTTTCAAAGGAGATTTTGTGAGGAACTGTGGCCAAAGTTACTTCTTAATCATTTTAGAAGTAATAGTCTGCAAAGATTTATTATAGAGATAATTGTATGTATTGCTAGAAAGGCTAAAGAAATTAAGGAAGACCTCAGTCCAGGAATCACTAAGTAATTAAAACCAAAACAAACAAACAAACAAAAAGCCAAAGCAAAACTTCTAAGCTTACATTCATAAACAACAACATGTAAGTTATGCAGTTAGTTGTGCAGCTCTAATCTTGTCCTGCTGCAGTGCATTTGAACTATTTTATCAGTTGTAAGCAAGTTAAAACATGCTCTTCAGATCATTCTGTCTTGATCCCTCCTGGGAATGTCCATCATAAAGGCACGTTTACCAAATATTGTGTCATTCACTGGAATAATTCTGATATAAAGGCTCCATTAAAACAAACAACTCACCAAGCAACAATACCAAAACTGATCTAAAAACACTTTTGAGGAAGTAACTGTTTTGGTTTAGTTTGTTTGCTTGCTTGCTTTTTTCTTTATAGGTAGGTAAGTTTATTATCATCTTCCTTATCACACCAACAGAATGGGAATGTCCCACAGCATGGCTGCAACCATGGCTTCCACACCACGTTGTACACAGAGAGCTGCTCTGGGACTGGAGTCAGTGTCCTGCGATGCTCTTCTACAGCTCTTCCAATCTTCCTTATCACAGTGTCAAAGAGGGGCTCAGTGTCAGCAGACAGAGGTTTGGCTTCAGAAGGGTCTTGCGAGAGATCAAATAGCAGTGGAGGCTCGTGATGGGTTACGCCTTCCCCAAAACATGGGCAAAATCCTCTATCATAACAAGCTCCAGCTCCAAAAGGCTGGAAGACAGGGGTCACATAATGGGCCTTCCAGATGGCTCCACCTGGCAGGAAAGATTGCAAGCTTACAATGGTAGTGGTGGTTATCACAAGGCATTAGGACAGGGAATGTTTTTCTAGAGTTCATTTCTGGTTGCACTTCAGCTCTATACTTATTAGTTGATATAATATTCTAATTTCATTTAAAATTAAGTGCCACAGAATTAATAAGTGATTTCTGACATTTTGAAATTTCCCCAAAATTTTCAGCAAGTATCAGTTATTACTCAATTTTTTTTAAAGAAAACGTGAAAAAATATTTGGGACTTCCATGGCTTGCCTCCTTGTTAAGGTAGCAGAAGGACAGACAAAGGGCTGAGGAAAGGATTGTTCCATGAGACAAGGAGGACATGAATTCCTCAGGTCTTGCAAATGTAGAGAGGTTGCTGAGACCCATCCTGAGCTCTAGTAGCCTGCCTGGCATGCCACATGCCTTGAAGCCATGAATAAACTCTTTGTGGTATACAATACAAGCAATACTATTAAGTTCTCTACCCCCTTACACCTGGAACTACTTGGAAATCTTCAATCCCAGAAAAAAATGTTAGACAAATGTACCCTCCAGTAGATTCAATCTGATTCTTGGAAAAGAAGTTCTATACTCACTCTCTTTCTGGTGCCACCGCACAGCATGTAAGTGAACGCCACAGTAATGAAACAGGAACTCGTGCTCTGAGTGCTCAACTGTTCCTTGTAGTAAAGGCATCAGATCCCAGCCATCAATTACCCTAGCAGAAAAAATGGAGTCCATCAGACTGAGGTAAGCTGTGTAAGGCTGCATTCCTTCTGCACCCCTCTCATTGGAAATGGCAACTCTGAATGAGGAAGATGCTTATAGAAGATTGCAGGCAATTGCTGAATCTCAAATGCAGGGAAGAGGTGATTGAGCTGTAGCAACATTTATGTCTAGGAAGGGAGCAGGAGTGAAAAAGAAAACATCAGGCTCTTTCAGTGTGTTTCCAAACTAGATTTTCCATTGATTTGGGCAAGAAAAATGAATAAAGACACTTGTGTTTGTACCTGTCCTGGGGTAGTGCCCCTCCAGCCAGATGAACCACTGTAGGAAAAATGTCCATAAGGCTTGTGGGTTCATTGATAACTGTGCCTGCAGGTAACATTCCTGGCCATCTAAATATCCCTGGGACACGGATTCCTCCTTCCCAGCCTCCCATAGCTTTTCCACCTTTCATTAAAAAAAAAAAAAAAAAAAAAGTTTTCATTTAAAATGGGCATTTTAGACAAATGCTATTGTATTATTGTAAACCAGTGTTACCTTTATGAGCCTTCTTCATCCCTTCTCCTCAGCATCAGTAAAATGTGTTCACTATTTCAGACCTTGTGAGTGACCTTACATATTTACTCACTTCTATTGTTTATAAACACATTGCCCCATCAGAACTCAGTGCAGATAAATTTTTCAGGCACAAAATGCTTTCCCAGCCTAGTTCTCTCCTTTGTTTTATAATCCTGTAACATACCTACTGTAGATAAAGCAAGGGTTCAAATGTGATATGCAAATGGTATTTAGTGAGAAGTTACAGATCTTAATAAAAATTAACTTGTGATCAGTTGCCTCATGAAGAAAAGACAGCTTGAGAGTTCATGGTTACAAAGAAGATCTGCACAGGCTAGAAGTGCCTAAAGGCTATCAGAAGGAGAAAAATTTCCTTCTCAGCGATTAACCACTAGTACTTCTTGAGCATTAGTGTCCTACCTAAGCTTTAGGGGTGTCCTGAGTACTTTAGTAATTGTTACTGAGTTGTCACTGTTCCTGACAGCTCTTACCTCTGTATATTCCATTCCAACCACCCAGCTGCCTTTCACCTTCTTGTCTTTCCAGCCATCCACCATGATCAGAGGCAAAGTAAATTAGTGTAGTATTTTGCAAGCCTTCCTTATCAATAGCATCCAGAACCTGGCCTGTAAACACAGGGATATGTATGTATTAAAAGGCAAAAATATCACTTATACTACATAAATTTTAGCTTCTGACTTGTAAACATCCATCAGTGTAATTTCCTATCTATGCAGGGCTAGTCATTGTTTAAAAGAAGAATTTTTTTAGGATTGAGGTTTGTAGTTATGATTTCATTGTCTGTAAAAGTACAGAAAATTTGAGGTGGTATTATAACAAAGGAGTGCAGGAACCACATTCACAGACCAGAAACTTGTATTGTGAAGGCTGTAAAACTATGGAAGGCATTATATGAGGCCCCCAAAATTCAGGTTTTGCATCAGTGGTGGCCATTGTGAGAAATCAGGAAAAGATGTCCTATGCCCTCATCTTATGTTCTCTAGATTATACTTAAATTACTGTCTGAATATATGCATTAATAATATAATTTTTTTAATTGAAAGTTTATTCTTGAGATGTTTCTAATGTTCTTAATTATATTTGTGATGTGTAATGGTTTGACAGGTAGGTTTGATTCTGTATATGCACCCTTCTAAAATCTGGCTACTTCTCCTCCACCACGACTTGGTGATAAATGGTTCTCCTTCACTTCAAAAAACCAAGCCGAAAATTAACATGAATATAATTTGTGAGGGCATACTAATTAGCAGTTATGAACCTTTCTGGATTTAGGAATAGGGATGAAAAATATTCCGTATTCTGTAGAATGCAGCAGTCACAGGGAAATAGTCTGGAGTTAACTTTCTTATCACTTTTATTGTCCTTTGATGTGTCCAACTTACAGATAAAACATGAATATAAAGCTGAAATAACCTGATCCATAATAATCAGAAAAAAAAAACCAACAACTTACTTATTTAGTAAGAAGACCAGATGAACAACTTGGCAGGAGCCAAGGGGACGTGGTTAAAACCAGTAAACAGTAGACTAAAAAAAAAAATCTGAGTGAAGAGAAAGACATATTTGGTTCAAGACTAGATAAAGTAAAAAGCCAACACCATATGGCAGCAGTGCTCATACAGGATTGACTGGTGTTCATGGAAAGCTTGGGATCGTTTTTTCCTTCTTGTTTTTAATTATCTTAATTTGTCTTTTAATAGCCACCGCATTTTTATGATATACTTAGACTTGGGTATTAAGTAGTAAGAGACTGTTATTTGCTATGGTGACTTACCCACCATCCAGTCCATCTCCTCTACATTGTCTCCATATAATCCATGCCTGCTTGTCCCAAGAAACTTCTTTGTGGTGAGGAGAGGAGTGTGGGAGTGTAAAAAGGAAAGAAAGAGGAGGAATGGCTTGTGTTTATTTCTGGAAAACAGACACAAGACTTGGATATTATGGAAAAAGGTTCTCAGTATATACAGAGGTCAGTTGTAATGGAAAGTGGCATTATGATCTGCATATAAACAGTTCACCAATCACTTCAGAGATATCTTTGCAAGGTATTAAAACCTGGTGATTAGGATCTGTTTGATAAAATACTGTTTGGCTTCTATAAAATTACCAACTTTTTCCCCCAAATCATAGATAAATAAAAAACAGATAGATAGGTAAGAAAAAAGTTAGAAAAAGTTAGATAGAAAAATTCCAGATTGAAGTTCCACTTTCTGCTATTGCAAACTGTCAGTGTACTACTGAAATGAAGGTGGCAGGTTTATCTACTGCCAGCTGTTGCCCACGCATTAGTTCTTACAATAAAGTTACATCACAGCTCTAATTCTCCTTTCCCAGCCCATGCATGCATTTCTGCCATCCCTTAAAGCTTCAGTGTTGGTCCCATTGATAGAAATATGTTTTTTCTCAATTAAATACTCAATCCAACCCACAGAAATTTGGATGAAAGCAGCAGCTATTTTTTTTTGTGTAGTCATATGACATAAATATTAGTAGTATTAATGGTTAATAGGCATAATAATACTTATAATCCTATATATTATTAGGAAAAAAAAAACCTGTTCATATGGGAAAGTGCCATTTAAAACTGACAATACATGGAAGAACCAGAAAAACTGTCATCAAAGAAAAGACACTTTACCTTTCAATAAATGAAATGGACTCTCTCAAGATAAGGGATGTAGTTCTGTTTGTCACCATTGGCTGCTCAGTAACTTCATGGTTTCTCATCATGATGCAGTTCCAGTACCGTACAAACCCATAACTTGAGAACCAGGATATGAAATACAGCAGACTAAACCCAGCAAGGCAGACGATCATTTTCCAGTGAACTGAAATCAATCCAGTAAGTCTTCCCAGTGCAGCAGTGAGTGTAATGAGGCCAATCATCTGAGTGGAAAGCCATAGTTTCCTTCTAAAGCCTCTGTCCATCTCTGGTGTTTCGGTTGGTTGGCAGTCACTTATTAGAGTAAAAGGCATCCCATAAAAATAGTCAAACCCATGGTTTAAAGGGTGATGACAGTGGTCATTGCGAGACTCACAGTTAACCCCTAGATGCCACTTTCCTGAAAATACAGATTATTAAACTGTAATGTGATTATATTTAACAGTGGACTTTAACGCATGCAAGAGGTTTATTAAAAAAAAGTTCACTTTTGTCCTATTTGTGATTACTTCTTCATCCTACACATATAAACTGAATATGTAGTGATATAACAGGATACAACTTACGGCTGATGAAAGTAGTAAACTTCTACCAACTATAAATTTCCGACAGTTATCAGTTGTCTGTACATATATTCGTGCCCTGTAGCTTTGTTTAAATGTAAAATACTGGACTACAAATGGAACTAGAAAATGAGAAATGCTCAGGTTTTTCAGAACTGATGGCCTTCCTGGAGACCTATCAGGT
Organism: Ramphastos sulfuratus; assembly: GCA_013399055.1. NCBI lineage: Eukaryota > Metazoa > Chordata > Aves > Piciformes > Ramphastidae > Ramphastos > Ramphastos sulfuratus. The sequence continues at coordinate 18,330 of WBNM01006461.1, forward strand.
ATGAAATAAAAGAAGGAAGTCCTTTTGTAACCATGGGGCAAAATAACATTGCTTTGTTACCTCTTTATCTTGCAGTTGCTATGTAGACGAGTTTCTGTAAGGTTCAAATAGCCTGATTTCAGAAGGATGGGAACACTTTAGTGCCAGACTCATAACAGAATCTATGGATAGCGTAGTTGAGTAATGTGCAACTCAACAGTGGCTTTGGCAGACAAACCACCAGTTTCAGAAGAACTTGAGCTCAGGAGATCTGGATTTCCCATGAAGCTGTATGTATGTAAGTAATTTTGCTGATAGTAGTATCTCCACAAGTAAAAGGTTTTGTTTTATAAATATTTTGCTATTTATCCGTAATTAATCAAATTTTAAAAAGTTAAAGCTGCCTTCTTTTAAATACTGAAGTGGTCATGTATCAAAAGGAACATCTCTTGACCTTTTGCAATATGATTTGTTCTTTATTGTGAACACATGCCCACTATTACGATGAATGGTACACCAAAGCCATGCTTTTGCTTTGCTTCTAGTCTGTTCAAACAGACTGGTTAGGCACTTACCTAGAGACATAACAAGTTGGTTCATTTGGCTCAAACACTGAGGCTTGTGAATATCTGAACCAAGCAACAAAAAATCTACCTCTCATCAGAGAGATGCAGTCTAATTGCATTTTATGGTCTCTCATGTAATGCAGGCCTTGGATACCAGATCTAGAGATCAAAGCAAACATTTAAAATTGAAAACTAATTCTTATTGTGGAGTAAGAAACTATGCACTTACAGAAGGACGTTATCATAAGCAAATGGTTCACTGTGTTACCAAAACATGTATCAGCAGAAAGCTCTGAGTTGGCTTCAGTAAAATTACTGTGCATTCCAATAAAAGCAGAAAAAAACTACTTCAGAAGGAAACAAAAATGCTGTTCTTGGGGTATAAATACAAAGAAGGACTGAAAGTTCTGTTCTGGGTGGATGAATTGCTTTCAGCTAAAATCTCTGCATAGTTTACCTCTTGACATATTTAGAGCCAGCTGTAGAATGAAACAGGTTTGTAATCAATACATAGATGAACTGATCATAAATACAGGTACAGTTAAACTATCCTTGTACTTTAGGTTGATAAAGGCTTCTGACATGCTGCAAAATACTTAAATCTCCAGAAGATAAACTAAATGTGTAATTATAATAAATTAATCTTTAAGGGCATGAGTTATACAACATTGACTTTCTGACTACAAAGAATCTGCAAAGCATATTCCAACAAAAAATCTCATTAACACATCAAGCTGCAGGTTATTAATAGGATTTAACTTTGCAATTAAGCTGGTTGTGCTCAGAGCAAAACAATCAGAAACTGTTCAGGTGAGACAATTTAGTGCTTATTTGGCTGTGGCGATGTGGGTAGATGTGTAAGATTTCTTGCTTCATGACTTGAACGTAAAGTGGTTCTTTTGGGGATTTTGTGTCATTTATCATCAGTGCTTTCCATTATCTCCTGCAATACAATTAATCAGAAATTGCCAATCCGGTTAAACTAAGTGATGTTCTTGGTGTCTATAGTGTGATTATAACTAAGATTCCCACAGGGAAAATGCCAGCCCATTTTGGTAGACAGCTTTTGGAAGGTATGCAACACAACCTCTCAGCAGGACAATTCCTTCAGCAAAGTGGAGACAAATCTAATTGTTTTGTTAGTGATTACATGCTGAAACCAAGCTGAAGCACATGGCTAACAGACATGACCTTTTTAACAAGGTAACTAAAATAATATCACTACAAAGCTAACAGGAGAAAAAGATTCAGTAATATAGAACTTTAAATGCTTGAAGGGTTTCATTTAGTATTGTCCTGTATGGTTTGGATTTATTCATCTGAATGAATACAAATCCATTCCTGCAGACACTTTTATTAGTAAATTCAGTTGATTTGTGAAGCCAGTGTTTTTATGTGTCAGACATAGATTTTAGGTACTAACATTTAGCTGCTCAGATGAAGTAAGGCAAATAGCTGAAAATTAATCTCAGAAATGTTTGTAGTTTACTGTTCCGTGAAACAGTGGGACATGTCTAAGAAAAATAAATTATTTGAAAACTGAATCATGACCCAAAGTTTCAACTTTATTTAAAAAAAAAAAGGTCATATAAAATATAAAGTGAAATGGAATTTGTATTGCTGGTGAAGGAGGCAATGTTTTGTGAGCTACACTGAAATCTTAGAGAACTATAATGGCACACTGTAATTAAAGGAAAAATAATTGTGGTTTTGAAAGGCTAAATCTTGTGATATTATGAACTACCTCTAATGTTTAAAGTAGCAGCTTTCCCCTTTTGTTGTGAATCTGCTGTGAGCTGTGTAAAGCATTCTCATGGGTATTTAAATAGCACTCATTTTTGTTTTCATTACATAACATTGGAATAATTACCATCTATCTGCTAGAATAGTATTCAAGAAATAGTAATGTATTATCCATCACATATTTAACAACCACCTGAAAGTAAGCCAACAGTAAAGACTGTTCTCTTTATCAGATGCTTGTTCTTTTAAGAGAACTGAGGTATAAGTAGTTGCTAATTAAAACAAATGTTTTGAGTGAGATGTGCAGGTGAAATACATTCTAGGCCATCTTCAGGAGTTTCCCCATACCGATGAGTGCTGTGCTGTAGCCTTGCTGCTGCAGTATTTTGGCAAAAGTGGTTTCATTTGGAGGAAGCCCTCCTGAGCCGCCATTCCAAAAAATAACACGGTAATTGTTTACAGCATCCATCCCTAAAAAAATACAGTAATAAATTGTCTTAGTAAGTACAACTGATAAAAGTACTTTTATCAAACGTACTTTCTCATTTTCTGTTTTCATTGACATGCTGCCAAGCATTTATTGCAATGCCATTGGTTTGGGGGAATGAATCTAGGACTCTGAACAATATTAAGAAAAAGTCCCTTCAGTGTATAATACCTGTTACTCTTTGTGTATTATTTTATTTGGAATGGCATAGTTGTATCCAGGCTCTATGAATTGCACTTACTGAATTGTGACTCTGACAGTAGTTAGGAGGGTAGAAACAGCAGCCTTCTGTGAGCATCAAACTCCAGCTTGCATAAGGTGTGTGATGGTTTGGGAGTTCCCTGCCCCNTGGTGTAACCTCATTGCACAATAGTACGTGAAGTACAGTCTGTCATGGAAGCACTGAGTGTCTCTGGCCCTATTAGAACAGGACAGAGTCTGTACACATTTATGTGCATTTTCTAGTATCTAACTGTTGTGATAAAAGTAGAACAACACATCAGCTTCAAAATACTTCAAGGCACTGAAGATCATTTGCAATAGAATGCATGTTGGAGAACTGCTGCTAGAAACATGCAAAGCTATTTGTTTTTCATACCTCTTCATCTCAGGGATGCAATTTGACAGGATAGTATTATTCCTTCAAAAATGGAACTGGGAGAAATAATATAGCTGTCAAACTGTTGTTTCATAGAATGGATGAATTCTGACAGATAGGTAACAAAGCTTTCCTGTAAACAACTGATTCTGCATTTCCATTGGAGGTAATGGACACGCATCTGCATAAATCTACTGTTTCCTACAGGGCTGAGCTCTTCTCTGATTATTTGATGAGGAGTCACTCATGACAGAAATTAACGTAACTAGGGTTTTCAAAATGTGTTATTATTACTTGTGTCCTGTGTAATGATCTTTTTGGATATAGTAATTTTGTACTACCTCCATTCTGGCTGCAATATGTACAACAGAGCACCAAAAGGCAACTGAAGTTGTGAGCCATGGGGTGAAGTGGAAGTTGCTCTGCAGAGCTGGTTCTTCTCTATTCTGCTTCCCTCCTGGTTGGTTCCTTGTACCTCATATATATCTATATCTATATATATATGCCATCTCTAAGGTCCGAGACCTAGCTGGTGTGTCTTTGTGTGCCTTAGTGAGGTATGACATATTTGCACACCCTAATTTCTTTTGTGTCCATAGTATGACATTGTTCCCTTCAGCAATACAGCAATGTTAAAAGGCTGCTTAGTTTTGCAAGGCAAACCTGATCGGAGAGGGTATCTGCCAGTGAGGAAAGCTGCTCTGCTGGGAGTGCAAAGTGGAGCTGCAGTGATGTGTTGGGTCAGTTTCACTCCTTCTTTTGCCAAGCGATCAATGTTTGGGGTCCTAAAAATGCAGCAAACACTGTCAAAAAGTCTTCAAAGAAATGAGAATGAGGAGTAATACATATATCTTTAATTTGAGAAGTTTCTTCTATTTGAATATGGCCAGGAAATAATATTTAAAATTTTATTTCAATTTTCTTAAAGATGGGACATATTTTTGTTTTTATTTTTTGCCTTCATTAGTGATTTGTTATCTGGATAAATTTCAAGTTTCTTGTTTAAGTCCTGTGAATAACCTAGCACATTGTTCTTGTAAAGAATACTCATTCCTTGAGGATATTATTATGCTGAAGTGGAGGTCCAGCCATGTAGAGACCCATGAGCTACCTATGATCATTAGAAACACACTGGCCAGTGCCAATCAGGGTGAAATTCGGACAGCTTCTCTTGACGAGGGAAATGATGGTAGCCAGCAGGCAATATGCCAAGAGAAGGCAAATTCTATGTCCTTGGGTCTGAAAATATAAATATTTCCTAGTAACATAGCTTGTTGCAGTGATTTATACTCTATTTTGATGTGAGACTGGGGAAGAATGTCAAAGTTAAATGATGCAATGAGGCCTGGTGTGTTGAAATGGAACACAACATTTCTGTCTTCAGCTGTTTGTCAGTGTTGGGGAATTAAGGAATATACAAGAACAGCAGCTCTCCAGAGCAGAGCTGGCCCAGGGAACGCCCTCTAGGCTATAGATAATCCTGGTAGTGTTTTACATTTACCATTAACTGCATCCACTGGATGATGGTGGGCAGAGGCTTTCAGTCTTACATTCAATAGCACATCAGCTCTGTCCCCTTTTATGCAGTTTCCTTACCTGATAGTATCATTCCCATAGCAACCTACATCCCCTATGCCAAGATCATCAGCCATCAATAGGACAATGTTTGGCTGTGTGACGGTGGAAAGCTGTGCCAGTAGTGGCTGCAGAAGCAGACCAATAATCAGGGTTCTGCAAAGGGGTATCCTGAAAGACAGAAGAAAAGAAGCCAGTGACCTGGCCATTTGTCACTCCAGGGCACTTGGCTGAAGCCACTCCATGTACTTGTCTCCAGATCTGACCATTCTCTGCCCAGAAGCAGAGGGTGTCTTAAATTTTCATCACTGACAAAAGAATGTTAGGAAAATGAAAATATCAGGACTATAGCTTTAAAATCTCCCTTTTCTGACTGTTTTGAAATTTCTTGTAAGCAGTCTCACTTGAGAAGCTACATGTGACAGGTGACATGTAAGTGATTTTGCTTTAGTGGCTTTGGATGTTTTTTAGAAACCAGTCTGGGAAACTGAGAATGGGATCAACAGGATCACAGGATGTTAGGAGTTGGAAGGAACTCCCATAGATCATCGAGTCCAACTGCCTTGCCAGAGCAGGACTATAGAATCTAGCTCAGGTTGCACAAGAATGCATCCAGATGGGCCTTCAAAGTTTCCAGAGAAGGAGACTCCACAATCTCTCTGTGGAACCTGTTCCAGTGCTCTGTGACCCTTACAGTATAGAAGTTCTTCCTCATGTTGAGGTGGAACTTCCTGTGTTCCAGTTTGTAACCGGTACCCCTTGTCCTATCACTGGACTGGGCACAGTTAAGAAGAGTTTGTCCCCTCCCTACTGAGACCCAGCCCACATTGATTAGATCCCCTCTAAGTCTTCTCTTCATCAGACCAAAAAGCCCCAGGTCACTCAGCCTCTCCTCATTGGGCAGTCATAGTCCTCCACTGGACCCTCTCAAGTAGACCCCTGTTCCTCTTGAATGCAATATTCCAGGTGAAGTCTCACCAGGGCAGAGTAGAGGAAGGGGAGAACCACCCTCAATCTGCTGGCCACACTTCTCTTAGTGCACCCCAAAATCCCATTGGCCTTCTTGGCCACATGGGCACATTGCTGTCCCATGGATAGCTCATTATCCACCAGGACTCCCAGGTGCTTCTCCACAGGGCTGCTTTCCAGCAGATCACCTCCCAGCCTATACTGATCTTCCCAGGTGCAGCAGTCTGCACTTACCCTTGTTGAGCCTCATTAGGTTCCTCTCTGTCCAGCCCTCCAGTTTGTCCAAGTCTTGCTGAATGGCTGCACATCCTTCAGGTGTGTCAGCCAAGCCTCCCAGTTTGGTACTGTCAGCAAACTTGCTGAGCAGACCCTCAGTCCCTTCATCAATGTTATTGATTAAGATACTGAACAGGTCTGGACTCAGCACTGATTCCTGGGGGACTCCACTAGTTACAGGTCTCCAGCTGGACTTGACACCATTGATCACCACTCTTTGCACCCTGTTGTTTAACCAGTTCCTAATCCATCTGACTGTTCGCTCTTCTATCCCACACTTCCTGAGCTTGCTCACACGGATGTTATGAGACACAGTGTCAAAAGCCTTGCTAGGTCAAGGTAGACTACATCCACTGGTCTCCGTGCCTGTACCCATTCAGTTACAGCATCATAAAATGCTATCAGATTAGTCAAGCATGATTTCTCCTTGGTAAATCCATGCTGACTACTCCTGATGATCTCTTCCAAGTGCCTAGACATAATCTCCAGAAGGAGCCGCTCCATCATTTTTCCAGGGATGGAGGTGAGGCTGACTGGTTTATAGTTACCTGGAATCTCTTTCTTTCCTTTTTTGAAGACTGAAGTGACACTGGCTTTCCTCCAGTCCTGAGGCACCTCTCCTGCTTGCCACGATTTAGTAAAAAAGATAAGAGAGTGGTGGAGTGACAACATCAGCCAGTTCTCTCAACACTCTTGGGTATATCTCATCAGGGCCTGTGGACTTGTGAATATTAAATTTTTGTAACTGATCCCTAACAACCTCATCCTATCAACCACTAAAAACAACATATTGTGAACATACTTTATAGAAAACACTACTCTTCTATAACACAGTAATGTGTCATTAAACTTCACTCTAGATCTAAGTGTGACATAACAATAATTCATGATTTTTTTTCTTACCAATAGGACGTTAGTTGGAAAGTCATTTCTGCGCTTGGAGTGTTCAGATTCTGCAAAACCAGGACAGCCTTGTCATGTTTCCATCTTCCTACTAGTCACTGCAATAAAATTAGATAAAAAATATGATCAAAGGCTATCAACTTTCTCTATTTTATTTACTTCTGTACACCTCAACTCAGACCCTATATGAAGAAGAGTAAATGCATTAATGTTATTTTTATTGCTAGAGCTTCTTCTTAGAGGAATTTTTCTTTTTGCGTATTGAAGTTTTTCTTTAAAACAGCAAAATAATTGGCTTCTGTTACTTGACTCAGCCATATGAAAAATACTTACTGTTCAGAAGGAAGAAGAGAGGTTATTTTAAAATCCAGTCCTCAATATAATTTATTTTTCTGTAATCACAGAGGTAGTAGTAGCTTAATGTGCTGAGTTTCTTTTCAGGCTTGTAACAGATACCTTTCCTTGTAGAAATTCTAAGTATCCTTTTTCAACAATGACATTTTCTTAGAAGACACTAAATTTCTGACCTCTTGTGTGACTCTGAGCTGAGCCTTTTCCATCTGTGTACATGTAAGATTTGCAGGTGTATGGATCTCTTCCACACGCACTCTGCATGACTTTGTCAATGGTTCCTCTAGGGTTTTCTCTTTCATTGTCAGGCTAAGACAGACTGTTTAACAGCTTTGAAGTAAGGGCCAAATAACCTTAGCTCAAAGACTTTGAAATAGACTCCTTTCAAATTTATCTCATGTCTGGTTCAACTAGTCTTAAGTGTCTCAATTTTATAAATTATATTGGTTTCACTTTTTTTTTAAACAGAAACGAAAGTTTAGCAGTATAGTTAATATCCATAGTTCTTCCATTTTATTCATCAACAATACAAGCCTCAAAGGGAAAATTTAAATTATTTTTATGCTTAAGAGAAGTCATATGAAAATGCCAATGAGGAAAGGCTGAGAGAACTGGGTTTGTTCAGCCTTGAAAAGAGAAGGCTTAGGGGAGACCTTATTACCATATACTAATACACAATGAGGTGACTAGCAGGATGATGGACACTCTTACTAGGAGGAGTCACATGGAAAAGATAAAGGGTAATGGGCAGAAGTTACTCCTGGGGAGATTCTGATTGGAATCCAGAAGAAAATTTTTCACAATGAGAACAGATAGACATTAGAATAATCACAGAAACATTCTGACTGGAAAAGACTCTGGGGATCACCAAGTCCAATTGATATCCCTATTCTACAACGTTCACCCTAAACCATATCCCCAAGCACCACATCCAAACAATTTTTAAACACATCCAGGGCTGGTGACTCAACCACCTCTCTGGGCAGCCCATTCCAATGCCTGACCACTCTTTCTGCGAAAAATTTTTCTTCATGTTCAATCTAAACCTACCCAGTTGCAGCTTGAGGCCATTCCCTCTTATTCTATCACTAATGACCTGTGTGAAGAGACCAGCAGCAACTTCTCCACAACATCCTTTCAGGTAGTTGTAGAGATCTCCCAAGAGAAGTAGTGGATTCCCCTACATTGGTCAGTGTTAAGATTCGACTTGACAGGGTGCTTGACCATCTCATTTAAACTACATTATCACCTAGGTAGGTTGGACCAGATGATCTTTGGGATCCCTTCCAACATGGCATTCTGTAATTCTGTGAGAAGTGACATCTGAACAGCTCTAAATGGTTATTTACAAGTACCAATGCTGATGCAGCATCACTATCTATGCACACTCAGGTTCCTGCATTTGGATTTTTGACTTCTTTGGATCCTAAGTAGGTATAGGAAAGATACCGTAGAACACCACAGACATCTTTACATGTACATACTATGTGCCTCTGAAACACCTGAAATAAAAGGGAATTGGAAGTATTCAAATTTAATTGTGCAATTTGTTGTCACTAACTGCCTGTACTACACAGTATAGACACAATAATTCAAAGTACAGGCTAGAGCTCAAGGCTAAGCCTTCTCAGCCTGCCTGTAAAATGCCAGGTAATATACAGAAAAGAGTTACTGCACTGGCTGATACTATTGCTGTCAAACCTTTTCCTTACTGAGAGGCAACAGGAGTTGGGTCCGAGAAACTTTAGCATTATGGGTAGGAGCAAGACGGACAGTTAAAGCAGCTTGCCCTATTCCTGCCCTTTCTGAGAAGTGGGGGACCCCAGGTCCCCACACTGCAGTACAGCTCCTTGCTCAGTGTATAGCAGCTGGGGCAGCAACAATCACCTATCTGATTCAGCCACCAGCAGTTTGGAGGATACAGTTTTGGGGAACTCTTTGGAATCTTTTTGTCAAAGTGGCCCTTAAGCCTTTCTGCGCCTGGATTGAATTCGCCTTAAAGCAAAACTCCTCCCTCTCCCATTATTTAGCCTTCCCAAAGTAATTAGATTTTATCCCTTTTTTCATCTGTTTTAATAACCCAGGAGGTATTACTTGCATATCTTTCATATTTTATGGCTTTCATGTTCTGATTGACCTGTTTTAATCAGTATTTTTTATCAAAATACAGGACACTAATTCAAACCAGCCTACATAAGAGAAAATATTTGTGTTGTAGATGAACTCAGATACACTTTTCACAAGAACGGTACCCATTTGTGGCATCAGTTTGGCAACACTCATGAAAGGCCTTACAGGTAATTCCACTCAGTTTGGTACTGTTCAGTCTGTGAAAATGTCTTCTAAAAATTCCTGTCTTGTAGATGTGATATAAATACAATAAAAGCCAGACGCATGCTAATAAGTTGCCTGCAGCCCTTATACACAAGCTTGTATGAGAATAATATTGTTGTAAAGGGAAATGCCCTTTAAAAGCTTCTTTGAGATACTTTCATTTACAGAAGAAAAAAAAAAATCAAATACCTATTAAAATCTTCCTGTGTTATTTCCCAAAATAATAAGGGAGGAATACGGTACCTGGTCAAGTTATGCTCAAAGCAGGCTGCTGGTAGACTGAAGTGTGAGCCTTTCTTCAGTTGATTCAAAGGCATTCCAAACTATTCAGCACAACAATCACAGTGCTACATCACAGTGCCTGACATTTATTTCTGAAGGCATTCCTTAAATCTGCTCTAGCTGCACATGCGCACTTGCCACAGGGGAGTCATATTACACCAGCGCTTGCTAGCAGCGGGGTGGTCTAACGGCTACGTGTCCCACTGCTGTTTGCTGTGACATTCATACATGCGTGAGCGTCGGGCTGGGGCACACCACAGATGTAGCTAAAATGCTTTCTGCCCAAGCAGTAGAACTCCTGAAAGGAAGGGAAGGACCTCCTTCAGATCTGAGACACTCCCATGAAAGCGCTATAAATAGCAATTCCCCATAAACCTCTCCTTGCTTCCACTAAGGAAAACAGAAAATCACTCTACTTACAAAGCAGCAATTCTTTGTCTGTAGAAATAGAAATTGAGCAAATATCTGCACTTTACAGCAGCACTGAATGCCTGCAGCAACGATAAGATCATCTCTGCATATGCAGTGAGTTGCAGGGTGTGGGGAGGAAATGCTGGCAAGAGACCTGAATTTAGTTCTTCAGAAAATGAGTCATCTGGCTTTGCTTCTGAGTGCTGCCTGTGTTCTAATCACTTAAAGGCACAAATTAAGGTTACATGCTAGGTGATACTTGCTTTCTTGATATTTTTCTTGTTTGAGTCCTGTTTTACCGAGTGTTTTGAGGCAGTAAGAGATACTGTCAAACAGCAGTGTTGCTTCGCTGACAGTTTCCAGTGGTTTTGTATTTGAAAAGAGAAGGAAGATATTGTTATGAATTGGTGGTTCATCACCAATTGTGTTTAAGTTGCTTTCCTAGTGGATACAACTCTGAGGCAAGTAACAGCACCATAGACTATTCCTCCCCAGCTCTCTCCTATCCCAACATTTCCATGCTGGAGTAGTTACAGCAAACTCACAATGGAGAAGTGATATATCAGATTTTCCTTCTGTCAGTGCCTGCTTCCTTATCACCACCCATATTGTAACATCTCTGTTACCATTTATCTTCACTCTGCCTTTAATGCTTCAGGATTCATTAATGTCTATAGCATTTCTTGTTGCCTGATGCCCTCTGCTGCTGTGCATTTTCTAAAAAGAAAGTACCTTCTGAGATGCTGGGTTTTTTTGTCCAGTTTGCAGTCAATCCCAGATGGGCCCTGCTGACTGGAAGAGCTCCTCTCGCAGCTGTGGTCTCCTCCACAGCTCCCCTATTCTTGTGATTCTCTAGAACTTCTTCCTAATTCTATAGTACTTGTAACAGAGCCACAAACTGTAAGTGCTATGTTATTTACTAAATTTGGAGTATAGCAGAGGATTGAATGCATGTCTGCAGTTACACTGCAGGAACATATCTTCATTGTTTTGTACCTAGCTTTCTTCTAACATAGAGAGCACTAGACCAGGTCATTGCTGTAAGCAGCGCTTGTTGAAATGTAGCGGCGTAGACACAGCTATGCTGTCATGAAGAGGAAGGAGGGAGAATCATGCTGGTGGTCTAGGGATAGTCCTCTTACAGTAGCAAATTGTGCTTATATTGCTGTTTGATCTTTGAAGGAGGGAAAGGTGAATGCCCTCTTACTGGTGTCACATAAAGATTGGTTTTTTTTTTTAAGGTCCTGTAAAAGCTAATTCTGTTCCTGGTGGATATGCTGTCTGTACCTATTTTTGTGTGGGGAAGTCTTTAGAAAGTCTGTTCAGAATGTGGAATAAATGTGGAATTTTCAGAGGCGTTGAATACTCTTGTCTTTTATCATTGTTTTCTCTAAAGTAAGTACTGGAGAAAGTAGCATTCACTGACCCTGTTAAAGTATTTCAACATCTAAGAATTGAAGACTCAAGTTAATAGTGGTTTAATACTGGGATATGATGATTTTCCACCTCAACACTGCTCTTGTGAGACCCCACCTGGAGTACTGTGTCCAGTTTTGGAACCCCGATTGCAAGAAAGATATGGATATGCTGGAACAGGTCCAGAGAAGGGCCACAAAGATGATCAGAGGGCTGGAGCACCTCTCTTATGAGGACAGCCTGAGAGAGTTGGGGTTGTACAGTCTGGGGAAGAGAAGGCTTTGAGGAGACCTTATTGTGACCTTCCAATATCTAAAGAAGGCCTACAAGAAAGCTGGTGAGGCACTTTTTTTTAGGTAGTGATAGGACTGGGGGGAAAGGATCCTATCTAAAGGAGGGTAGATTTAGATTAAACATTAGCAAGAAGTTCTTCACCGTAAGGGTGCTGAAACACCCTTGCCTAGGGAGGTGGTGGAAGCCCCATCCCTGGATGTTTTTAAGGCCAGGCTGGATGTGACTCTGGGAAACCTGGTCTAGTGGAAAGGGTGTTGGAACTAGATGATTCTTGAGGTCTCTTCGAACCCTGACAATTCTGTGATTAAGAGGCTCCCTCTAGTGACTAATTCATTTCTGAAATCTCTCTGTATTTCAGAAAACATTTGATTCACTCTCTACCGCTCTAAAAATCTTAGCATAATGATGTAAATTTGTATTATTTCTTCGAACTCTGATTTACACAAGGTATTCGAAGCCTCAATGCCCAGAAGCAGTTGCAATTTACCTATTGTCTTGGAGCGTGTAATCCAGGTTTGTGACACTGGGCAGACCCCTAGTTCGTGTATTTCAGGACTGCTCTGCAATGTTAAGTCAAAGTGCAGTAAAGTGGGAATGAGTGGGAGAGTCACTTCAGAAGTCCATTCCTGGTCTGAGGTAAAACGCTAATTCAGATGGTCCAATTTCTGCCTAAGGCTTCAGTACCATCTTTTATAAGACGGAAGTTAGCTTTCTTCAGAGTAGCTTAAGGTAGTTAAAACTAAAAAGGGCAATGAGCACTCTGTCCATCTCAGAAAAAAACTGCTGTAGATGATCTTCAATTAAAAAAAAAACCAAAAAACAACTCATCTTCTCCTGCTTGCCTGCACAAGAGAATGCTTAATTCAGACTCCCAAGGCTCTTTTGCTGCTTCTTGGTCATCGTCATGGTTTGAGTTGAATCTGCTGCAGATATTCAATACCGTGCTGTCATCACACCAGCTTCAAAATGAAAGTGCTGGTGGTAACGAGGCATTATGGAGCTTGAATTTCATATTGTAACATGAGAGGCTTCCTGTTCTGGTTGCTGCTTTCTATTTCCAGGTTTGGAGTTGGTCTTTTCTGCTGGGTGGACTATAGACTGGAAGGTAGAGGGAGGTCACTGGCTTCTGCTACTCCTGCATTTTGCTGTGCTGTTCTGCAAACAGGCTAAGGCAATGTGTTGGTTTGAGGCTAACTGGAATGTTTTAATGAGAGAAATTAGATTATTTGCTGGGAAAACAAAATATAGTGATGTCTGTATTACCCATTTGTTCTGCTGAGCCATACACAAAGAAAGACGTAAACAAAGATAAAGTCAGTCTCTGCCTGGCCATCACCATATTAACTCTTCTGCCTGAACCTGCACATTTCCAACTAATCATTCTGCTTCTAACACCCCTTGCTGACCTTTACAGTTCTCCCTGCATGTAAGGCAGATTCTGGGATAAGGGGGGGGG
>WBNM01006461.1:32351-50606 GCA_013399055.1 Ramphastos sulfuratus
GACTGTGCCACACAGCTTGGTGTCATCTGCAAACTTGCTGAGGGTGCACTTGATTCCTCTGTGCCTGTCACTGACAAAGATGTTAAACAGCACTGGTCCCAGCACTGACCCCTGAGGGACACCACTTGTCACTGGTCTCCAGGTGGACATTGTGCTGTTGATCGCCACTCTCTGCGTGCGACCATCCAGCCAATTCCTTATCCAGCAGTGCTCTGAAAAAGAAGAGCAAGATATGTTTATAACAGCCTTTAGGCAGTTGAGGCTCCTAGCCTAATGTTTACACTGAAATATTAAAATAGAAACCATAACAAGAATGTTTCACAGCAGTAAGATCAATACATAATAGAGAGATCTGGTAAAAAAAAAAAAAAAAAAAAANAAAAAAAAAAAAAAAAGTGAATGTTTTTCTGACAAGCTATAAAATATACAAATTAAATTTTAATTTTGATAGCTGGTGGAAACCATGCATGTATCTAGGATGTTTATAAACTCCATACCTTTTAAAGCTGTTTAAATCTGTAAGAGGCTGGGATAAAGCATCACAGTGCATGTGGATCTGAAGGCACTATCTATCCCATGTTCTGTGGCTTTATGAATTTTCCACCACTGCAGATGTTCTTGAATATACCAAAAGCTGTAGGCTCACTGGGGTGCTATTTCAGCTACAGAGGATGGTTAAAAATTGGTGATAATGGGTATTCTAGTAAAAAAAAATATACCATAAAAACTTTGAGTATTTCATAGTCGGGTCAATTTTTCTGTCTACCAGAAAGTGATGATTTAACCCCTTGACAGAGAAAATCTGTAATTCAGTGTTGCGATAGGCCTAATTAGGCCAAAATAGGCTTATACATATACTGGCTTGCCCAGACATGTTTTCCTACTCTCCCCCATTCTGCTATGGGGAGAAGCAACCATGGGAAAAAGGACGAAGAACCTGGAGCCACTCAGTCTAAGGACTCTGTCTTGCCCAGACGTGTTCCCCTGCTCCCCCTCCTTCTGTGCTGGGGGAAGCAACCCCAGGAAAGGAAAACAAAAGCCCTGGCTTCACCTCNATGTCTGCACAAGCCAGAACATGTACAAGCCCAAGAGGCCTGTTTAGGCCTACCACAACAACATTGCATCCTGCCTACCCCTCTGCAAGGCTTCTGCTAAATCAGGAGTCAAGGGAAACCAGGTCAGAGACTATGCCAGACTCCCAGCTTCCTGAGAAAAGAGCCTGGGAAAACTCTAAAGCCTCTAATGACTTTTAGACCACTGACAGCAACCCCTCCGCATGCTTTGGGTACTGTCCAGTAACATTTTGTGAGTAAATACTTGAAGCCTCTTGTAATTCACTAATTGCCTTCTACCTTAAGCAGAAAGGAGCTTCCTGCATCCATCTAGTGGATAAGCAGGATAATTAACTGCAAGCAGTATAGTGACCACAGGAACCTTCTCTTCCAGTATAATGTTTGCTTATGCTAGTTACCTCTTAAAGTGTTCCAGTTTTGCCTGTTCCCTGTGTGTATAAATTTCCAAACCGTATGTTTTGAACCTTGTAAATAAGTTTTCTGGTGAGATTTAATGTTAATAAACAATTTTCATAGTTATTAACAATCTTTGCCTGGATATCACAACTAATATTGATTATAAATTTTGCATAATTTGTAACATTCAGCATCCACAGTGGTTTGGAATCTTAAAAGGTAAAAGGTGTTGAGACCCCTTAAAGTACTGGGATCCATACTGTAGCGCAAGTGTTGCATACAGGTTGCATATGACTTGCAAGGCACAGAGCAAAACTCATGTCTGTCTGCTAGCAGACCCAACAACAAAGTAAAAAAGAAACCCTGGAGTACATTTTGTTAATGGTTATTATTCTAGGTTTATAGACACGTTGTTCCTCCTTACTACAGTTCATAAGTCAGCTTTTTCAGTAATTTTTCAGTCAGTATTTATCTGTCAGCTGCCACCAGCTGAGTGGAGCATTTCAAAAGCCATTACATGTTTTGATTTCAATCCTACTTATAGTCAACACCACTGAGAAAATCATGGAGAGGATGAAGAACGCTGGCCTGTAAGTAGAGAGCATTATAAACATTTCTTGTTAAAGCAAAGACCCTTTATATAAAGACCCTTTATATAACATTTTTGTATTACAAACCTGAAGAGGAGCACTCACCTTCAGGAACTGAAGATTTGCTTCAGAGTAGATCATCTTGCTTGTTTAAAATCACAAGTCACATAAACAATCCCTTGAAATTACAACAGCTGAGTACCTGGATGGCTCCAGCACTGCAGAAAGGAGACACACAGGTTCATCAGAGGGATAATGTTTGCACTTTCAAGGAATGTGGTTTTGCTCCAGAAATCAATGATGGGAACATTCCTAGTGAAGCCATAAAGAAACATCTTTGCTGTGATAGCTTTGTGTAGAACAAAACCATGCTGTTGTATAATGGCATTCTTAAGCCAAGATTGTACTACAGACTTCTGCTGGTGTATCTATGTTGGTCAAGGGTGTGAAATGCGTTTTTTGCAGTGTATGTTGGGAAAGAAATGGCTAAACTAAACTGAAATATTGGAAGTGACCTTTTATTGCTACGAAATACATCTTCAATAGAACTGATTGGCTGATACAATATTCCACTGTGCCATTTAACACTCCAGAAATGGATTATAGTCTCATGCTTTTCACTCATGAATGTGCTCTACCTTTTCCCAGCATTTCACTTCAACATCTATAGTGTTGGGTGGAGGTAAGCAGACAAAAATATCGAAATACCCTTGGAATTTTTGCTTGTATCTTGCATGCTATGATCTGGAATCCAAATCCTATGGCATTCGTAGCCTTATAAGAATGCTGAGCACTATAACTCTAAATCCCCTTTTTAAGTGCCAGTGATTTAAATTCTACTGCTAGTATAGCTTGGGGAAATCCACCACTACAGAATATACATCAAATGCAATTAGAAATTTTATCATTTGATTCTTCTGTTTATTGAGTCATTCAGAAACGTCTTTGAAATTTTGAATTCTCTTTCATTTTGTTACAGAAGTTTAAGTAGTGAATTTTCAGCTGACATTGTATTAAGCAGATTTTCATAAGCAGAACTAAATTCTCTTTCATTTTAAAAATTAGCAAATCTCTAATACTTGGCAAAATAACTGTACAGAAAAGAAGTAAAATTTCCATGTATTCTATATGCCACATATTTACTAACTATAGTACTCATTTAAAAGTCAGTTTTATCCTGGAATTTATCAGCTTGGATTTTCCAATTAAGTGGATCAGATTTCCCACAAACTGCAGACTTACTTCCTTCCCATATTGTGTTACAGGCATTGGCCAGTTTCAAAATACTAAACAAACCAAGAGTTTCCCCTGTAGTTTTATAATTGTTTTCCAACCATAAGTGCTCAGCAACACCAGGTACTTTATTTCTGCTATGCTGCCAAAGTCAGCATTTGTCTCCAGGGGCTCTCCTAATTTTTCATCATCAGTAATATGGGCAACATCTACATCCAGGTTTACCAAGGAGCCAAAGATGTTCTAGGGTCTTCATTCATTCACAGATTTCCTTAAGCTGTAAACCTTTTCCCCTTCTGCCTTACTCCAGCTCCATAGCACACCATGACCTAAGCTCCCTTGTTTCAGAATCATTATTAATCCTGAATGCTTATTTCACTGCAGAAGACCTGGACATTCATGTGCTCCGAGTGAAGTCTTGACTTATCTCCATCCTCTTCCTACACATATCCCTGTGTGGGGCCATGTTCTAGAGAGCTTGGGCTGCCCGTTTAGCTGCTGTCCCAGAGCTGTCTAAAATGTCTCAAACTTGACATCTCTGTATCTTCTGCCTTGGGCTTCTGTCTCAGCATTGGGCTGCATTATGTCTCTCTTTTCTTTCTGTCTTCATCCATTCTTTTCTAGTCTGGTTAAGAAGGAAGAGAACTGAGCTGTGGTTTGAAACCCAACTTAGTTTAGACAGACTTTAAAATACTGAAAGTGTCACTCTGACTACAGTAGACTCCACTGTGATGTCTGCAGTTCCCCATGTCATTTCGGGAGGATGACCAGAAGGCTGCCCTCACTGTTGATGGAAGGAATATGATTTTGAATGACATAACCATTCACTTTGTCCTTTTGCCTCTGCTTTAGGCACATTACATCTTAAGAACTCTGAATTTATTTACATTTCTTATACATTCATGAGTGTAAATTATTTTTCATATATATTTCATATGGTACATATGTGTATGCATGGTTTTTGTATCAGTATATGCATGCACATGAGAAAATTAAAAGCAGAATACTAGCAGTGAAAACAGGTCTAGATGCAGCAATTAGGAGAATATTTGTTATGCTACAGAATTAACTAGTTTGTTAACAGATAAGGAAAATACATCATTTGAGCCATATCCCATTTTCTATTAGTAATGTACCCTCTCACTCACAGTAGCCCTTATTTCAGACTACTGTTACATTTTGGTACCTTAAATGCTTTGCCATTCAATTTCAATATAAAAAGTAATTTTATCTTCCATTAAGAACCTCAGACCGTTTAAATAACTCCTGGCTAAAATCTTGATAACTTTAAGGTCGTTTTCTGAGACTGCGTTTTCGCCACTAGAGGGTAGAGCAATACAGCGTTATCCAGCAAGTAAAAATTCCCTGAAAGTAACTTGTATTTCTTTGCCTTTAGGTTCCAGAGGTTTCTTTTTTGTTCTTTTCAACACAAATGTTCAGATGGAGTAAAGTTAACAGAACACAGCTCCTAGGAAAGAGCTGAATAAAACTGGATAATTACCTTGATTCAAATACATTCTGCCAATGTATTTGAATACCAGGATTCACTTCAACCCAAGTGATGTTTGTAGCACCAAACCCAGGTATTCTCTAAGGCTGTAACATTGAAACCTATCTAGGCATTAGGTAGCCTAAACTACTTAGTAAGTCACACAAATACTTTATAAGCCTGCTATCATAAGACTGGTGAGATTTTTTTATGAGTACTTGTCCTCTGCTTTGCCATCTAACAATCCGTGATCATGACAGACACTTTTGTGATGCATTTTAAAATCCCAGGAGAGAATTTGCCTTGGTGCAAGCATGCAGCATCTGGGGATAGGTAAGTGTTTAAAACAGAGTTAGCCAGGCTTCTAACTATCCGGTGACAGAAATAAAATACAGTATGTGGAGTAGAATATCATGGCAGTGATTAAGTTCAGCTTCTTGGTTAAACTTATCTGAAGGTTTATGTATTGTAATGAAAGCATGCATAAGTTGCAGACTGGAGAACTAAATTCTATGACAGCTTCTTTTGAATGAATGCAACACAAAATGCACAGAAGGGAGCATGGTTACTCGGAAGAGCTTTCTGACATAGTCAAATAAAACCTGTCTTCTACTAAAACTGACCACAGGTCAGAATATTTTGTTGCAGACCACTCAGATCCTTTTTAATAGTTTTCTCAACTCATTAGAGATGTTAATGGTGTGTGAGACTTTAAGTGGCCTCCCTGGACTCAATTCTATATGGATGCCTTCTAATTTCAGCCTGTAAATAGTTGTCTTCAGTCCTCGGTCTGAAGGATTCTAGTTCTGATGTACTGAGTATATTATAATTTGAGTAGTCATACATTTTTCAAAATTAAAATCCCTGTCTGGCTTTCTGGCTAAATTAATTAATTTTCCTAAAACTGTTCAAAATTCAATGCTGCTGGTAAAAGAAAGATTTTAGATGTTCTGCTCAGTGACACCACTCACAGCTGCCTGGTGCTAGGACACATCATCACAGGGTGTTGTGGAGGCCAGTATAGGCCTAAACATGTCCTGGCTTGTCTAGACATGTTTTCCCTGCTCTCACTCCTTCTGCTTTGGGAGAAGCAACTGTGGGAAAGGGAGACAAAGGCCTGGTGCCTTTGAGTCTCCTCTCCTTCCAAGTTGTAAACGGGGTACTCTCACATGTCTAAACACTTGTTTATGCTTTGCCCTAAAAGGGTAAAAGTAAGCCCTGACTTTACCTAATATAGTCAAGTTTGGCAAACTGCTATTGTGATTAGCTAATCTGTGGCCAAAGAGCCATTAGTCTTGGGCTGCATTTATAAAAGAGGTGAACAGGCAAACACAACGTACTTCTGCCATTGCTTCTGCCTTATTGTGCTTCTGCCATATTGCTCTCTGNATAATCTGTATTAATTTTAAAATAAAAACCTGCCCATACTACCACACAGGGATTTTCCAGTACTGTGCTCCTCCTTGGCAGACTTTGTAGCGCAGTTCTCTGGTAGTGCTTTGCAGGGGTTTTAGGGACTTCAAGGCTCAACCTATCTCAGATATGAGAATCTACTCTTGAAGAGTAGACATCAATGATTATGAGAAATTTCTTAGCTCTCAATAAGACACAGTATCTGGGGATTTTTTTTTTCTTTTCTTGTCTCAGTTTGTTTTCTTCTGTGGAGTAAAAAAAATGCTCAGAAATAACATTTTCCTCTTCCAACCAGTCATAAATTGCCTTAGGTACGAAATGTTAGAAGCTGATGAGTCCTGTTTTAGAAACATCTCTGTAATTACAAGGTAGAAAAAACATCCCCAAAATAATAAGTCAAGTGAAAGAGAATCAGAAGATAGATATGTACTTTTGCAAAGTTGAATTTTTATATATTCAGATTTTGACTTCCTTAGAGTTTGCTAAAAGCATCAGATGAAAAAATCCAAACCCTGTTATTCAAAAAACATCTGCTGTAGTGCATTCCTCCTTGAAACAGTCACCTTTCATTGCCTGCTGCCATACACATCAACAGTTTTGCATCAGCTTAGGCGAAGCTGAGGCAAAGAAAAGCAAAATGGTAACAGACGCAGGCCCAGTGTGAATGAGTGGCCTGAAGCCTGCTTATTCCTCACTTCTTGTCATAGAATTGTTCAAGTTAGAAAAGATATTTAAGAGCATGAAGTCCAACCATTAACCCAGCACTGCCAAATTCACTACATCCTTCAGCACCACATCTACATGTCTGTTAAATACTTCCAGGGATGGTGACTCCACCACTTCCCCGGGCAGCCTGCTCCAGTGCTTAACAACCCTTTCAGTGAAGAAATTTTTCATATTATCCAGTCTAAGCCTTCTCCTTGGCATGGGCTGCCTGGTTAAGAGTGAGGGAGAGAAGTTTAACAGCCCAGACCTCTGTGTGTGGAGCACCTATAGCAGAGGACACCGCCTATGCCCTCAGCAGCTCCTACAGCATAGCTCTGGCTGAAGTAATTCTGGAGGAGAAAGGGTGACTTTAACCTACCGCAGCTGTGGGGAAAGGTTTATTCCCACCTGCTGGGTCCAGTCAGCAGCACTGTTTCTGAAGCAAAGCCACGGGAAAGCAGTTGCTCTGTGCCAGCTGTTGTTCATGTTGCTGGAAATGAAGCAAAGGAGCGTGACACAGGGGCTCTTTGGGAAGGGAGACAATACTCTTTCTGGCTTCTTTGCAATCTGAGCCTATGGGTAAGGAGATGGTCCCAGAGAAAGCTGAAGATATGCTCTATTTCATACCTGTTGAGAGTGTGTATTCACTGCAGGCATCATTTGAGTGATTGGCATCCAGCAAAAATGGGAGCATTTATTTTCTTCAGTTAGTGTATGTCTCATGGTCTTAGGCCTCTAGAAGACACATCCTCTAATTCTCTGTACTGTAGCTGATGAACTGTTCCATGTGTGTTCTGAGCACACAGAGAACCTGTGGGAGATGCTGAAAGATCAACAACTCTCAGCGGCTCACCTATGATCTTTTTACAGTGGACAGCTTAGTTATTATCCAACCTGGATAATTATACAGAAACATCCTACCTTCTGTTTGTCTTGAAATGTGTGTCACTTTGACTACCTGCTTGAATAGGTGCCAAAGGAAATCTTTGCCCTAATGTCATGCTTTTAAAATAATACTAAGGAAGTTTCGAAAACTATGAGAATGGTGATGTGGTGGTGATGTTTAAAATGTACAAGCAGATTGAACCAAGCAAGCCTACATTAACATTACCTGTCAAAAAACCCTTACGTTTTCCATTACAATTACTAGTTTGGGAGGTGATGGTAGTTGCAGGATTGAAATCTGCCTATGGCTTTGAAAGTCTTTATGTAACTTGAAATGAATTCTAATTTTAAAAGCACGTATTCACTATACCAGTGTATATCAAAGTGGGTTAAGGGAAGACTAACTGACATAAATAAAGCAATCATTGGCAAAAAAATGTTATTCTAAGACTTCTGTTTATAAATATCTACCCGAATTCTAGTGCAATCAATATTGCCTGTATGACTTGGAGCAAAAATTTACTGCTAAATAGGTTTGCTCCAAGGACTGAAGAAGTCTAAGTACTCAAGACACTCCTGGAATTTGAATTGCCTGATAAGCTGGGTCCTTGTGACAAAGGCAAGACACTCACATGCTGGACTGTGTGAAAGGCAAGCTGTTAAGTAGGCAGCTATCCTGGAAAGAGGCTGTGAAGCAGCTAGGAATAGTGTCCTTCTAACTTGACATGAATTTACAGAATAATTGTATAGAGGAAGGATGATGTGATTTTTGAGTTTATACACACAAAGGAGGAGTAATGGAGTGCTAGAAAACTGTTCTGGTATCTTCTCAAAATTATTTTTGAAACAATGCAAGGGCTACAGAAAAGTGATTTTAGGATCACAACACAATTTACAGTGGAAGGCTTAAAAAGACTTGGTTAAAAAATGTACAAAGATGTTGTTCCTCATGAATATGCAGGTTATTCTGGGGGTAGGGAAGAGAATAATGAACACTAGAGTCACTAATACAGTAATGGAGACAGACTTAAATACCAGTGGCTGGCAGCAGAATCTGGATTGACACCTACTTAAAAGGAAATATTCTACTCTTTTTTATTTCATATTTGAAACAAACTGTTGATGAAGACATGGAGTTCTCTCTTAACATGTTTAGCACAAGCTGGTATGCCTTTCTGGAAGAAAAATTTTATCCAAATAGATTATTTGGCTTAATACAGAAAGAAGTGGATGAAATGTAAAAGTCTTTTGATATCTTGCAGTTCAGATTAAATGATGTAATGGTCCCTATTGACATACAATTCTGAAAAGGCTGTTACCCAACACTTTCTAGCAGTTCAGTGTAGACAAGAGAGTCTAGACTGAAGTGTACACTAGAAATCAGTGTTTTTAAGCAGTTTTGCAGGGTTCCTTTTTTATTATAAAATAAACCCCACTGGTTCAGTACAGGAGAAAAGCCAAACTGGCTGTAAAGAAGGAATAACCTTCTTGGACCGTTTGTCCTTGGCAGGCTTAGAGTAATGCCTAAATAACAAGTCATTTAGTCAGGGAGCAATTGAAAGCTACTGCTACTCTTCTGAAATACTTTTCATTCTGTTCTTCCAACTTACTGTACATTTTTCAGTCATGTTGATTGTAGTTTATTCCTGAGCATATGAGAAAACAATTATGCCATATTTGTCATGCCAATACAAAATGTTCATTATTAAAACAGTGTATATTTTGTTCTCCATTCATAAAATATACCCTTTCCTCATGACTGATTCCTCATATAGCTGCAATGTTGTTTTTAAACAGATTTCTCATTTCTCGTTCTTTTGTATTTATGATTTTAATAATCACAGTGAATATTTTCTAACAAGTGTCTCCTTTAACTGTGTATGTATGACTTTATGTGAACTACAAATCCTGTTACATTAGTTACCTTTTAAAAATTGTCTGTAGCTTCAAGAGGCTGCTCAAGGATAGGATATAGTAACTTTATAGGGAGCACTTGTGCCTTAGGTTTTACAAGATGCATTCAGCACTGCTGAATACCTAAATTCTGAGGCCTTAGGACTTTCTTAATAAGATCTTTCAGTGGAATGCAATTTTTTCAGGGGTTATAAATCTAAGTCTACTATTTATTTTCAATGTAATTCCTAGACTTGTATGTGTAAATAGAGAAATTGACATAACCTTTCTGCCTTTCACCCATCTGCAGATATATAATGCAAGCAGTTACAGCTTTATGTATTGTGCTGATATAAAGACATTGTACAAAGGAGCTCCATATTTTTTGTGCTAATCTTGTTCTCACACTAATCTATATTTGCCTAGATTTTGCGACTTTACTTAGGAATCTAACTTTCTGTGGATAAAATAATTCCTTGGCTTTCTTCCAGGCTCTGACTCCTCTGACCAGCATTTCTTTCTGCAAGTTTAATGCACTGTATTCTTTAGGCAAATCTGAGTGCACAAACAGAAATGCGGACTGATGCCAGTGAGACATTACAGTCCATCTGACATGGCTGAGCCATTTCATATGACGGCAAGTGTCTGGTGGGTTATTATTAGAGACCCAAAACAATACTCAAATTTAAATGCTTGCAGATTTTTATGTCTGATTCTTTTTAGGCACCTGACTGAATAAACAATTGGGTTGCCAGAGGTCAGGGGCTTTTGCACCTCCATTTGGTGTCAATGTGGCAAAACAAGCTTTACATACTTTCAAAACAAGCATTCAGTTCCTCTGCTGTGCTGTTTATCACAGCAATGCTTGTATATGCTGGTTCCTTCCCTTTTAGAAGCAGCAACTTCTATTGCAGCAAAGGCACTGTGAAGCAAAATTTACACAGAAATCTCAACCAATGGTTTAGATGGCTGGGAAATCATATAAATGGTTTGACTGATTTAAACACTGTCTTGGACTAAGACTTGGTGAAAAAATAATAATGATCCCACTCCCACCCCCCCACCCCCCCCCCCCGACCAGGTTCCACTCTTCCAGACAATGTTTTGCCAGGTGCATTGCTATTTATTAACACTATTGAGCTGTAGCTCTTGGATTCCTGTTTTGTTTTGATGTTGGTTTTGTTGTGCTTTTTTTTTTTTTTTCCTCTCAAGATAAATATCAACCTCCAGAGGAGTCCTTGGTAGCAAAGTAAGAGGAATATATTGAATTGCAAAGTTGTTCTGGCCATTTAAGTGTTTATATTTCATTAGTAGCACTCTTGCTGGCACTAAGCAGAGCTAGAGCTGTCTTACAGTTTGGAAATAGCTACACTCTGAATTTGAATTTTCAAACTTAGTAATCCAATAGGTGAATTTTGCAAAGATTCATGAAGACTGGCAATAGGCACAAGCTGAAGGGAAGCAATCACCAGTCTCTCAGACAGACTAAGGGAGACAAATAACATGAGATCTCTGTGCCTCACAAGAATAACCTTGTTTGGTATGCCATCTTTCCCCTCTTTTCAAGAAAGTTAGACCTGGAATGTCTCCCCTCCATGTTCTATGACACTAATTCTCTTTTTTGAGTACTTGTTTTTAATTATCATGAAAATAGTGTCCCTTATTTTGTTCCTCCTATATGCTAGTGCAATAGGAGTGTTACTAGTGTTACTTAGACATGCTGTACTTCATTTGCTTGTCACATATAATTATGTGAAAAAAAGAACAAAGATAAATGAGAGGCAGGGGAGAAAGGGCAGTAATTGAGCAATATTTCTGTTTCCTGTCTCAATCCCATCAAGGGATGTGTTTTCCTCTCTATTAGGCATATTTTACTCTACTCTATACAGTAGAATTTATGTTCAGTGAATAAGAAAAATACATATATAACCTAGGGGCATATGTGGCTGAAAGTCAAGAATACTTTAGTGATGAGATCATATCTGAAGAGAAGTACATTTCCACTGGAAAATGTTCTGGTGGTGCTATGAGAACACTGATGCATTCTTATTGAAAGTTGCAGTATTGTGATAATGAGGAGTAGTTAATATGTTAGTGACCACATAGATGAGAAGTAATGAAATTAGGAAGTGACATGTTACAACCTGGTGTTGAAGCTATACTTGGACTAAGACTAAAAATTACTTTGACAACATATTTCATTTACCTGAGTGTTGAATTAACCACATTCAGTCTGCATTTAGCAGACTGACAATATGGATGAAACTTAAATTCTTCTGTGTTTTTTTTTTCTTCCTTGCATTTACAGGGAAAATGTATTATGTCACCCTAAACTCTAATCTTAGCCAGTCTCTGGTTCCAAGGGACTTACAGATCATTCATCCCATCTTCTTCAGGAAGTTATCTACCAAATTTTACATGCTTCTTTACTGATGAAAGTAATAAACTAATTGCTTTGTAGTTTCTTGATGGCAATTCTATAAATACTATGAAGAATACTGAAAGAGATAGAAGACACATGAAGAAAGGAACCTAAAATGGAAAATAAGAGGACATAAATTGTGTTCTGTAAAACAGTCATAAGAGATAGCAAGGCAGTAGAATATAAGCATGGTGTAAGGTCATTTTGCAAGATGAAAAATTTTATACAACCTGTAGTATCCTGAGTTGGAATAGGGATTTTAATATATTGTGTTACATGCTTCTGCACTAAAAGTATCTTTGTGTCAGGTGAAATTTGGTCAAAACCTCAACTATAAAGTCTTACAGGTTCTGTCTATATTAGGAAGGAGCAGGGATGAATACACACACTACTCACTGGATCTGTAGCATGAGCCAATTGGTGCTACATCCTCGCAACACACTTGAAGGATATTCTTTTACTTCAGACCACTAACTTCAAACTGGTCCCAGAGACTGAGTGCTACAGCTGCTGGAGTATATTAGGTGTGGTTCCGCAGTTCATCTTTCAGTTTAATTTCACATGAAAGAAGTCCAGGTTGTGCAAGCCAGCTCAAAGAAGTCCACCATACAAATAAGTGCACCATATACATGAAAATACAGGGGGAATTGCTTCAAAAGAGTAAATGTATGCATCAAAACCAAAAGCGTGACTTGATCCATTTATGATTACAGTACAGGGGAATGCAGTGCTTGCAAGTAGCAAAACCCTATAGCTTTTAATGTGCAGGAGATATTTCTAGATCAATGCCAAAAACTATGATTGCAAAGCTAAACATGCTTACAACTTCTGATGTGTTCACTTAGTGGCCTGGAGCAATGTGGGGAAAAGACTTGTTAAGGATTGCAATCTCATGCTGCCAGTTCATCTACCAGTTACAGAATTGCTTTTTGTAATGCTAATTTAAAAAAAAAAAAAAATCGAGAGAGAGAGAGAGACTCAGTAAAATGCATTTGTTGCTGAAATGTATTAGAAAAGTATCTAAATGCTGAGATATCAGACTTCAGGCCATAATTTATGGCAGGTGTGTTTAGGTGGGGCTTGATGGACTCCAGCTTGTCCTGCTTGCACTCCCTGCTGCTGCACACCCACCTCAGAGCCAGATGGCCTCTTCAGCATGGTGCTGAACTCACAGGGCTGTGCTGCTTCAGTGCGAGTAATTTGGTCAGTTGCAAACCTCTGCTAAGCTTTGGATCCAAACTTGCTCAAGTACAGCATCCTCAGAACATGTGTTGGGCAGGGTGCATTAGGACTTATCTGTAGGTGTGCTCTTAGGCATGGGCATTCCCAGGCAGTGGATCGAGATTCTGAAAACTACCAGTAAAAAAAGAGTTTGAAAAGAGAGCACTGTTAGTACATTAGAGTTTTATTCCTCTGACCAAAGGCCATGTTATGGGTGCCACGTCCCTGAGTGCTCCCATTGCCCTGCTTATTCATATGCTTGGGGCTCCTTCCATGCTGTCCAGGGCCCCTGCCCCAGTGATACAGCAGCAGAGCTGGCCTCCAGCTCTCCACAACGCTGCCCTGCCCTGCCTGGTTCTGGGGCCCTGCCAAACTAGGCCCACCTGTGAACTCGCATCCTGGCCTGGCCTTGGTTTGTCCCCAGGGTAGTGCCTAATGCCTGGGGCTAGGGTTGCTCCCATGCCTGCTAGCTACCCTGATTTTGGCTTATGGTGGTATGGGCCCTGGTTGCCAGGCCTTGTCCTGACCTGCCATGGGAAGCTCTCAACCCAGTGCTACCAGGAAGCCCCTGACCCTCGCAATTCTTATTGCTGTCTACAACTACCTGAAGGGTGGTTGTGGCCAGGAGGAGGTTGCTTTCTTCTCTCAGGCAACCAGCACCAGAACAAGAGGTCACAGTCTCAAGCTGTGCCAGGGGAAGCTTAGGCTCGAGGTGAGGAGAAAGTTCTTCACTGAGAGTCATTCACCACTGGAATGGGCTGCCCGGGGAGGTGGTGGAGTCACCGTCCCTGGAGGTGTTCAAGGTGGGTTTGGACGTGGCACTTGGTGCCATGGTCTAGTCTTGAGGTCTATAGTAATGGGTTGGACTTGATGATCTTTGAGGTCTCTTCCAACCTTGGTGATACTGTGATACTGTGATAAAACGAGCTACAGTTCTGAATAATATTTTCAAATCAGACTTTAAATAGATGTTAAACACTGTCCTTCAAGTAATCCAAAAGTAAAGAAGTAGTAGTAAAGGGCTGTAGATTTGCATGTACCTCTATCTCAGCATGCATACAGAGTGTGGAGCTAGATCTGTAAACAGAAAACAGAGTGCATGAGACCTCAGGAATATAAAGTTTTTCAGTGATTCTAAAGCAGGGCATCTAAAGAAGAGGGGTGGCAGCTAATGGTGCTCAATGTGAGCTAAACTGCTGGAAGGAATGAACCAACTTGGCTAATGTAAACATGAGCAGGAGGTGTTCTCTCTGTGCTTTGGGTGCTGTGGATGGTGATGTAATGATGGACTAAGGAAATGGTCACCCATTCACACATGGTGATGTTTGATAACATCGCTTTAGTTGGTGTGAACTTTGGACAGGGTGAGAACACTGATATTTTCCCAAAGCCCAGGAAATTAAGTCTTTATGTTGTGACTATGCACCCAACAATTCCAAATGATGGTCAGGGAAGGACATATATGTATGTGTGTGTGCAATATTTAAATATGACACAGCATGAAATATAGAAGTATCTAATGGACAACAGGTTCTGGTGACAAGTATACATAATACTGACTATATTCTTAAAGTGTCTTTCATGTAAATTTATGCACTTTATTCACAAGCTGTGCGTTAGTCCTTTTTTGAATCTTTAATGATAATTTGTTCCGGAGCACTCCAAATTCCTTCCTTCTCCCCTGTGGGTTTGAATGGGGAGAAGGTGGCAAAAACTGCTTTCCCTCCCCCCTGCCCTGTGGGCTTGAAGGGGAACAGCCAAAGGCACCTTCCCACACGTGTGCTGACCTGTGTGGAGGTCTGTGCTGGGAATCGGGCTGGTGGTTGGCTGGGTCTTGGTGCCCAGTATAAATTGGCAAATGGACATTTTGTCTAGAAAAGCATAAATAGAGGAAGGGAGAAGGTGTGAGGTTCCTGCCTTAGAAGAGTTCCCGTCCTAAGAGTCCCCTGCCTTGACAAGAGTTCTTGTTTTGGACCGTACTCACTTTTGGATGGCTCCTGCATTTTTACACAGCTCTTGGTTTTGCACTGTCCCTGCCTTTGGACAGTTCTCCCACTTTTGCACTGCTCTGTGCAAATTTGCAAGCTTGGCAAGCCCTGGGGTCCATTTGAGAGAGCTGCTGGTGGCACCCAGACCCAGCTGCTCTCAGACCATACTGCAGCTGACTTCCTGGCTGCTATTCCGAACTGGGGAGACCCGAGCAGTTTGGCTCTCCCCTGCTGCTGCCGAGGCAGTGTTGCTTCCACAGATCCCTGTCTTGTGGCAGTTGTGTTTCGAGACACTCCTGACTTTGGCAGCTTTTCCACCCGCCTTGGATTTCTGCCATGTGGATCCAGACTATTGGATATTGCTTGCAGTGTCAGAGGGCATCTGAGCTGCAGAGAAATCCACTAAGGGATCATCACCAAATACCTATCTCACCTTCATGAGTAAAGCCTGCTGGCCCCTTAATTCTCTGCTCAGCCTGATTGATAGTGGGGTAAAACTGTGTTTATAGCTTAGCCTTTTCCATTTCCTGACTTCCTAAATCTCTGAATTTGTCTATAACATCCCATTGAAGAATTCCCGATTGAATTAGAACCTGTAAATAAATCTGAACTAGTTTTGTATATAGTTTTGGGGGTGGGGCTTTCAGGAAAATAATTCTATTTTTATAATTCCTGACTCAGCCATATTAATTCCCTGCCTCCACGACATAATTGTAAATGATGATGCACTGAGACATATGTACAGTGGCTGTAGGCGTCAAATCAGTCTTCAGCTTTCCTTCATTCCCTGAACCAGCATTTGGATTGATATTTCATAGAATGATGATATGGAGGGCAAGGAAATTGAGAACAGTATGCTTCAGCATTTCATTTGCACACTACGAATGCACACTACAGTCCCCTTTTGGAAGAGGATTTGCATTAGTCCCGGTAATCTTACCAACACTTCTTTCATTCTCCCCCAGTTCCTTATCTGAACTCAGCTGTCTTATTTTACTGCATGTCTTTTATAATACATCTATCCTCCCTTATCCCCAGATGGACATGCATTGATGATGAAGTATTTTGTGCACACACAATATTTGTAAATAGCTTTGGAATCCTTCAGAAGGAAACAGGGTATTTGAATTAAAACTGTGTTAAATCATCTATAATTTGCTTCTTGAAAGGAAACCCTCTGTCCTAATGTGTGCAGCGTAAAAAAAAAATAAAATTTCATGATAATCAAGATGGATTACTTAATCCAGATTGCTTACCCATGGAGAATTAAAACAGCCTGTGCTATCAGGTAACAAGACAAACAGTTAATTCATTATTTGAACTTACAGATAGTATCTCTATGCAATTATCCTTTTTTTTTTTTTTTTTTTTAATTTGATTTAAATTCCTGTAGCTCATTATTCCTACACTGGAATTTTCATCAAGGTCCTCAAATAACTAACTAACTAACTAACTAACTAGATGAGTAACTCTAGTGTCAAAGCATCACATATCTCAAGCTTACACTGTTTTTTCATATAGCAGAATTTATGTGCAACTATAGAAAAATACAAACGAGTTGCACAAAACACTATTTTCTGTTTCTCTGCAAGATAACTCAGCATAATGAAAGTGAGAGACAATTTTAATATTTTTTTCAGAACAGAAAATGCTGACTAATATTTGTCTGTAGGCAAAATGCAATTGAAGTTTTAAGTGAAACTGTTTTTGTTCAGGATCAGAATAATGAGGCTGATGAAACTTTATATTGACTGCTCAATAAAGTCTTGAGCCAATGCAGCCTGGTCCTCATGGGTGACTTCAGTTACCCAGATACTTGTTAGGATAACAACATGGTGGTGCACAAGCCATCCATCAAGTTCCTGGAATGTGTTGAGGACCACTTCCTCCTACAGATGCTGGATGTGATGACAGGGAACAACACACTTCTTGATTTACATCTCACAAACTGAAGAGAATTACTTCACAGCATAACCACCAATGTTATCACTGGATACAGCAGTCACAACATAAGGGAGTTTAAAATCCTGCTGAGACCACTGAAGACCAGTACTAGGACAAAGACCTAGGATTTGAGAAGAACTAGCTTCAATACACTTAGAGCTCAGCTGTGATGGGTTCCATGAGGAGCATCCATGGAGGGCAAAGGAACATTCCCTCTGAACATGGCTGTTCTATGTTTCTACGTTTGTTAAAGTTCATCGGTGTAAGACATTGTATTCTATAATGGTATGTACGATAGACTAGCATTTTGTGTTTCCACTGTCCAGAAGAGAGCAGTTCTCTTCCCATCTACAAACTGGCAGAAAATTGTATGTGATAGAAGCTGCACCTTTTATTAGGCCAGCTGAATTTCTAGAAGATAACACAAAGAGTGGCAACATAAGTAAATTCTGTCTACATTTCAGGTAGGTAAATGACGAAAAAGGAGTTCTGATTTAAGGACAATAATGTCCCAGGACTAAACCAATTATGAACTGGATTTAAGAAGTTAGCTTCTGGATCAATCTTCCTGCAGTAATGAGACCTGTAAATACTTTAAATATATATTTAGATAAATTAAAAAAAAAAAAAAAAAAGAATGCCATACCTACCCCAAAAGGCAGAGAATTAAATTCTAGGACCCAACATTGGGTCTTTGCATTCTCATGTGCAAATTTAGCGAATATATTATTAAAGTATGATGTGTTTCAAAGTTGTACTCAGAGCTATTAAAAATCAGAGCAAAATAAGTTAACTCTGAATACTGTCTATTAGCAAAAAAAAATTACATTGGTTTCTCTAATGCGTGTCCACCTACATGCTGTGGAAGGAAGACTAAGCAATGAAAAAGTAATGGGAAAAGGTTCACCTATTTCCAGGATGTCCTGTTTCTGCAGCATGAAATAACAGTGAGAAACTCTTTTGTCATTGATGTAGGTTTACGAGTTACCCGCCCCCCCACACT
>WBNM01006462.1:0-15774 GCA_013399055.1 Ramphastos sulfuratus
GGTCGCGAGAACCTGAGGCGGCGCAGGCAGCAGCATGGCGGCGGCGCTGGGAGGCCTGGGCCTCCTGCAAGGCCGAGTCAGGCTGGCAGCCGCAGCCGCCGCAACCTCCTCCCTCGGCCGGACTGGCCGCCGAGCGCCGGTGCAGGTGCAGGGGGACGCCGCCGCTGCTGTCCCGTTGGCCGGGAGGAGATACGGTTCCGAGGCGAAGGAAGAGGAGGAGCTGCGGGTCCGGTACCTGGACGACGAGCACAAAGGTAACGAGGAGAAGGCGGCGGCCAGCGACCGGGCAGCGTTCTCCGGTTGCCCAGGCTCTGACAGAGCCCGGCCACTGGGCCAGGGTGACCCCTGCGCGGCGGAGCAGGGAGGAGGAGGAGGAGGTGGTCCTGGGGGGAGCTGCCCAGCGACAAGGGGCGGGAGGAAATCTGCAGCTCCTCCTCCTCCTCAGCCTCTCAGCCGATGGCTTCGTCGCAGGGTTCTGGAAACTGGGCATGGCGTGTTGCAGAACTGGGTCAGCTTGGTTTCTCTTGGCTTTTCTTTTTCAGAGGACTACGCAGCATGTACTGTATGGGCGAGCTACACCTTTCACAGTTGGAGTCTTGGCCATTTTAATGGGGGAAAATGAAGTTCAGTGCGAACTGCTACAATCATTCTGCTTCCCATATCTGTTCTGTGCTTGGTATGCAGGGGCAGACAGGGGCGCAGGAGTCGTATGGACTTTTTGTTCTGGGAAGCCTGGCTCAGCAGTCTTGCTCATCTCCTGCACCTTTCCTAGTAACCAGCTCACCTTTCTTTTGCTGTCAGCTATGGCTGACCTTGTTTTATGCTGTACTGGCAATCTTGTTTTAACCCACCTAGTTAGAGAACATCCATGTTCCAAACTGATCTGGAGCAAATTTACCAAAACACAGACACTTTGTACCACCTCTTCTGCTTTTGTTTTCACCAGATTTTAGAAGTATTCTTCCTTTGGACCTGTTTCACATTTTTTGGTGTTTGTCACTTCTGTCCCATGTGGGTACAGCAGGGTTAGGAATGGTGGAGAAACAGTAAGTGCAAGCTGTGTTCCTGAGAATTTTGATTTAGGGCCATGATGTTATACCTACTTTTTATGGAGAGGACCATAGTGAGGGTGGAGCTCTATTCATCTGTAGCTCATGGATCTCTTTATGTGGCTTAGTATGTCTTGGAATGACAGTATATTGAGATGCACAGCTCAGTTTACATCTTTCATCGTGCTAACTTGGTTATTTCAGATTTGCTGCAATTTCAGGCGAACACCTGTAAGTTAATTATGCATCTGTATAGATTTATATATATATATAGAGAGGTAAAAACTTGGAATTCTAGTGTGATGCTTAGATGATGACTAATTTTCAAAGGAAAACTGAGGTTCTGCATTCATCTGAAGCTATGTTTTTCTGACTGTTAAGGGTCAGTAAAACTGATGATGTAATCTGATCCACTTTTGTCTTAGTCATTGCTCTGTTCCTAACTCTTTCCAATTCAATTTAAGACAATAATTTGTCATGTTTTCTCAACCATCTGTGGAACTCAGAATTAGTTTTAAACATCTATTTTAATTTTTAAGATTATTTTAAATAGAGGAAGAGGCAAGGCAGGATCAAAGAAGAGTTCATAAAATGCTGGAGTGTTTTTTGCTGTGTTTTGTACCTTGCCAACAAGTGGTAGAAAATACTTGAATACTACCTAAGATGGTTATTTCTGCTATTACACAACAAGCAGTCAAATTAGGTACTATATTACAGCTGTTGCATCAGCTAGAAATCATTGCTATTGTGATGTTATGAAGATGTTTTGTACTATATATCTGCCCTAGGATACAGAGTGTATTGCTCAGTGTTTCTGATGTGGATACTTTTAAATTTATGCAGATAACTGAAGAATTTTTTGAAGAAAAGGTGCAGAGAGATATGAAGTTTTATATCAGCATGCCACCTGTTTTTATTTTTCTTGTTGAAAACATATTTTTTTGCTTCCTTTTTTTTCCAGTCATAGACTATACATAGACTAAATGTGGCATTAAAATTTCCCTGAAACATGGAGATAGCATTTGGAGTGTTAAATTAGCCTTGACTATCATAAAGAAGGATTCAATTAATGTATTTTTAATTCATGGATTCTCTTCAGGAAAAAGGATTTTCTTTGGCGTTGCCCTTCAGAAAGACACAGAAATAGTGTTGATTAATAATGGATAAAAGCAAGTGTCTAGAAGTAAGCCAGGAGACAAGCTTCATGTGCTTCCTTTAGCAGCACAAAGAGCAGACCATGCTTCTGTGAAAGAAACGTGGCTTTGCTTCCTCCCAGTGCCACTACTGCACACCCTCCTCATCTCATGTGTCAAGTTCATCTGTCTTTACCTTCTTATAGCATCTAATTACCCTTGCTGCTTTAGGACACTAAGTTAATTGTAAATCCCTGTGGTCTCTGTTGCTCATCTCTTAATCTGCTATTCATTTTTCCCACTAGTTCATATTCTAGACTTACGCAAGTGGGACCTTGGTGCCTCATCATGTTCTTCCATTACATGCTTCAATGACTTCACACAGGAACAAACCCTGTCTCTCCAACTACCTTTGATGGCACACAGAGACTCATTTATACCGTGGTTATGATCTTGTCCATACCTAGTCTTTGTGACCTGCTTGGAGAAGGAGGTTTCATCCAGGGGCTTTTCCAGCTGAGGAAGGCAGGAAAACTTCGAGTAAATGCCTGGCTTTAGACAAATCTTTCTCTGCAGGCAAAGTTGCAAACTGTTCTATGTCGTAACACTTTTGTGTGATATGTTTGTGGGAAGCTGTTAAGCCGGAGTAAAAAGGCTAGTTGTTGAAATGAAACTCAAGACTTTACAGCTTCCAAGTTTGAATGGAACTATAGTACAAAAAGATCTGAGATTTGTGAAGATTGTGGTTGTAAAGTGCCTGTGTATCCTGAAGGTGTGACGACTTGTGAAGCTTTTAGTGTCAGTTTTCTCTGAGTACATATGAATGTCAGTGCATTAGTATTTTTTTAATTAAATGCATATCTTTACTTGACATTCTGTTTGATATCACTAGGACTGAAATATATTGCACCTATTGACATTTTGCAACTTCTAGCCAAATTGCGTTAGTGATTCCATTCAAAATTTTGATGAGCTTAGTGCTTTTGCTCTTGAAGTTATGGATGGAATTAGAACAAATGCCTGTTGTCTTGGCTCAGGTGTTGCAGTGGCACTTACTGGAAAGTAATGTAAGTCTTTGTAAAATTTAGATTTTACTCAAGAATGAATCTTTGTGTTTTGCAGCTGGTTTTAGTTCAGTTTGGGTATGCAAGACAGCTTTCTGTCCTCATCAGTTAGAATTTTAGCATACATAGAATGGACAGAACAAACACAGTCTTAGTTTAGAGGGCGGCGACTGATAGTTTGCTGGTAAGCTGGAAAAGCTTTCCCTTCTTTTGTTCTCTTTAAATAAAGCAAGGCTGAGCAGATGAATTACACTAATTTAAGCAGTGCAGAAAGAATTTTAAAGTGATACTTGGAGATAAAAATGTGCTATTTAAAAAAAAGCTGCCTAGTATACATCTGTATGATTTTGCACTTAAATAGTTCTTCATAAGACAATCAATAGAACTCACCAGAATTGTGCATGACAGACTCACAAGAGATTCTTGTTTTGCTTAAGAAACTGTTCTAGAGTGATAAATGTCTAAATCAAATAGTCTTCTATGGTTTATCTGAGTAGTTAAGCGAGACAAGTTCAAAAATAACTTAGCTTTCTTTGATCTTCCCTTCATTTTTCAGTCCATAATTCAGATTTCTGTGTGTACAAACGAATGTATTTCTGTAAGTACTTTCTATACAGATGTAGAGAATCGTTTTAACTCTTGACAGATATGCTAATATGAACATAATGACAGGATTTATTCATGAATAACCATTCAAATATTTTTCTACCAAACACTGAGGATCAGTATTTTTTAAAAACTAAAATGTATCAGATAGAACTGGTAAAAAAAAATCATTATTTAAAGTAAGATTTCCTGTGTGCTGATGTAAACCGCAGTTAGATGATGATCTAATCACTTCACTTAAGATGGTCCACCTTGTTTTGTACAGCATAGAAAGAAATATGATATCCACTCTCAGCAGTTTTATACAATGATAAATAATGATATTCTTTCTATCACTCTTAAAATGTAAGAACATTTCAGTATCAACTATTTATATCCAAGTTGCAAGTTTATCGTGCATTACAAAATGTTTCCGGGAGCTTACAGGTATCTTGAAGCTCTTTTACTTATGTGTATCTCATCTTGTGTGCATGCATGTACCTGCAGGCGGAAGAAGAGGAAGGAGAGTGTAGATAGGTCACTCCTTTGGCAGGCCTGAAAAAAAAGGAGCAGTATGTGTTGACATGACAAGACAGATGCCCTGTGGAGTCTATGAGGTCCAGATTTCTGCAAAGCTGAATGGTGAGGTTGTAAATACTTAGGCAAATACTGAGTTTCTGAAATACCTTTTTCCATCTTGTAGATTGATGGCAATACTGTGGGCATTTTTTGTTGAGATGGCAACCCCCTTTTTTGTTTCTCATTTCCGACCCTATCCTAGTTCTTGGTTTTTCTCCCCTTAACCCCTGTGCTCTCCAAATGAAAAAAAGAAAAAAGTCCTGAGAAGACCTTAGAATTGTAGAATGTGAGGGGATGGAAGGGACCTTGTAAGATCATCTGGTCCAGTCCCCCCGCCAGAGCAGGATCACCTAGAGCAGATCACACTGGAACACATCCAGTTGGTTCTTGAATATCTCCAGAGAGGGAGGCTCCACAGCCTCCCTGGGCAGCTGGTTCCAGTGCTCTGTCACACTCACAGTGAAAAAATTCTTCCTCAGGTTCCCATGGAACCTCCTATGCCTTGACTTCCACTCATTGCCCCTTTTCCTGTCACTGGGCATCACCAAGAAGAAGCTTGCTCTATCCTCCTGGCACTCAGCCATTACATATTTATGTACATTAGTCAGGTCACCTATTAGTCTTTTCTCCAAGCTAACAAGCCCCAGCTCCCTTAGTCTCTCCTCATAAGGAAGATGTTCAGCTTCCTTAATCATTTTTATGGCTCTGCACTGGACTCTCTCAAGCAGCTCCCTGTCCTTCTTGAGCTGGGGGCCCCAGAACTGGACACAATAATCCAGATGGGGCCTCACCAGGGCAGAGTAGAGGGGAAGGAGAACGTCCCTCGACCTACTAATCACAGCCCTTCTAATACACCCCAGAATGGCATTGGCCTTCCTTGCCACAAGAGCACACTGCCGGCTCGTGATCATCCTTCCATCCACCAGGACTCCCAAGTCCCTCTCCCCTTCACTGCTCTCCAGCAGGTCAGTCCCCATCCTATACTGATAGTTGGGATTGTTCTTTCCCAGGTGCACAACTCTACACTTGCCCCTGTTCGACTTCATTAAGAGTCTCCCTGCCCAACTCTCCNACCCTTTTTGAAGATTGGAGTGATGTTGGCCCTCCTCCAATCCCCAGGCACCTCTCCTGTCCACCATGACTTACCAAAGATGATGGACAGTGGTCTGGCAATGACCTCCACCAGCTCCTTCAGCACTCAACGGGTGGATGCCATCAGGACCCACGGACTTATGGATGTTCAGTTTACTTAACTGTTCCCAAACCCAATCCTTACTAACCCAGTCCCCATCAACCAAGGAAGCCTCCTTTTTAACCTTGTCTTCCTCCATGGCCTCAGGGTTGTGGGGCTTCTGAGTATAGATGGAGACAAAGAAGGCATTCAGCAACTCTGCCTTATCTGCATCCTCCATCACCAAGGCACCTGCCCCATTCAGCAATGGCCCTATATTGCCTCTAGTGTTGGTTCTTCTTGCAATATATTTGAAGAAGCCCTTTCTGTTGTCTTTAGCCTGCCTTGCAAGACTGAATTCCAAGGAGGCCTTAGTCTTCCTAGTAACCACCCTCTGTGGCAACTGTCTTAGAGAGAGGTTAACACCTTGCCAGGGCTGGATCTATTGAATAGGTTTCTGTGCTGCTGTTTAGATTCCAGTTAATTGTTGTATTTTGAGGAAATAATCATCTGAAAGATTTCCATAGACTTGGTAAACTTAGACATCACCAAGATAAGCTTTTCAGAATGTTCCCATTTGATAATCATGCCTGTGCAAGCTGAAGGGGTCAAAGTAAGGACAAACAAATGGTGTTTCTGCTACAACATTAAAACCAATGCAAATGTAGTCAGGCAGTGAGACTACTCATCTCTAACTGCAGTAAGAGAGATGTACATATACGATTGAAGCTTTGTATCAGGCACAAATTTTGTGTCTTAGGGAAGAGTTTTTCTATGATTTCTACTATGTAAAAAAAATAAAGTTCACGTTTCCTGTTGGTAGCATTCTTTTTATGTTTGTGACTTCCTTTTGTCTGTATCAGGGTTACTAGTCTCAGTGTGGTAGCACTTCTTCCTTTAAGAAGTCTCTGAAAGCAGGTTGTCTAAATATGGAAACATATACTTTAAAATTGAGTACCTTTCCTGATTGCTTGTCAGCACTTCACATACAATCATGAAATTTGTGCATGCAATTGTGTAATTATACATCCAGCTTTTGGAACTACCATTTCCATCTGAAGGTGTTAGGGCCATATTTTCATTGGTAAAATCAATGTAATTTCTGTTGAACACTGGAATGCTTATCACTGGAAAATGCAAGTCAATTTGTTTTCTTTCAAGAACTCGGTAGCTAAGAGATTACACTAGCTTTGGGTTTTTTTGCAGTCTTTGTTACTTTTTCTGTACTTTCAAAATAATAATTTACATAAATGATATTTATGATTTTACTACTTCATAACAGCGATACAACTTTTCTTCCCTTCCAGGAATTGTGGTGCTAGGATTAAACAGATCTCATGCCAAGAATGCACTTAACAAGAATGTTATAAAGATGGTAAGTGAAAAGAATAGTTTTTAGCATGAAGGTGAAATATTGGAGTTAAGCTCTTTAAAAAGTGTTTGGTTATTTCCCTTCCTCCTTTCTCTGTAGATGTCAAAAGCTGTGGATGCTTTGAAATCTGATAAGAAAGTACGAACTGTTATATTCCGGAGTGAAGTCCCAGGAATATTCTGTGCTGGTATGCAAACTTAGTTTTCCTGAGAAGCTGGAAATCTGTATCTCATATTGCATAAAAAAAGCCCAGATTCCAAGGAAACATGTCTTTTATTTGTATTTATCTCGGTAGCAGACAAAACATTTTTGTATGATTTTCCTCAGTTGCTAACAAGAACCAAACATCTGTTTTATTCTTTCTGTGTCATAAAGTATTTCAAAATATGTAAAAGATTACTCATGGCAGTGGAAAAATTATTTAATTGAGCTTTTAGAAAGCTTCTCATGTACTTCAGAGTGAGGACCAAATAATGCTAGAGGCTATATAAGGTGGCTGTGTAGAAAGCTATATCAAAACTATTTTAAACATAATTAAAAGTTGCTTTTAATAGGAAACATTCTTAAAATTAGTTATGAATGTCACTGTTAGGGCAGACTGAATATATTCTCAAATGAAAAAAAACCCAACCAAGCCAAAACCCACACACCTCAACCCACATATTAAGCGATGCATGTATTTGTCCAAGTGCTTAGGAAAGCAAAAGCTCCCAGCTGCAGAATACTGGGAAACATAATTTGTCAGCATGTCAAAATCAGTTGAAGAACCTATGTGTTTTGTGCATGTCAAGTGAATATTCTCCTGATTTTCAGGTCTCTCTCCAGTTCTTACTTTGTTAAAATTGTTTGGAACTGAAACCAAAAGTCCATTTTCTTCTTTCTGATATACAAGTAAAAAAAGAAAGAGGAGATCTGTTCTAATATTTTGTGATCGTTTATGTGGTCACTGAGGTTGTTGGCTGCACATAACATAGTTAATTAGATTTTAAATGCAAAATATTTTTTCCAAACTTTACATGTGTAACATACCTAAGTACTTTCAGCTGAGTTTAATTTTTTTCTGTTTTCATCCAGGAAATTTGTCTTGCAAAAAGGGAGTGATCAATTCAACGTTTAACAGTACATATAAATAGGTTAGAGATGTGTATATTAATCAGTGTATTTAATGCAAAGATGGTGTCTTGTTTTAAAACAAGGTTTAAAGATCAGTTACTAAAGTAATCTCCAGGAAAAGTTTGAATGCTTTGGGTTTTAAGCTGCCAAAGAATGCAGCATCAGAGCTATGCATGCAAATGAGATTTCAAGTTAGGTGTCACGTACGTGACATGGGAAAAACAGTAGCTGTTGATTGAGATCTGTTTTTTTTATTTAACTTAACTAATTTTTTGGTAACATTCATGAATTTCATAGTAATGTTCTATAGAAAGTATGAGACCATAACTCCTGCTTTTGAGGGAGAGGATCTCAGGCTTACTATTAATAATTGTATTTATGAGTTCTAAGTAGTGTTCTTGGTTAGCTGACTGTGCAGGGTTTTTATTTTTAGTATTAAGATTTAAGGTCATCCTATTTGTCTGATTAATAAAAAACCCAAACAACTCAGAGTATGTATATACATCTAACAGGAAGGGAAATTATCCCTGGAAAGAGGAATGTGAAAGACAAGGGCTGGATGGCTGTATCAGCAGCTTAGGCCTGGGAGTAAAGTTAGAATGCCAACCAGGTGGAATTAAAAAGTAAGGTGACAATAAAAGGAGGGTTCTAAGAAAGGAAGCTCCTGCAGCTGAACCATTGAATGTTCCAATGGTAGTAATTGAAATTTAGGATGAACCAAAAGACTTGAAGCAGAATTTGCAAATGCACGTAGGCAGAAGGAGCTCAGTGGCTGAGTGGATTGTGTCTACCAGTGACTTTAAGAGATGTCTGTAAAAATGAAACTAGGGAAAGCATAGTGGGACATGGAGAAAAAAGGTAACACCTTAGGGAAATAGGGTGAAGGGAAGATCATGCTAGATGTAGCAAGGCATTTCCCAGAGGGAGCTTAGTCATGAAATTCAGTAGAACAAAAGAAAGTGTTCGCAAACTTTAACAACACATTATCCTTTAATATTTAAAGAACAGTCAATTTCCATAAAAAAAAACTCAAGGATCAGCTGGTGAAATGTTACCACACTTTCTTTTGCATTATAGTACAATTCAATTAGGCTAAACTTCGAATGTTTCTTTTTTTGTATGTCCTTAACTATGTTTTCTTGCTTGCATGTGTGGGAATATATTCCTTTAAAAATAAAATTTTTTGTTATGTTTTTATTGGAACATCATCTGATACTTTACAGACTGCAGATTGAGAAACTTTGTCCGAGAATGTAATTTCCTTTTATGTGTGGAATGAAGTCCAAGATCCTTAAATCTTGCCATTCCTCAGCCATCAACAAAAATCTGTAAAAGCCACAAGCCAAGTGTTTTGTTTCCTTCTAAGGGCTAGTCCACAAAACATGGCATCCAACTGTTTGTCAC
The DNA here is from genome assembly GCA_013399055.1 of Ramphastos sulfuratus. Classification (NCBI taxonomy): domain Eukaryota; kingdom Metazoa; phylum Chordata; class Aves; order Piciformes; family Ramphastidae; genus Ramphastos; species Ramphastos sulfuratus. The sequence goes on from WBNM01006462.1 coordinate 9,471, forward strand.
AAAATGACAGTGTGGGTGATTTCGTGATCTAAACTTTTTTGTTGATTGATATGGGTTTCAGTATAATTCCAAATTCTGGAATTTTCACATAGTGAAATGGGAGGAAAAATACAGAGGAATTTTATACAAGATGTGCCAGTATTGTGCCCTTTTCATTTCTGTATAAGGACTAGCTTTGATTCTTTTACTACTGTTTTCTTCATATCTTTTTTCTTATGCTTTATACGTCCGTGAGGGTAGAAAGTTCCCTATTAATGCTCTAGCACTGATCAAAAGACACACCTAGAAGTTAAAGAAGAGCTTGAGTGAGGTTAAGAATGTACTATGTCTGCGGGGCCACCTGCGATTTCTTTGCCTAAAACTAGCTAAATAAAATACTCACTTTTCTGCAATGAACATGTATGGCTAGTCCTGACCTAGGTAAACCTATGTTGTGTGCCTGCCCAATTCTGCAGCCAAGGCAGGTGAGTCTTTGTATTTCCTGGCAGTGTCCCAGTCCCTAGGAAGGCACAGTGTGTGCGTGGAATAAGGCATATGTCCCACGGGTAAAGAGTCTGTGATCAAGTAATTAAGAGCTGTACCGTGTTAGCATAATGGACTGAATTGCATTTACGTAGGCAGTTTGAATAGCTTCATTCTTCGTTATTGATGTAATTTTAACATATGAATATTAGTGATGTTGCTCAGGTAGTTTTATGAGCACATTTTCAGGATATTTCATCTTCAGAAATTTTCTGGAAGTGCAGCTGTGTTCGTTGTACTGTTGGGATAAACAGTGCTGGGGAGGAAGGGAGGAAGTATTGTCTGCAAGGTGTTGCAGTACCTTATTTTAGAGTGACAGTGTATCCTTAGACAATCCTACATCTTCTTCTAATCTTGACTACTTAAGATCTGAAAGAAAGTACAAATAGAATGTGTGACCCAGGAGCTGCGGTTGTGGTTTTCACACAATGTTTTATAATGTTTTTTTAACACCTAATTTTGCATCTTAAGGCTTTTGTTGTTCAGCTTCTTAAGGCATTGTAGAAAAGGCAAAATAATGTATAAATAACTTTCAGTCGCTGTAGAATTTTGCATTTGGAAATGTTGGTTTGGCAAGTTAAAACCTGCTGCATGACTCCAAGCCTTTTCCCCGCTTCTTTTCTTCCCCCCCTTATGCTCTCTCTTTTCACCCTCTCCTTTCTCTCCCTCCCCTTCTTCCCCCTTCCCCACTTTGAAGTGTGGTGTGAAATGAGTATTTTATTATATTTTGCAGTTATAAATGGGGCATGTTCAAGATCAGATAATCTTTTAAAACAGTTTTCTTTGTCGATGATTACAGTAATTCAAGAAACAGTTGCCTTTCGTGTTGTTTTCTTTCCACCTGCTGTTCCTTGGGATATAGTTTCCCTTAGGACTGTCATGTTTCTCCAGCCTTCTTTTTAAATCCTGTCAAGAAGACACTAGTATGTGTTTTATGAACGCCCTGTTCTTCATTTGTTTTTGTCTTAGGCAGAAACTTGCTGCCTTGTAATTAATCAATTAAGTTTACTGCTCATACAAATAAATAAACACCCATGCTACCCTTCCAAGTAGTTACTGTTTTATTTTCCTTCCTCTGGTGCCTGACCAAAGTGATCGTCCCAGTCCATCCTGAGATGATTTCTTTCCTGAAATTCTGCATGTAAGTTGTCAGTTTCCTTGCATCCATTAATTTTTTCTTGATAAACAAAAAAAATCTGCCATCTCATATAGGAGGAGAATGAAATTTCCTGAAGGAACAGACTACTCCTGAAATTCTTTTTGCATGTGAGGGTTAGAAAGAGGGCTTTTGGGGGCAAGAAAGTCTTAACTTCTTGAGGGTTCTTTTCAATGTCTGTGTATAGTTTATAATTGTGAAGAACAGACTCTTCAGTATTGCTTTACCAAATTGAATTGCAGTAATCGAGCAAAGGTTGTGTGACTGATGAATTATTTGCTTGGTATACGTGTGCACACAATGAATGAGGACATTGATGCAATTTTTAGTTGACAGATTATGAGAAATCTTATTCTTTGGTGACCTTGCTTCAGAAGTCTTTAAGACATATAAGAATAGGAAATGTTAACTTGTATTGTAACTGGTTTTCAAGACAATTTGAAAATCTGGGTATTAGGGCTCTCTGAATGGCTTTGACCTAAAAGTCAGTGCAGCTTGGCCAAGAAAGCCCCCTTTTGGAAAACCAGAAGTAATCTTTCTGCCAGAAGAAATTCATCATTTGAGTCTGTGGTTTGAGTAAAACCAACACAAATGCTTTTCTTGTTGGCATAACTTGTCTGCATCAGAATTTTGTTTCCAGCACAGCTGAATTGTCTGTATGGTGTGTGTTTCCTGCCTGCCATTTCCAGCTGGTACAGTTTTTCTGGCAGAAGTTTGTGAAGTAGACAGACCTGGTAGAGTTTATCCTTAAAGGCTTCTTTATTTATAAGATTTTGGTATGGAGGAGGAGAGGGTTCCGTAACATCTCTGAAATGCTGGACCTACTCTTATTTTTGTAGATTTAGAAAGAAGCAGCAGTGAAGTATTTGTGTAGATTTGTTTTTCTGTCCAGACTCTCTTAAAAATGAGAGAGAGTACATTTCCACAGGTCTTGTTTTGGTCCTCTAGATTGCAGCTCCTGCAGAAGAACTGAGAATAGTGCCAGTATTACTCCACTGTTCCCTTCTGAGGATTCAGATCACATGTGAACATATTTTAGTGTCTTTTGAATATTTTTTTGTTGCTGTACATATATTCAATTTTCTAAAATAAATGCCTTCAGAGGTAGGCTGTAGCTAGGCTCTTTCCACTGTTTTTCATTCCAGACACTGATGAAGGTTTGATTCCAAACTGATGCTAGATTCTTTTAGGCCACTAGGCTAACTGTTGCATATGTATTAGAGCAATACGAGTTTGTGAAGGTTGTTCAGCTGTGTGAGAGCTCTGTTTTGTGAGTGCATATATAATAATCTGTATTTGAAGTCTACATCTTGTATTTTTCCAGCACTAATTATTTTATTTCTTTGTATTGTTTCTGATATTGTTTATTGTCATTATTTTTTTAGAGCACATTTTGAACAACTGAGACAAAAAGAGTGCAATTGTGATTGCAATTTGGTCTCCTAACTTTTTAGGGGAAAAAAAAGATAAGAAAACTGGTTTAAATGTCTTTCCTTTAAAAGTACCTCAGTCAGGCAACTCCAAATCCTCCTCTGCCTTCTACTGTGAGGTGGCATGCTGAATTTCAGGAAAATTTTGAACAGCTGTGGCTTTGAGAGCTAGAAAAGTTTGTCTTAAGTATTTTCTTGGTCTTAATTATGGCAGAGCTGCTGTGTTCCTAATTGATCACTTACATTATTCTAGTGTTGGAATATAGTTCAAATGAGTTCAGCGTGTTACATGATGCATGTTATTCTGCTCGTATTTACCTTAACCTTGTGGCTAATTGTTGAACAAGGTACTGGGAAGTTAGCAAATAAAAATTGCTTATAGTTAGTGCTGCACATACTGGCACAGTAAATTTTGTGCTTCAAGAATAAATACACATTTGCCTTTTAGCTGCAGAAGAAACACAAATGAAAAGTTTTCATGAAGTTTTTTAATAACAATATGAGAATGTAACTATGTTAGTTTTCTTTATCTCCAAAAGAGTGATCCATTCCTGTTGAGAAGGCAGGCAGAAGAAATGGGATAGGAAGTTGAGTGGGACTGTCAACAGAAGTGCGGTCTTTTAAGTTTGCTCTAATCGGCTACGAAACTTTCATCTGCTTTCTCACTGGTGACTGCAATGCTTAAACCTGTGTTTCAGGTTTACATGCCAAAGTTTTGATATCAGAGGGATGGCCTCTGAGAAGAACAGGAGCTGTGCCTGTATTGAACACAGCAAGCTCCAGCTAGATCTGAAACAGACTTACGGATGCCCAAAGCCGAGTCTGCCAGTGACTCTCATGTCACCTCTATGGTAAAATATATAAAGAAGTGGTAAAATACCATGTGCAGCAGCTGTGAGACAGAGTGAGAAAATGCACAAGATAAACAGCTCTGCAGACACCAAGGTCAGTAAGAAGGTGGGAGATGAAGTGCTCTAACAGTAGATTCCCTTTCAGCTCAAGGAGTAGACCACAGGAAGGCATGTTGTCCCTCTGCAAGTCATGAAGGACAACTCTGAAGCAGGTATCCACACAGCAGCCCATGGAGAGCTCTGTACTGTAACAGGTAAACATGCCCTGATGAATGCTGCAGCTCATGAAGAACCTTCTTAAGAGCAGATTCTTGCAAGAGCTGTGGCCTGTGCAGAGCAGCCTATGTAGGAGCAAATTTTATGTTTTTGAAGGGCTGTACCCTGTGGAAAGAACCCATGCTGAAACAGTTCTTGAACTGTACCCTGTGGGGAAGCCCCATGTTAGAGCAGTTTGTGAAGGGCTATCTCCTGTGGGAGGGACCTTATGCTGGAGCAAGGGAAAAGTGTCAGGAGGGAGTGGTGAAGATAAATTATCATGTTCTTACTGCAGCCCCCATTCTTTTTCACCGTCTCTCTCAGTTCTGTTCAGCAGCAGCAGAAAAGGTAGAAGAATCAGTAAGATTTTGAACCAGGAAATAAGAGTGAGGGAGGATGGTTTTAGTTTTGTTTTTGTTTCTCAGTATCGTGACTTCTGTTTTTAATTACCAAAAAATTAAATTTTGTTCTTAAGTCTGTTTTGTCCATAGTGGTAACTAATGAGTGATCTCCCTGTCTTTGTCTTGAGCTTTTAATTTTATTTTGTCCCCATATCACTGAGGAAGGGAAGTGAGAGAGTGGCATGGTGGGCACTTGGCAGCTGGCCACTGTTAATCCACCACAATCACTTACTATGAATTTTCAAAGTAAGACTGAGACAAAACCTACATTGTTAAGGAACTATGAAATTGAGGGTGGACTGATCATATAGTGTCAAAAACACTTGTGTAGAAAATTAGCTAAATAAAGGTAACCAGGTGACTAAAGTAGTGACCAGTACTGTGAAGAACCTAAAGTGGATAAACTTCAACAAAAGAGACAGGTCTGTAGCTTCTTGGTTCTTTCTTCCACCCCTTACTTGTGAAGCAAGATTCTTTTCATCAAACTTGTGCAGGATATCTGTTTATGCTTTTTCTTCTCATGCATTGTGCATTGTAAACTGTTTCTTATGAAATATTATGTGACCCTCTCCTCTTGTTGTTAGATTCTTTAATTACAACTTTAGTTACTCCTGTAGTACAGGGTGCAGTTTATGAAAACATTGGTTTCTGTTCGAGAGGGGCTCCATCCTTCTGCTGGTTGAAGACTGAGTTGAAAGTACTTCCAGCCATAGTGCGCTTTTGTCCTGTGTTGTAGTTTTTCCATTGCTCTGTTGGAATTAGAGACAATTTTATTCACAGCTAACATTGCTACAGCATAAAACATTAAAAAAAAAAAAAAGTCTCTGGTAATTGGTTGTTTTCAGCTGAGATGCTAGTTGCGGATATTCCCATGAAATTTTTCTTCCTTTTTTGGTCTTGAATGAGCTGTAGACCATAGCTTACTGTGATTTGTGAGTACAAAGCTGATGGGTTTTAAGATCAGACCATTAGTGAAAGATAAATTATGAAAGCTAGCTAGAGAGCCATATTTCTAGCAGTATTTTTCCTTGATTGATATAATTTTGAGATTTTCCTTTTCAAGCTGAGGAAATGGAACATATGACCACTCCTTATCTTCTGTGGCTTGTGATATCTGATTAAAAAAAAAAAGAAAAGGNAAAATTAAGCTAAAAACCCAAAATTTGTCTGATTTGCTACTCTAGTTATATAGTTAATCTTGCCAAGCAGAATCAATCTATTTGTGGACAGTGACTTGTCAGATATGGTCGAACTAGTGTTTTACTAATGTAAGACTTAACTAAAACTGGACTCTTGTCATGGGTTGGGTTGATTCTGATGCAGTTATTCATACCATGCTGCAGTCATGCCAACTTCAAAATGAAGTACTCTCTGGAGCAAAGTATTATGGGGCTTGAAGTTCAGATTATAACATGGGAGGTTTCCTGTTCTGGTTGCTGCTTCTGCTTTCTGGGTTTTTGAGTGTTGACTCTTCCATAAGTAAGATGAGATGAGTTGGGAGTGGGTTAGGTGCTGGTTTTGTTTGATGCTGTTTTTTTCTGCATTTTGCTGTGCTGCTTTTGCTAATCAGCTAAGCTAAGGTAATCATGCATTGTATTATTAGATTATTTAGATTATTAGCTAAGGTAATTGTGCATTTATGTTATCTCGTTTATTCAGAAAACTCTTACCTCTTTATCTCAACCCTGA
>WBNM01006462.1:20717-51401 GCA_013399055.1 Ramphastos sulfuratus
TATATGAATCAGTTTTTTTTTGTTTTATTTTTTTTTTTTTTTTTTTTTTTGTCAGAAGTTACACTAACTTGTCTGTACTTATAGGAAATGGTTAAATATTTTATGGTTTTAAAGTGTGTAAAATCAGGTGAAGATCAATTTAACAGGAAGATAGGATAGTTAATTCGTAGATATTAGTACTAAGTTGATAAGGATAACTTTTGTCAAGGCCCCTGCTATGCCAGACACCGAATGTAAATGCATTTGTGGTAAGATTAGGAACTTAGGGTTTTTTTGAACTTTCATTATGTACCTTACAACATTGGACTTTCTGAGGTCCAGATCTCTTCCATAAATATTAATTTAAATTGAGTAGTTACCTCTGTTTGAAATGCTTATATCATGTCTGTGGATATTTGACATCTTGATTGGTAAAGAAAGGCTGGTGTTTTTCTTAACATCTTTCTGAAGCAGGTTGTCACAATATACTGTATAAGTTAACTAACCCAATTTCCTGGTGTGCTAAGTGCCTATACTACCTGGTGATGGTTTTTTTTTTTTGTTGTCGTTGGGGTTTTTTTTGGGGGGGGTTTGGGTTTTTTTTTTTGGTTTGTTTTTTTTGGTTTTTTTTTTTTTGGTTTTCTTTCTTTTTCCCATTTGTGAGAGAGCTGAGCTTGTTTTGCCATTTATATCTTTAGCTGAGAAACCTGGTGGTAAAAATAATCTGATCTCATGTGCTTGTTGTTAACGTGTACTGGAAATAGAATACATGTGCGCAACACATGGCAAAAATAGTTATTGCATGGCAAAGAATTCTTTTCCACTTGCTTTTGAAAATAGTAAAATTGTCATGTAGCAGAAGTATTTAGACATATTTGAATCATGACATTTTCATCTTGAGATGATTTACAACAATTTTGTATCTGCTTCTTTCTATAAAAAGTGTAGGTAACACACATTGCAACTATGTATATGTGTCCTAATTGCCACAGATATGAGAAAAATATTTCATTAATAAAGATATGTACTGTCTTGTCTTTGTCTGCCACATAGACTGATTTCCTTTAAGGACACTTCTGCTGTGAGCATACTACTATAAACACTTTTTTTCCCCCCCAGTATTTAGATTGAATGGGCAGCTCTTGAAGGATAAGGAAGAACAATGTAACTGAGTCCACATAAATGTAGCAGAATATTGTATTCACAGTGATACTGCGTTCATGCAGTGGTGCAGAAAAACATTGAAACATAGAAACAGTGAAAATGGTTTGAGTCCTGTATATAGTTTAGGTTTTTTACATGGAGTCTGTACATTTGTTGCATACCTTTCAAAATGTGTTCCTTTGTAACAGTAATACAGGTAAAATGAAAATTCCGTAAGTTTTCTCCTTATACATTCTTTTATTTAAGTGCTAATCCTTTATGTACCTTTAATAAACAGAAATAATAAACACTTCTGTTTATACAAATCAAGCAACTCTTGTATTGTCATGCACTAAAAGACACTTTAAAGATAAATAAAGAAATACTATGACTCTTAGGTAAAGTCTGCTAATTTTAGACAAGATAGAGTCCCCAAAAGCCTATTTAATGATAAAAAAGTGCAGATATATAGTTGTCAACAATGTCCCTCAGTATTTTCCAACTTAATATAAGTAGTTCATGTTTATAGTGAAGCAGTAGGGTTTTGCAGAGTATAAGAAATAGTCTCTTGTTGATATTTTAACACTTACTGGTGGGGTTTCTGTCAGCAGTAGAACTGACTGACTGCATGTGAATGGACACGGTTTTTAAGTGATTGAAGTCTCATCTCAAATACCACCAATCTGTATCATTTGTTAAGCTCCTCCAGATGCTTTATTCCAGTGCTGGATCTCCTTTCCTTTCCTTTCTTTCTCTGAAGTGATTTGCTGACAAGTCTTTTGGGTAATCTTTTAAAAATGCAAGAGGTTAAAAAAAAAAAAAAAAGAAAATATGAAATATCTCTGAAGTACTTTAAAATAACAAGTCCTCAGAAAACAGAATTTAATTTGCAATACTGGTGCTGAAAATATTTTCAGTGGCTGGGAAATGTTGCTGTTTTCAGGCAATTTCGTTTATTTTTCTGCATAAATTTGAAGCCTTTGGGGACAGTGGGAATAAGAGGAAGTACTGCTTGTGAACTGCTTAGCTTGGTGTTTATGAGAAATAGAATTGCAGCTGCTGTTTTTCTGTATGATTTTTCTGTGAACAAATCATAATTAGGAGATGTGCCTGCTCATGACCGAAATGCTTACTAGTACTTACTTTCACGTAGTATTGTGTGAAATGGCAAGCCTTTGGCCTTGAGTACTGGCCTAGTATTAATGTGAGCCAACGATGTTGGTACAGAAATGCTAGCCATTTTAATGCCTTTCCTTTTCTTTCTTACCACACCTCCCCCCTTCTGGACTTCAAGATGCAAGCTTTTTGAATAGATGTAAAGTGGCTAAAGCTGACCCCTATATATCTTTAACCTTGAAGACTTTTATTCTCCTGTTTGAGTTTCCCTACAAAAATATTTATTCTTCTCACCTGCTATAGCTTGAGAATGTTCCTGATCAAGCTCAGTAGTCACCTCACCTAATCTTTCTAAGGCTCTTTCCTTAAGGTTTTGTGGCATGCTGTATGTAGAGAATTATCTTCTTGTAATTGAGATGCAAAAAGTTGTGATTATTGTTACAGATATTCTTCACAATGTGTGTTTGTTTTCATATGCTATATGTATTATTTACCTGCTTCTTTAGATATTCCACTGAAACTATGACTTTCTTCATAGCTGCACAGAATCCAGTGTCATCAAATCTTGTTCTGCTGGAAGTTCCCAGATGATAGACCAATATGACTGAAAAAAATAATAAATGAGATATTGGCAATGCCTTTCAGATTGAGGGGTGAGATTGAGGGTAATGAATAAGGTTTTCACCCATGCCTTCATCTACATTCAGGTGATACACCAGTTCAAATTGTGGTTTTTCTCTGGAAGAACTCCCCCTTTCTTTGATAGGATTTATGCCCGAGTACTGACTTCAGGACTTCTTTAGAAAAGATTCTGACTTTCTTTTTTACCACCTAGCACACTTCCTCCTTTTTTCTATTTACAGCTCATGAAACTGAGTGGGCTGTTGATTAACTATCTTTGTAGTAATTACTAATCAAAGCAGATAAACCCAGCAGTATCAATTCCTTATAACATTACAAAACCATATATGCAGTGGCCAAATAATGGTATATGCAAAAGATTTGAGTCAGTCATCTGTAATAGTGTAATGAAGTATGTCTGTTTTTTCCGATTACTCAATTTACTAGAAGTCAAAGTGGAACAAACAACAAGTTGCCCAAAACTTCAAGTCTGCTTATATTTTTTTTTCCTGCTTATATTTCTCTCAGGTGAAAGGCTTAGTAGTATTTATAAAGGTATCAGTTTTGAAGGTATCAGTTTTAGTATCACTATTAAATAAGAAAATGAAGAATCTTATCACTATCAAGTTTTAGGAATGTCTGCCTATTAATCAGAAGGTAGAAAACTGTGTATGACTTGTCATTATAGGGATTACAAGGAGACTCACTGCAAATCTATTGCAATTAATACAAATGAGATGCAGTACTACCTTAATGCTGGTTTTGTTGTTTTTTTTTTTTTTATTGTAGTGGTGTTAAGATATCTATACATTTTTATGCTGTTGAATATATTACTTTTTGTTCTTTGCTTAAAAACCAAGAACTCTGATGCTGATCTCTTCAGAGGATTTTCTCATGGAAGGTGTAAATAGAAATCACAATTTGTGATTCTACCTTAAGTTTGGAACTACTATTTGATAGGGCAAAGAGTACAGCTCTTACGGTTTTTTTCATTTGAACTATGCTATTCTGTATGAGAATTAATTATTTTTCATTAAGAGAAAGTAAATGCTAATCATGTTATAGACATGATGCAGAAATTCTTGGTGAAGTTGAGTTTGCAAATCAAAAGTAGTTTGGGGAAGTTGAATGTTTGGACAACCAGAATGACAAGATTAAAGAAGTACTTCTCTAATGCTTATTGTGCAATAACATAGAAGTCCAAGTGATTTAGGAAGCAGCACAGCTTTTACTGGTTTAAAAAAAAAAAAAAGGCAAGCTCGTTATCGAATAATAATTACAACACACACTGCGTTTTATTAAATGCTGATATTTATTGTTACCTCAATGGGAAATGTAAACTCATGGTCTTGTTGTCTTTAAGTCACTGGGCTGTTGTATAGTATGAGGGATTATTAGAAGATTGGGACAAACAGAGTTAGTATTATTTTAGAACTCTAGAGTCTGTATTTTTGGGATTTCCCCCTTCAAGTGAGGATGAATTCAAGAAATGCATGTGAGGTATATTAGCTGCCTTTATTTTTTTTGTTGTTCTTGTTTTGTGTTTTTGTGGCAGAAAAGGCTAATGAGGAACATTGTTGGGTCCTTCTAAATCTGGACAGGATGGAAAAAGAGCCAACTGATTTCAATCTATATCTGGTCCAAACTTACATAGACTTCGAAAAGTGATTGTAGAAAGCTAGGGTAATTTCTGTTCAGGATTCCTGGATTTGAGGAGGAAATGTATCTAAATTAGCACCCTGGCCTGTAAGAGAGGCTTGAGATTAAAAGAAGAAACCCAACCAAGAAAAAGTCCCACTGAAGTTGTACTGTCTGAAATGTCCCATTTATGGGAACCGATTAGTAACCAGTTCTTCAAATATGCTGATTTAAGTATAAATAATTGCAATATATGAGATAGCTTATACCGGTGGAGCTACAGGACTGCTGTGTTACCGGAGGGAATGTGCAGGACTGGCATCCAGCCAAAGGCACAAATATACAGGAATTACAAACATTTTGTTTGTTCTTCACAGTTGGATGATTTTCAAGAACATTTCTGTGGCACAGAGGGGATATGTGTAGAAAGTGCAGATATCCAGATCATGCAAATAAATTAATGACAGAAAGTCTTGCCTGGAAGACTATAAATAGCAGTTTTTTTACTTAAAAATTGTATATCCACATTTAGGAAACTTCAGGAATACAAATTACATTGCCTTTTTTAAAAATAATTTAAAAAATTTATTTAAATTACTTCCTTAAGTGGGAAACATGCATGGCATCATTCATGCCAAACTGTTTCTCCCTTGACTGACTGCACCAAGCATCCTGCTGGTTTTGGTTTTAAATTTAGAATGCACATATAAATGTCTTTTTTTTTTTTTTCTTTTGTACTCAATTCATGCGGTGTGCATAAAAATTTTTGTGCGCAGCAAGCTTCACAGTAGCTGTCAATAAAGCAAATGATTACTAGAGAAAGTAAGTGGTTGTTTTTAAGTTATGAAAGGCATGTTACGAAGTCTACTGCTTTAAAAACCCTTTTGATAACCTTATGCTATGAAGCAGTTTCTTAGACAAAATGTTATTTAACAGGCAATTATGAAAAATGTACTATAACTTGCTTAATGTGTTTGTGTATAAAAATACCAAAGACTGAGAGACAACTTAATTAGCTAGGCGTAGGGCCCAGATCTCTGTTTTTAGCCAATGACTGTTTGTTTATAGCTCTTTGGGGCTTCAGAACTAGCTGTTAAGTATATTAACTCACTCTTAAGACAGAGTCCAATGGTGATGTATGGGTTTTTAGTTTTTTGGTTTTGACTGAGGTTCTGCTAGTATTTTCAGCTAAATGAGAGAAGCCCTTGCAAGAAATCCAAGGAGGTGCACACAACTACCTTTGAGGAAAGACAGAGAATCATAGAATCATTCAGACTGGAAAAGACCCCTGGAATCACCAAGTCTGACCATTGACTGTGCTCGACAAAGTTCACCCCTAGACATATCCCCAAGCAGCACATCCAAAAGACCTTTCATGGAATCAACCAGGTTGGAAAAGACCTTTGAGATCATCAAGTCCAAGCTATCACGTAACACCTTGTAATTAACTAAACCATGGCACTAAGTGCCTCATCCACTCCACCACCTCCCCAGGCAGCCCATTCCAATGGCCAATCATTCTTTACCTAACTAACTTCTTCCTAACCTCCAGCCTAAACCTGCCCTGATGCAGCTTGAGACTGTGTCCTCTTCTTCTGTCAGTGATTGCCTGGGAGAAGAGACCAACCCCCACCTGGCTACAGCCTCCCTTAAACACATTCAGATATGGTGGTTCAACCGCCTCCCTCAGAAGCCTATTCTAATGTGTGATTGCTCTTTCTGTGAAAAAAAAGTTTTCCTAGTGTCCAGTCTAAACCTACCCAGTTGCAGCTTGAGATTGTTCCCTCTTGTTCTATTGCTGTTTACCTGTGAGGAGAGACCAACACCAACCTCTCCACAATGTCCTTTTGGGTAGTCATAGAGAACGATGAGGTCTCTACTCCAAACTAAACAGCTCCTTCAGTTGCTCTTCATAAGATTTATTCTCCAGGCCCTTTCCCAGCTTTGTTGCCCTTCTCTGCACTCATTCCAGCACTTCCACATCTCTTTTGTATTGAGGTACCCAAAATTGGACACAGTACTTGAGTTGTGGCCTCACCAGGACCAAATATGGGGGCACAATCACCTCCATACTCCTGCTGGAAAATACTTACAGGTACCCTAATGGATGGGCAGGGTGCGGGGTGGGGGGGAGTTGGTAGTAGTTAGATGTTAATACTTTCACACACTAACTAGTGTGTGAAAGTTGGCCATTTGCTTCAGTATTTTGGTTCAGTATCTTATCTATTCTACTGTGTGGAGAAGGAGGGATGTTAATTCCTAATATGCTTAATTACATTGGAAGTAAGTTGTGGGTATGCAGCAGTTGTAACCTTTTAATTGGTGAGGTAGTGTATGTTTTGTATTCCTCCTTGAAAGCATTCCGAGTTTCATTTGTAAATTCCTTAATCTGTTTTGTTGGGTTATTAAATATTGCAGATTATGTCTTTGCTTTGCAGTTTTCAGTGTTCCTAGTTCTTGCCCACAAGATATAGAGGTACTGGACAGAGTATTCAAGAGAATATCTTTTCATACTCAGATGTCAAATTATTAGTGAACTTTTGGTGTGCTAACAGAATTGCAGAGTTTGACAAGATAAAAGTGCAACCTCAAAATGACATTGCCGCAGTGAGAGTTCAGTGCTTATTCTACCTCAAATGCGTGTACATGTGGCAGGTTTTTTTCCTCTTCTCAGAGTAAAACCATTTTGGGCACTTGGTAGAATAACTGCACTGTATGATTTTGGTGTGCTAGATTTCAGAAACACATCTTTTTAAATAAAAATATTTAAGTAAGTTAAAATTTTAAGGATGGTTTATAAACCATTACATTTTATGCCTTTTCAGTTTACAGCTTTTGTGGTGTTTTGGAAGTATGTGTTAAAACATAGTACAGAACATTACTGTACAAGAAAATTTCTAGACATTTATGGTATTTGGAAAGTGAGGCTTATACAAGTGTTGGAACAGATTTTTCAAGCACATCGCTTAGCTTTTCAGCAGTATATAAATCCTGTTTAGGAAGTGTGTGAAAATACCCAAATAAGGCAAACAGCATGGGTTCAGAGTAATCACTGTAAAACTTGGTTTCTTTTGGTGCATTCTATAAGCTAAGTAGTCATCCTTGTCCTATAGATGTGTAGGTGGACAAATTCTGGTGAATAACAGCAGTATGCCTGTCTTGCTGGACTGCCTTTGGCTTCCTAAAAGAAATTGAAAAAAAAAAAATTCTGGCAACATTGTGAAATCTAAGGCACATACTGCAAGAACTTTGTAGACTGAAAGTGCTAACTATCAGAAGCCTACAGGGATGTTCTCTCTTACCAGTAAAGGTCATAAATTTTGTGAATTAATTTGATTCAAAATTATTAAATTCACAAATGGAGACTACGTGTCTTAATCCTCATATAACTATAGGATAAATTGATTGTACTGTCAATGCAGTCTTTCACTGTTGCACTACTCTTTTGCCTTGTACTAACAGCTACTAATTTGAAAATGGTATTCTGTAGTCTTTAAAAGGGAATTTGTAAAGTGCATGGAGCAAAGAGGTAAGAGTTGAAGAGCATGACTTCTAGAATCAGGGATTTTATTAGCTTCTGAGGAAATGAGAGTTAGACAAGACACTGAGATGCCAGAAAGAGTAATGCAGAGAAAATGATGATTCATGCTTTAGTTACAAACCAGATAGATGAATGTGGGTTTATAAGACAGTGTACAATCAAATCTACCTCAGATCTCTAGTGGCTCAGATTTTCTCTTTCATGCATCTCTGAGTAGAAGTTCTTAGCCCTGGGTTCAGCGTGTTTTGGAGTCCTGGACTCAGGGAGGGAGTGGATGTGGGGAAGCAGATTGGCCTGCAGTTTTCAGCAGTGACTGATAGGAAAGTTGCATAGTTCTATGAGAGTTAGTTTTGTGGTTTCAAAAGCCTAGCTACTTTCTTGCTTTTTGCAGTTGAGCAAATACTATTTTAAGATATTTTAAAATAGAAAACATAGGGTGAAAGGAGGCATCTTTGTCTTCAGTAGCAGAGACAGCAGAAGTCTCTGGTTTAACCTTCACTCTCCTTCATGGCTGTCTTCAGAAACTTAACCTTTCCTACTTCTGACATCAGAACAGATTTCGAAGAAACATCTGAATAGTTCCCTGCTATCTGGGTCAAGGAATTCTTCATGTATTCTTTGATCAGTGATTGGATAAAACAGGAACAAAAGTATTAAGTCGATGGCAGTTCCATCTCCTTTGAACCAGAG
This sequence comes from Ramphastos sulfuratus, assembly GCA_013399055.1. Taxonomy (NCBI): domain Eukaryota; kingdom Metazoa; phylum Chordata; class Aves; order Piciformes; family Ramphastidae; genus Ramphastos; species Ramphastos sulfuratus. The sequence goes on from WBNM01006462.1 coordinate 29,446, forward strand.
GATGGCAAGGCACATGTTCTGTTGGAGTGCAGTGAATCATTTCTGCCTAAAAGTCTTGTCTTGAAAAAAGCTTCAGTTGCTATTATTAAGCTTTGGAAGGCTAAAATAGGAAAGGGTTAGGAAAAGAACTTTTTCCACTTCCTTGACAGTTACAAGTTTGAAATACTTAAATGGGAAATGTAAGATTACTGAAGTGGTTAAGGTGCCAAGGTCAGCTGTTGTACTAGAATTTTTTTCACAGTCACTGATTTTAAATTGCCAGGTACCTTTTTTATCCATTCCTACAAAAGTTTCTGTTGGAAATTTAATAGATTTCTGTAAGTATCTTCAAGGAAATATATATTTTAAATGAAGGAAGAAATCTGCATTTTCTGTATTTTTTGTTTTAGAGGGGTTGAGGGGTTTTTAAGTTGAGTCTTTTTAATATTTTTTTTAAGGTCTAAATAAAACAAAACCTTAAAATTGCTTGGTTATATCTTAGCAGTAGATTTTCTTAACAGTAATATTAGAGGTGTTTTTAAGTTTCAGTGCCTCTCTTTTGAAGTTTTCTTTACATACCTTTCCAGGGTGTGCCCAGTGAGCAGGATTTCAGTGTGTGGAAGTTTTGAGCCAGATTGCACAGCTATACAGTGTTCTTTTCATAAAGCACACAGTACCTTGTTGGTTTTATATAGGCAATGATTTGGACAGAATTGTAGAAGCTAGATGCAGACATCAACTGATACCAGAGAAGTGGTATTTTTTCATTTGCATACTTGCTGATAAAACTTCTAAAGCAAGTCTTGTCACAAAGTTCTGTAAAGTTCCCTTTAGCTGCAGAACCGTATACATAAATGTGTTTGTCAAAGTTGCTTGCAGTTTTATATGATTTAGACTTCTATACAGATTTATGGATGCAAGTTTTGTTTGCTTTTCTTGTTCCAGGCAAGATTTGTATGTGTGTTGATTTTGAATTACTAACGTAGCAATTTGAGTTTAGCTGTAGTGAATACTTGACCAGAGTATTTCCTGCCTATTCAGCTGTCCTGTCATACTGTCATAGGGCATGTCCAAGAAGGTTCTTCGGAAGCTTTCAGTAAGGTGTCTGATAGTGCAAATCAAACTTGATGTTATTTATCAGGAAACATGCAAATGCAGTCAGGACTGATGGTTCATTGTTTTTATGTTGACACGCATGGAAGGGGAACGAAAGTCTGAGTGAAAAGAGTAGCTTTGCTATGCTGGGTGTAGAAGGAGAGATACACAGATGCTTTCTTGAGCATATTACCTTAAAACAGCAGCTAGATATCTATCAGAGAAAAGTCAGATTGAGATACTGGCTTTCCCAGAGCTAGACAAGAGTTGTGAATTTGTGCTAATGCTACCAAAAAAAGTATGTGTAGAAACATGTCTGAAAATGGTGAAGAGGGTCCAGCATGAGTTAAGTCTGGAAAGGTATAAAGACTGCTGAGTATAAAATTTAGTTACAATCTTAGCTTAATCAGAGTCCAGTGGATAGTGTTTTGATTCTGGGGGCGTTAGTTATATGCCTTGTTTAGCCTTTTCAGGCATATGCTAAGAGACTAAATGAATAAATTCATTTTTACCAAATGGAAAAAAAAAATACACTAAAATTGCAGTGTGAATGTGGCACTTCTTTGGAGAATAATTGCGTGTATGCAAATTTCGTATTCCACGTATTCTTCCTCTATAAGAAAGACGGACTTCCTTTCTTCCTTTTTACTTAGCTATTATTATTACTTCTGTCTCTCTTTTTTTGTACACATTTATGAGAGAAAATGTTAGTTTTGCATATCACTGAATTGTTAACAACACATTTTTGTAACCATCTCTAGTTACAGAGTGCTTTCTAGACACAATTGCTTTTGTATGCTCATGAAAAAAGATTTAAAAAAAACCAAGTTGTAGCACTTTTGGAAGAGTGAAAAATATCGTATGTAGCTTAGATGCAGAATAGATACCAGTAAATAGATATCAATGAGTTGAAAAATGGTACTAGGTCCACTCTCGAGTTTTATACCTAGGTAGTCTGTTAGTGTGAAAATATTCACCCTAGGCATTTTATGATCTACCAGTAAAAGAATAACATAGGCACAATATGTAGAACACACACTAACTGGACTTTGTGACACAGTTGGGAAAATAAAAGTGTATGTCAGATTAAGTATTAACAAATTCTACTGTTCGTATGATATTTTAATATGAGAAGAAGAAATGTCATTGGGAAGAATATACTTGGTAAAAATCTGGTGGTAGATAATTTGGTATTTGTTTTCTAGGGGGGTGTTTTTCGGTTTGTTTTTCCTTGACTAACAGTCCATGTTTTCCTTGAAATCTGTGGAAAATGAATGTGACCAATTTAAACTGTCATTGTCTCAAAATAGATTTTTTTTTTTTTTTAATACAGGAATATCTTACCTTGAAAATGTGTTTACAGTACTGTATACAACTTACTAATATGCCTGTGAAATGTCACTTACAGGTGCTGATCTTAAAGAAAGAGCAAAAATGCACTCAAGCGAAGTTAGTTCTTTTGTCTCAAAAGCAAGAGCAACCATTAATGAAATGGGTATGTAACCTCGTCCTTGTACAATTTTATTTTAACTGTAGCCTGTAAGGCACACATCAGAGGAATGACATAAACTCTGTGGTTAATTCTTGACAGGTAGTAGGATATTGACAAATATGCTGACAAATACAAATCATGGTGCATTATTTCTTTTAAGATGTTCCTAATTGAATTGAACTTTCTTCTAGAATGCTAGAAAAAGCTAAATCTCGACAGAAAAAGAGGTGATTTACCCTACTCTTTTCATAAAGCGCTTATTGTTCAGTGATATCCAAGTACTTGAGAATTAACTTTTACTATTGTATTCTTGTGGTTGGTGTAATTAACACATTTTAGAAACATGCTAAACGTCAGATGTTCATAGAGAGTTAGCTACTAAACCTTCTAAAAATACTGTTTAATATTTACTTGTTCTAGTGTAGTAAAAGTTGTTAATAGTTCAGGATTCTAATTGTCTTGCATGAGCTTTTAAGGATAGTATTTGCTCTGTAAAGTCTAAATCTGAATTCACCAATTGTTATGTTTCTATGTTGCTGCCGATCAGCTTTAATGTTACTTTTTTTTGACGGTGTTATGAGTTTGGTTAAAAAGAGAAGTCTTGTAGACAGCATATTTTGTAACATGAAATTTTGGCACAAAACTCTGAGTAATAAGTAATTTCTCAGGTAATGTTTTTAGATTTACTTCCTTAATAATATTGGATTAGATCTTGGTTTGGCAGAGTGGTGTGAATGGAAACTATTATGTCTTTGAAGGTAAATGACAGCCTACTGAAGAACAAATCTTTAATTAGGTACTTCATGGAGGTACTTGTGTCCTTGAGTTAATGTCTTTTATTTGAAGTGAAGCAGATCCTCCAGGCTCTTTAAATAAGCAAAATTAATAAAATATCTAGAAATCAATAAATTGGTAACTTCTTGCATCTGATACTATATTACATGCCGAAGTTTGTCCCGTTCTTGGAATGTAGACCAAGAGGCATCAAGTTGTTCAATTGAGTTGCTTTTTAAGATTTTTGGGAGGCTTCCTTAGTTCTAAGTTACATATTTTTTTTTAGCTTGTCTTGAACTGAAGTTACTGGAAACATTTTCTGAGATGCTGCACCTGGGGGCAACTGATTTGAAGATTTTCCTATAACCAGGAAATACGTTTTTTAAAATCACATTATTTTAAATTTTTTAAGTGAGAAAATTCCTGAAGAAGTTTTGGAGTATAGACAGTGATTTGATGCTTTGTTTTGCTTCAGAATTGAAAAGACTTTAAAACAAATGTTTGATTGTTTTCAACTTTATTAGGGTTTCTGTGAGAGTGGTTAACTACTGAATACATAAGCAGATTTTCAGTGGTAATCTTAAATGTTTTTGTTAAACATTTAACATTTAGTCATTAGGCTAACAGTAAACTACTTCAAGTTTAGGAAACCAGTATGAGTGCTTTAATTCATTAGTCTCTAGTCTTTTTCTCAAGAAAGAACCATGGAAATGTGAATAAGTGGAATTTAATATTTGAGTATCTTCTATACTAAACTAGCTAGATAGGTACCTAGAAGATTTGTGAGGGATTACAGTAACAGTAATGGGACATGGTGCAGGCTGGTAAGGAGAAAGAATTTTAGCTAACACTTGCTTGGTATTGTACCAAAACACTTGCTTGGGTTCAGTGAGTGTCACCCCTTCTTCTTTCTTTCCTACTTTCTCCCCCTTCTTCCTCTCCCTTTCCCTTCCTCCTTATGCAATCCCTTCCTTCTCTCTCTCTCTCTTTTTTTTTTTTTTTAAATGTCTCCTATAAAACACTAAACAAAAGAGTTGCTAGAAGATTCATTAATGGTTGCGTGTTACTTGGTTATATCCCAGTTAATTTTTAAAGGATTTTTTTCCCAGGATTAAAAAAGAATATTGAGATGTCACTTCTAATATTACTGGTCCATTTTTGTATTACGCATATTTGGACATGCAGCTTTTATTTTTCAGGAACATGATATATTCCCACTCTGTACATATTTGAAGCATTGTGTTTCTAAACACACTGTGCCAACAGTAGGTGTGTGTATAGGATAGATCTAACATTTCTCTGAAGTGTCGTTGCAAAGCAATTTAAAATGTGGTTCCCTACATCAGGAGCTGGCCAGTTTTATGAATAAGATTACATGAGTATACAAGGTGTCACGCTGTGTGATGCCCTTATGAGTAGAACTGAACATTAATTTAGTAGCAAGCCAGAGGTTCTCAGTTCTTTTTTTCTTCTAAAGAAGACATCTGGCATTGAAAATGTAAACTTTTTGGAAATGAATGAGACATTATATTTGCATTTGATTTCTGCAGTGAATCTGTACTTTGAAAATAATGATAATGATTTTTTTCCTGCAACAGACAGAATATCATGAGATGGTTAAAGAGGGGAAAGAGTTTTCAAATTATTATTTACTACTGCAGAATACTATATAGCCAAAGAACAGTATTTCGATCTCCCACTTCTTTCTCTATCCAACTTTAATGCCGTAATCTCATTTAAAATGTGTTCTGCTTTTTGCTTTTCAGAAATAGGTCATGTTTTGATAATTGCATTTGTGTTCGGATGTGTGACCTAGTAAGGAGTTGCTTCTTTTTAACAATATTTTCAGAAAGAAGACCATTAAGTTGTCTTTGTAGACAAAGTGCACAAAAGGTTAATTGCATCTTGAACTGGATAAACTCAGCTTTTAAGAGCTGACATGCTTTGGCTGTCTTTAGTTGCTGTCAGTTTCATTACATTTAAAATCCTTACGCTAGTGGTTTTGCAAAAAGCTGTAATATAATTTTGAAATACAGCTACAGAGGAGAATCTTCTGGAAATTAAAAGCATACTGTGCCTGTTTTTAAGAGATTAATTTATAACTTCTTGCTAAATTTGGGTGAAGTATTAAAAATGCAATAAATACCAGTTGGTATAAAAATAAGCATTTTTAAAGAAGACCTGGAAAAAAAATGTACTGAGCTGTTGGTTTCAGTGCCTAGAGCTTTAAGGTGAAAAAATCAAGACAGCCTCTATTTTTATCAGTGGTTGCTTTTGCTAAAATTAGAGCAGAATTGTGGGATTTTCTTTTTTTTCCCAATAGCAGGAATTATAAGTAAGAATTACACTTGTCCATTGCTATATTCTGCTTTGAGCTTCTCCCTTACTAATGTAAGGCTGGCTTTACCCTCAAAAAGCTAGAAAGGCATTACTAGATCTTTTGCAACTATGTCCAACAAAACAAACCTCGCTAAATGAAATAAAATGGTCTGATGCTTTTGAGCGGGAAAGCTGTCACTATGGGTCAGCTCTTTAGCATAAATTTTGTGATGTGACTCTCATGAAGTCCATGGGAATTTTCTTTATACTGGCTTTTGGGTATTGCATTTACGTTTATGTTATCTGTTGGCATTTCAGTTGCAAAACAAACTGCGACTGCATATGAAACTCAAAGCAGTGTAACAGAAAGAAAAAGCAAAGCTGCAGAAAGAAGCTGAGCTCAGCAAATACTTTTGGTTACTTGAAATGATTTTTGGTGCCAACCTCTTCTAAGTGAGAAACACCATTGGTTAGTAAAACTTTTCCAATGAACATAGGCCCAAAGTTTTACTACATTTAGCACCTTAATCCCACAAATAGGGTAAAGAAAAAAGAAGAGTGACTTTATTAATAGTTTTTTTTAAATTGAAGTGTGGTCAGGCTTTGATTTCTTCATCACCTTTGGAGGCAAAATACCTTCCTTATGGTTTGGTGGAAGGTAGATCTGAACTAAGCTAAGGAAGACGTTTTTAATGAAATGCTCATTTTACTTGTTTTATGTTTTATCCATTCTAAAGGACCTTATACCGTTTTGTTTAAGACATCTGATTAGTTTGGATGCATATGTTGTGATAGAACTCTAATAAAGTAGTGATGATTAGTAACTTTGTTTAGACGAAGTTTTGACAGATGTGATTAGTTTTGACATAGTCAAATTAAAATGAACTCATCCTGAAAGAAACTATATTACAGTCAGTTTCTTGCCCTTTGTTTTTTGTTTTCATTTGTTTGTTTTGTTTTGTTGTTCTTGCTTTCTGTTTTGTTCAAAGCAGATCCAACTCTATATTTGCAGATTTGTATTTTACTTCTTTAGCAATTTTCTGTCATTCTGGTGTCTCTCAATCATCATGAGACTTGTACAAAAAGTTCCTTTTTTGCTGTTGGAGGTCATACATCCTTGGAAACCTTGATTGTGCCACAGCCTGTGCTACAGGTTTGGTTTTGCATGCAGGCCAACAAAACTGGATTTCAGAGGTCCCAGGAGTGGCAGAATTATATAATTTTAGCTTTATTTCTGATCTACTCACTGCCTCGCATCCTTCGATTTCAAAGTCTCAAAAATTGGCAAGAATGCTCATTGATGAGTTTTCTGGGAGTTCTGTGGAACTTTGGTTAACATTTAAAATCCAGACCTGATTATTACTCTGGGAAGTGACTGCTTATGTAACATTAACCACATGCATCTGTGTTTGCTAGAGATAAATCTGAGCAGCAAAGGAGAAGTTGGAAAATTCAGTGAGAAGTATGGGTTTCTCTCTTAGGAAGAGCAGGTACAGGCTGTAGCTGGGAAGCCTAATGAAAGATCAGAGGTAGCTACCAGATTTGAAAAAGGACAAATTTACAGCTAAAGTGCATTGCTCTGCAACCATCCTTAGGCATTGTAGTCTCCCTATGTTGCTGACATTGTGAAAAGGAGATTTTGGCACAGCATTTCTCTTGAAGTGTTATTTTGTTGCCTATTTAATTGCAGAGCACAGCTAATACAGTTCAAGACTGCTAGCATTATGAACACATTGCTGAGCTCTTGGTTGTTTTCCAGTAATAAATTGTTACTTCTCTTAACACTGACTTAATTTAAGATAGTCATTGACTAAGTATTGTCTGTTTCCTAAATAGACAGTACTGTCCTTGCAGAGCTGAAATTATGTGCTTTGTCACATTTCATTGGATTGTTTTTAATTAAAAAACAGAATGCTAAACTCTGTACTGTTTTAGAGACAATGCATGCAACATTAAGCTTCTCTACCGAGATACTTATTAGCTATTTATACAACAGCACTGCTTCCACAATGGCTAATATACTTTCCCACTGTAATAACTTTTCTAAAAACTGATAAAGATGATTCAGAAACACAGAACCTGGATATTAGGAAGAGCTTATTTTTCCTCCTCATAGATGTGAAGATTAAGATAGAAGGTGGTTTGCTTTTCTGATTCATTGCTCTACATCTGGCACTGCTGTACAGCCTTAAAAAAATTAACATAGCCTCAGCTGTAGTTTAGTTTTTCTTTTGGTAGTAACTCTGAATGTTGCTCTGAGAAGGAAAGAGGCTGTCTTCTGGACACGGTTCTTTAATTTTCCTCCAACAAAAAGTAACTTCAGCAAAAGAAGGGCCCTACTTGCTGGAGGGGTTATTGAAATAAGTATAGCCAGTTTACACATTGGCTGTTAAAACAGACCTCCACTATGACTTGCTGACAAAGGCTTCTGTTCTCTCTCTAGGGAGTCGCATTATGTATGTTTGATACATAGGGAAATTCTACCCTTTTCTTGCCCTGTTCAGGTTTGAAATTGCATGTTTCAGTCCCTGAGAATGAGAAGGAAAATTTTGTTAGCTCTTTTGCTTTGCTTGTCTCAATCTCTGGCTTTGTTCCTAGAACCAATTGGTATTCAAAGGGCAGTGACTCACGGCATGGTACTGAGAGTCTTACTATGCTCTTCTATCCAGGAAATACTAAGCTCCTTTCTTTGGCCCAGCATTAGGCTTTGAGTTCAGAATAGCATGTTCAAGTACTGTATTGAGCATGGCTTTTGCCTAGGTATGCAGTGCTTTGATGACATTACTGAGCCGGTTTATAAAAAAATAATTTTTATGGTTACCACAAAACATTAGGGGTTGTTTCCTCTGTAATGTTCAGTAAATGAGCTGACTGAAAATAGTACTGAGTGAAAATAGTACTTAATATATTAAGCTTGTTCAGAAATAAAGATATTTTAGGACTAGATATGTAATTTAAGTTTATGGAATACTACTGAAAATGGAGGAAAATGTCTAGAAATAGTCAGCTATTTTCTTTCCGTTGCATTAAACAAGTGTGCTGCTGGTGTTAGAGTGTGTATTACCTGTAGATCAAGAAAATAGACAATGAAAAAATTGAAAACTGGCTCCATTGGTTTCTGTTAGATATTTGAAATTATAGTGTTTTTGTTTGAATTTCATTTTATGTGCTAAAAAGAAAAAACTTGGAAAGAAGTAGATATAAAAGTGTAACTGAAACAATTCATCCTTTCCATTACCCTTTTCTGTTGTAAATTCAGTGCTTGAATATGTGCTGTGCTATTTGTCTGAATAGTGAATTCTTAAACGTACTTCGTAAGGATAAGAAATAGTTTTCATTTTTGTTCTATGCAAAACTTTTCTTTGTTGACACAGAAAGTAGATTCTGTCATCTAGGGTTTATTTAGTTACTGTAATTAAAGAACCTCTTAAATTCCAATTAGTTTCCCAGTGTTTGCTTTTACTACCAAGAATGTAACATACACAGTCCCTATTACCTGTCAATAATAAAGTACCAAATACAACACTTAGAACATAATATTCATATATTAATTACTTTTTTGTCAATTTAAAAAAAAAATCTTGGCCATTTTAAATAATGGGTGATCACTGGAGGAAAGTGCAAAATTAATGGAACTGGGGGAGATGCCTTAAAAAAACCCTTTAGCTACTGTCTTAATAAAGGGAAGTTAAACTTTTTGTAGTATATTTTGCTTTATAATGAATTGCAGGCAATATGCAAGAACCATTTTCATTAAAAAGCAAAATCTCTTGGCAAGCACTAAACAATACCTTTCTTAATGTGTCTCTTGCTACTAAGTGTCTGTCTGAACTTTAAAGATGTTAAAGCAAAGACAATAAAGTTCTAATAAATCTATCAGCCGTATCAGTCTGTTAAATTTCTTACATGAGTGCAGGAATTAGACGGTAGATAAAAACTTTTCACAACTGTAAGTGGCATATATATGGAAAAGTATCCAAGAGCACATGTAAACCATTCAGATGCAAAAATGTGGTCGTATTTTCACAGATTGAGATATTTTTTAAACATATGTAAATACAAGAGTTACTATGAGTAACCACCTTTCTTCTTGCAGTTGTGACAGATAAAGCTTTGTAGCATTTAATTACTTGCCTTGCACAAAGTGATTTAGCAAATCTTCTTTGTCTTCAGGTTCCTACAGGGAAATTTCACAGTCTGTCTTGCCACTTCTCTGTGTTGCTAAATACATCATTTGGTGTTTGTACTGTTACACAATGGATAAAAGTTCATGTGGAAGTATTTGGTGTCTGTTACCCTTTTTCCCATAGAAAAACCCTGTTGGATGGTGGTACTTGAAACTGAAAATGCAAGCAAACTGTTGTAGTCACTGACTTGGTGATGGATTTTACAAGGCAAGGTAAATAAATGCTTGAACACAGCTGACATTACCCTCTTAAGTGCAAAGCTTGTATGTCTTGTTAATATTATTAGTGTTCTTCAGGAAAAGATCCCAAAAGATGAAAGCAAAGTGTTGTGTTGCAATTATTTTTCAAATTTTTTATGACATAAATTAAAGTTACGTGAAGGTATCACAGTATCACAGTATAAGCAAGGTTGGAAGAGACCTCAAAGATCATCAAGTCCAACCCATTACCACAGACCTCGAGACTAGACCATGGCACCGAGTGCCACATCCAAACGTGCCTTGAACACCTCCAGGGACGGTGACTCCACCACCTCCCTGGGCAGCCCATTCCAGTAGCGAATGACTCTCTCAGTGAAGAACTTTCTCCTCACCTCCAGCCTAAACTTCCCCTGGCACAGCTTGAGACTGTGTCCTCTTGTTCTGGTGCTGGTTGCCTGAGAGAAGAAAGCAACCTCCTGCTGGCCACAACCACCCTTCAGGTAGTTGTAGACAGCAATAAGGTCTCCCCTGAGCCTCCTCTTCACCAGGCTAAACAATCCCAGCTCCCTCAGCCTCTCCTCATAGGGCTTGTGCTCGAGGCCTCTCACCAGCCTCGTTGCCCTTCTCTGGACACGCTCAAGCACCTCAATGTCCCTCTTAAATTGAGGGGCCCAGAACTGGACACAGTACTCAAGGTGTGGCCTAACCAGTGCAGAGTAGAGGGGGAGAATGACCTCCCTGCTCCTGCTGGCCACACTATTCCTGATGCAGGCCAGGATGCCATTGGCCTTCTTGGCCACCTGGGCACACTGCTGGCTCATGTTTAGGTGGGTATCAATCAGCACCCCCAGATCCCTTTCTGTTTGGCTGCTCTCCAGCCGCTCCGACCCCAGCCTGTAGCTCTGCATGGGGTTGTTGTGGCCAAAGTGCAGCACCCGGCACTTGGATTTCTTGAACGGCATCCCGTTGGACTCTGCCCATCTGTCCAGGCAGTCGAGGTCCCGCTGCAGAGCCCTTCTGCCCTCCAACCGACCAATATCTGCCCCCAGCTTGGTGTCATCTGCAAACTTGCTGATGACTGTCTCAATGCCCTCGTCCAGATCATCAGTGAAGATGTTAAAGAGGATGGGGCCCAGTACTGATCCCTGGGGGACACCGCTAGTGACAGGCCTCCAGCTGGATGTGGCACCATTCACTACCACTCTCTGGGCTCGGCCCTCCAGCCAGTTCCTAACCCAGCACAGAGTGTTGCCATCCATGCCATGAGCTGACTTTGGAAACTCTTTTCCTAACTTGTAACCAGAAAACTTGCAGATTTTGGGTTAATGAAGAAAATCTATGAAGTAACAGGTCTCAAACCTTCCTTTCAGCATTGTTGGTGTAGAAATCAGCCCACTTGTAGAACTTCATTGCTTTAAGCTATTGTTACTTGGAATGTTCACTAAAGATAAATCGGATGTAATTAACTATGTTGTTTTGTAACTATAACCCCCAATTTTAGAATTTATTTATTTGACATATTTTTTCTTGCTTTCCTAATGGATGACCCATCAATTATGGAATCAACAGCTATGTGTTTAATGGTTTCAAGTTATTCTGGGGGCTCCAGGTGATACTTTTTGAGCAGAGGGGCTAGATGAGTGACCTCCAGCCTCAACCATTCTGTGATTTAAAGGTTCTGATGTGCTACAGGCTTATGTAGGAAGTTATTTACCACAGGTACTTGAGTTAGATAATTAATTGTGTAGCTTTTTGTATGTCATTCAATTTACAGCATACTTTCCTCCAGTAATTCACGTAATACAGTACACAGGATATTTTTTAGGCAATTCATTCTTCTTGCTTTATGTTTTGTGAAATCCATCATTCAAAAGGAAAAATGAGCTGCTAGAAATACCTCCTGAAGTTGCAGTGTTCGTTAATCAACCTCATTTGTCAAATAATCAGGAATGCACATGTGGAATAAATAAGATAGACAATCTGTTTCTCCATTCTGGGAAACTCAGTTGTGCTGTTGTGTAAATCTGAATTCTGTGCTATTTCTGTCTTAATTGGAGACTTAAAGTTTTGATGGGAGTACTCTCACTACTTTTTTTTTTTCCCATCAGTACTGGGAAACAATTCTTAGACCACCTGATGATTAAAGACAGGTCAGACTTGTGAACCAGGTTCAGTAAGCACTAGAGGTAGTAACTAGGTTGTGATTTACATCTGAATAACTGTTCTTTCTGAAGATAGATTGCCAGAGGTAACCGAATAAACATAAATGATGCAGACTTTTTTCAGCATTGTCCAGGTATAGGAACACAACAGAGGAAAAGCAAGGGCAATTAAGGTGACTGTCTTTCATTTTAGTATTTCATAGCAAATACTTCAAAAGACATGCTTTGAAGTGGGCTTCATTTGACCACCAATGAATACCAAATTCTAACTGACATGGTTGGGTAAATTGAAAATACTTGTTATAATCTATAACAGAATACTTAGAAGTTAATTGTATCTAAGGGAGCATATGTTAATTATGCATTGTTAGAAATCACATGGGCTTATCACGGAATTTTCTGGTTCATGGAAGTGATGAACTGCGGCTGTTGCTGCAGTAATTGTGCAGACCTTTAAGAGAAGCTGAATTCTTAGTCTGCTGGACTTGCATGTTTTTAATGATAGTTACTATGTCCTAGTTGTAGGAAGGACTGCTGCAGGTGTTCTTAAGGTTGATTGTGTGACACTACTGTCAAGCTACAAATGTATAGTTCTTATAGAAAGCACACTGACATGTGAACAGCCTAGATCTCAACATTTTGTGCCTTGCTCAAAAATGTCTCTTCTTTTTATACAACTATATGATGCAGGTGCTAACAATATTATAGGTATACTTAGAAAGCATGGAAGGCGCTTGTGGGAGGTTGGTCTCATTGGATTTTATATATTCTGAATCTTTTTCTCCTGCATGTCATATATTTTAAGTTAATGTTAAGTCAGTCATAAAGGCAAGGCTATTCTTGTGTATGAATTGTCATTTTGTTTTTACTATATTTATTAGTTATTCTTAGAATGTACGTATTTATTCTTCATGCTTTCCTTTTTCCTTTATGTCTGCATAAAGCAGTTGATCAGACCATTTCATTGTCTATCAAGAGTAAGAAAGTATGGTTGTGCAGGAGTGGAAAAAAACTGCTTGATAATTACTTAGAAATTATCAAGGGTAATTCAGTTTCCTCTTAGCTCTGATCTTACATATTTGTAATTTTATAAGAATGTTTTTAATGAATCAATCAGAAGTCTTAAATAGTCACATACAATTCAAGTCAATAGAATCCAGGCAACTTCTGCTTTCTATTTTGGGAATGTCAGTGTCTGCAATATATGAATCAGCTGTGTGGGCTTGTAACACACATCTGAGAAACTATTTCTTGGTTGAATCCTCCAGACCTGGTGCCTGTATTCATATGCCGGTGTTTTATTCATCATAGAGTCATCTCTAAGCAGAAAGAAAATCCCATGGTAGTCACTAGCAATGGACATCATGTGGCAAGTTACATAAAGATGAAATAACAATTACCTGCTTGAAAACACTTCTAATCCTTTGAGACTGCTTCCCACACATTCCATGTGTTTTTATGTGCTTAAATGCAAAGTCCTCCTTCTGTGACATTCTGTACTTGTGACAAAATTGTGGGAAAATTTAGCTTACTCTGCTCTATGTATTTCAGTTACAGAGTCACAGGAAAGCAGAAGGCATCCCAAGGTTACAAGATGCTGCTGGTCAGCCTAATCTAAAACTACATATAAAATAAATACTTACCAGGGAAGTACTCTTGAAGTTAAACTAAAGATCCATGGTAACTATAGAGTAGAAACAGCCTCAATTCTTTGTATTACTACATGTCATGCCTTCTAACTTTTGCATGACCTTTTTGGGGGATTATTTGACTTAATTAGCTGTATCATGTTATTACATTTAGTTTCTCTTACTAGACATTTTTCCATGCTTCTAATTCTTTAGTTCTCCAGTTTACCTGTGGGCCACTCCAGCTGTGTTACACCTTGAAAGGCAAATAAACATCTGTCCTAGTTTTGAGCCACGAGCTGCCCAGGGCAAAAGGGCAGAAAATGTGTTTTACCTCTTTCCAAGGAGCAAAACAATAAATGTTCCATACTGATCGGATGTTTAAGTGGAAAGTCTATTTACTTGTATATACAAAATACGTTCACAAGTTAGGCTCAGTTCTTCATCTGGGCCTACCAGGCCAAAAACCTTCCAGAGCCTTCCAGAAAACCTCCACTCTGCTCAGCCTCAGAAGGTCCAAGAGCGGGTCAAAATGTCTCCTTGTCTCCCTCTCCCAGAAGCCTACCGCAGGCTTCCACAGGCCTTGTGGCACGGCGAAATTCTCTGCTAGCCAGGGCCAAGAGCAAACCCTCTCTCCACAGACCAAAATGAGGCAAGAAAGGAGGAGAGAGAATTATCTGTGCACTCTCTTAAATAGAGATATACAGGAAATGGGAGTAGAATAACAAATCTCAGTATCCTGGGATGAACTGCCCATCCTCCTGAGACTTTCTGTCTTTTGGAGGACTTTTTCCTTGGGTTTATGACAATTAACCCTTAATTTCCCATAACCTACAACAGCAGCCTTTTACAGAGGCTGTATTGCCTGCTGTCCTAATAGATTGTTACTCATTTAACTTAATCCACAAAAAAAATTCCAATGTACTTGTTCATATTTGTCTCATCTTTAGCTAATCTAAACTCTCTTTCTAGTCTTGTCATCTCAAATACAGAAATGCATTTTTGTCATGTACCTGGCTCTGTTGCTGACTTAGGATTAAGGTGTACTGAAATGGGCCCTTCTTTTCTTTGCTGTACTTAGAAGTTTCCTTTTTCTAATATCTTTAAGCATTAGTGTTATATTATGACATGAATATTGCTATTTCCTTGGGACACTTGCTTCATATGCAGAATGGAACAGATATGCAGCATGTTTTTATAATGCAACATATATTTGAAGTAAGCCTTTATGAATTCATTGTGTGAGCTGGCTTAGTATTGTGTCCTTCATATTCCACAATTTTAGGTATTACAGTTGTTCAATGCAGTTCTCTGACTACAGCTTAATGTTGCTTATTACTTTTTTGAACTACTTATATCCGTGAATATATATGTTCTACATTTGTGTGTTGTACACTATAGTTTAATTAGTTTGTTTCTTTTATATATAATTTTAATTCCTTTCCTGGACTTTTCTATGTAGGTCATGATTGCACATTGATAAACATGTATCATGTCTAGAATCTAGCACTCTTTATCTGTTTGCAGTGTGACAAAAAATATGGAATGATCGAGAATAATACCATTGAGCTTCTTGGCGGAGCTCCAAGTAAATGTTTTTCCATCGTTCAGGGCAAATGAGCCTTGCCAAGTAGAATCATTGTGGAGGACGACCTGTCTATTTACGTAATTTATTCTCAAAATTCAAGTGCGTAAGACTCAGTTTAGTCTACAGGGCATGATTTGTTAAACCTAACCTCTTCTTTTATTATGAGATGAACAGTTTTGGTAGTTGCATATTAAAATTATGCAGATAAACAGGAACATGTGCCTCTTGTGCTACAAAATATGAATATTCTAGTTCTAGTAACTTAGAAACTAATTTTACAGTCCAGAGTAATTGGTAATTTTTTTCTGTATTCCTTTTTCTGATGCTTCACAAGAACACATTGAAAGGATTAATTTATTCAATTCTTTTGATAGGTATGCACAGAGAATGTATGTAAAGAATTTTGTATTTTCCCTTCCATTCATTATCAACTTTCATGTCAGGTCATCCTTTAATATCCTCGGGAAGTGATGATTCTAACTTACAGTATCAAACTGCTTTTTCTCTTTTTGAATTAAGAATTTTAGTATTTTGATATTAATGTTGACTGCAGTTCTTGAAACTAAGGTGTGTTACAATACTCTTTCTATAAATTACCTTTCCATCTGTAGTCTACTTGAGTAGCTAAATCTGGAGGTTTCTTATCATTGAGAAAGTGATCCAACATGGAATACTGTAAATAGTGCTCCAATTACTCTTCGCTAGTCTCTGAAAACTGCAACATAGGTAGTAACTTCTGGGAAACACAGTTAATAATGGCCATGCCTTCATATTCAGATGAATCATTTTTCATTTGTGTATGGCAGAGGCAGATAGCTGTAAGAGAAGTGGTAGCTATATCAGCTTTGAGATGGGAGTGCAAGACTTTTGGGCAAATTGGTTTAAGTGACAGGGACAGGAACTTGATTCTGCTGGAAATGAGAGTTGTCTTTTCTTCTTACCTTTTCATGTAGCTAAGGAAAAGAAATAGAAGAAGAACAGGTTTTGCTCTTATTCCCTGTGCCATACTTCCGTGCTCAATGGCAAATACAGTAGATGCCTTGGCCTCTTTGAAGTGACGGCAAGTGCATGATATTGCAGACGGCAATCAGTAGTCTCGTTTGACATTGGATATTGATTTAGACAGTCACTTTTGATCATGATCTAAACCAGCAACCAAGGGACTTAGGATTCAGAGCATCTACTTTAATACTGAAAAACACTGGCAATTTTTTTTCTTTCCTTAAAGACAATTTGTGTTAGTTGTTAATCATAAAAGGATAGTGATTTGCTGCTAAACATTTTATTTTGCTGCCAGTGAAAATCTATGTGTTTGTATACAATTTGCCAATTCTAATGATAAACATTGACATTTAATTTTTTTTTGTTTGTTTGCTTGTTTTTTAAAAAAGAACTCTGAAATGTTTCAGTCAGGGAAAAGGTAAGCTAGGTAGCACAACTTTTACGTTTAGAACAAACTAGTTCACTAAAGAAAGGAAGTAGTAATTAGTACACTCGATAAATAATTTTTGGTCATATTACCCATCTTAAAGGACAAGAACATTTCCTCACTCCTCATTTTCAGCAGGTTTTTTTTTTTCTTTTTTTCTTTTCCAACTAAAACTGAATGAACTGACCATTGAATTCAAGTGGCTGAAACATTAAAACAAAGAGAATATTTTTTTAAGATCTACAGAAAAATCTGTTGTTGTCAAGAGCTGTTTTAATATACCAAAAAAGCTGTGCATCCAAGTGTTCAACTAATGAATTGCTTTTGACTGTCTTTGAAACTTTAGTAGTAAATACATGTTACTGAAATATTGAGTATAGTTTAGAATTATTGACACCTTGTGGTGAACATCACATGAAATACAATTAAAGCTGTAATAAAGGTGTTTATTTCTCAAGTAAAAAAGTACATTTTTCATCAAACTTTGAGTTTGCGGTGAAGAGGGAAGAAAAGAATTTAAACTTTTTGGATGTGTAAAGCAGTACTTCAAGCTGAATGTTTAAATGCCTTCCCTAGTCATCAGTCAGAACACTGATGATAAATTAAATACAAACCATGCCATGGTCAAGAAGGCTTCTGAAGCTCTACTACCTGTTATGTCTACCGGCAGCATGTGCATCTGTGTATTAGACTGAGAGCTTTCCCACATTCTGTTAAGCTGTTCGTTGCTGCTTTACAGAAGAACAGAGGCAATAGTGGTGCCCACACTACATCTGGGAATGTTAAGACACAGAGGGCATCCAAGTGCGATAATATAACTGTATTTCACCTGGGACTGTTTATGTGCCTTTTCGAAATATTCCAGTTTTGTAGTTTGCCTAGCTCTGCTATGTGTGTTTTTTGGAGTTTGATCAAAATTTTGTGAAAAGTGAGCCGAAGCTATAGAAAAAGACCTGCAAACCTATTCAGCCACAGAGTAATCAGAGGGAGGAGTGGTTGCGTGGGGTTTTTTTGTTTGTTTGTTTTTTGTTTTGTTTTGTTTTGGTTTTTTGGGGTTTTTTTTTGCTGTAGTGTTACTAAGGAATCGATTTTTACTTCATGTTTTGTTTTATGAAACTTTTCCCATAGCTTGACTGTACTTGGAACGAAATGTAATAAAATGGTATTTCAAAGATGTTCTTCATTTGGCCAGCATTAATTGGTACTTTCTTTTTCAGCTAATCTGCCTGTGCCTACTATTGCTGCAATTGATGGGGCTGCATTAGGTGGTGGCCTAGAACTTGCACTAGCCTGTGATATAAGAGTAGCAGGTAGGTTGGAATCCTGTTGGTAGAGTACAGGATTACTAGTGTTGCAGATGGCTAGACTAAATCTAAGTCTTATAAAACTTACATTTTATTTGATGTTTTTTGTAACCAGTTATTTTAAAGGGCTTCAGCAGAAACCCAAATGCTTACTCAGTGTTTTATTTCTAAAAATTTCCACTGATAACTCAATTTTCTTTTTTTCTTACATGTTTTATTTTATTCTTAAGGGTTTCATTTTATCAGTAGTGCCAGAAGTGTTATGTAGTTGTTAGGTTATTTTATGTCTGTATTCTCCTCTTCTATATTTGGGGAAGTGTTCTAGATAGAAACTTGATTTTGCCTAAACAGGTTGCAGGAAAAAAATAAAGAAAAAGTTGTATTATTACACAAGCAATTAAGCTGTTAGAAAAGGGAAACAGCACTTGAAAAGAGGAACTTTGACCTATCCAGCTGTTAAAAATGCAAAGCCATTTGTTGGAAAGTAAATCGAAACTCGATCCTGAGCAATTGCTATTAACTTAGAGTATATAAAGCTCTTTGACCCTGAGAGAATATTCTGTCAGCTAAATAATTCATAATAATTACATAATAATTCTACCCCATTTTAAGATGTTGAGTGGTAACAGTCTTTCAGTATTTACATTTTGCAAGTAAGTCTCTGTTACTCACTTGTAATTGCTTATTGCTATGTGAAAATTTAAAAGGTGCACAACTTGTCTTGATGAGAGTGGTTGGATCTTTTAGTAAAGGCAGATCAGTAGAATCTATTTGAAGATTTTTGTCAACAAATGCTTTTAAAGTGATTTATAGTTCTTTATGAAGGAAATGGAATAAATTAACATTCTGATAGGTCATTGTTACAGTATTTTGCAACTTTTTTCCATATAGATTATAGTAGGAATTCAATTCCATTCTTTTCTTTTTAGCCTCATCTGCTAAAATGGGCCTAGTTGAAACAAAGCTGGCAATCATTCCAGGTGCAGGTACGGATATTTTGCTTTTGTTTCCATGGATAACTAAATAACTCATGTCTTTTTATATGATTTTGGACTGCTGTTTATGAATTCCTAGCCATTTTTCTATTTCTGTTGAGGATTGTGGCATGTTTTCAACATTGTTGCTTTTATTACTTCCCAAAAGATACTGCAAAGGCGTATTTCTGATTTTTAGAGAGTGACATATATACTATGTTTTTAATCTGTCTTCATTAACTATTGAGTGATTCAGTAAATGGTGTTTGGTGTCTTGATATGAAGGCTGAATAATTGTGCTAAAGGTCAGACCTAAGAAAAAGTAAAAATTAACTGTATACAAATTTAAATAGTAATACAGTATTGCATAATGTCTTTAGAATTCAAATTTGTTTTCATACTGCTTGTACATTGGTCTTAACAGCATTTTTTTCACATTTTTTGGGGTCAAAAACCTGTTTTCTACTTAAAGGGCCAGTTGACTGGCTTTTCATAGATTCAAGAGGCATGAAAGTTATTAATAATGTTTGAGGAGGTCTTTGTGTTATGAAACCTTATAATTTTATTTAATGGATAATTCATTGCCATTTGAATTAGATACCTGTGTTTCTGGAGGAAGGGAAGTAGCTTGAAAATAAATGCATCCCTGTGACCCTCATACATCTTTGGCCTCCATTTCTGGAAGTTCTGGGGAGTTTTCTTGTAGAGAGGAAAATAAAACTAACACTAATAATAAAACTAGCACTGGTATGAAGTTTGTGTAATAAATTATACCATCCCATAACTAATCTAGACAGTTAGTGCACAGTTTAAAATGCTCTATTATGATTATTGTAGAATTGTAAGTACTTTCCCCTGTCTCTTTGTGATCAGAACTACATTTTACAGAAAGAAAACTGAGTTATGATGATTGATCCTTTTTTTTGTCAGTGGATAAAGATAACAGTTTGTGTGATTTTTTTAGCGTGTATTTCCTTGTAGTGTTTATACCATAAAATAATATGCCTTGACAATAGGTCCTAGCAAATTAAAAAACAGAAAATGATGTAATTTCTTTGTTGGCAATTTTTCTTCCACTTTGTCCTCCCACTCCACCCTCTCATAAGGAATTTTGCAGGATAATATTGGAAATGTAATCTTCAGTTAAAGAAATTCAGGTCAAGTTTTCATGCATTCGTAGTATTCATCTTACTTATGTTGTCTCATATTTCCTTGTCTATAGTTAAGTAAGGCTATTTCAAACTCTCAGCAGTTTTACCTTAAAATTCTAGGTGAGCAACTCATTTAGTATTTAATTCAGAATATTTTATTGCTACTTAAGGACTGAGATTTGAAAAAATGTTGTTTTTTTGTTTTATTCATCCTGAAATAATGATTTGGCCATAAATCTTCAGCTCCTAGAAAATAAATCAGATTGCGTGATGTTACAATACCTTTTAATCTTAAAACATTTCTGTAGTATGTTCAGTGATTTTCTCCCTGTCCTATTAACTTTTCTGCTGACTATTTTTGCTGAGTTTATTTAAGCTTCTCACAACTTTGTCCTGATCAGCTTGCATTTGCACCCATTCTGTTTAGCAGTTACAATGTTTCAACCCTTTGTGGCTACTGTTGGCCAAATAGTAACTGATCATGCTCTATGTCATCTGAAATGAGTGAAGGAATTTTGCATATGTCATTTGGTTAGAGGAGCCAGGTAAGCCCAGTTGAACCACAGGCTTCATAGGTAATGGAATGTTTTCTTACAGCGCTTACTTAAAGCTGCTGTGGACCAAAGCAGATCCACACAGTGGAGCTAAAAAGAGAGCTGTAGTGATTAAGAGACCTCAATAGGTTTCTGCTGCCATCTAGTACACCTGCAACATTTCGCAAAATGTCTTTCTTCTTCAGAGTAGGTCCTTGTAGCATGGTGAGCTGCTGCTGCCTTTATTCTGTTCCATCAGCTGCCATGAGTATATGATAAGATGTAAAGATTTTACCTTGGGTGATACTAACATGAGTGTTTGAGCCTATATGAAAAAAAATATCTATACTTGAGCATGAAAGAATGAGGCACAAGATGGAGGTGTTGGGGATGTCCTAGCTGTGTTTTTTTGGCAGAATAATCTTCTCAGTGGGCAGCAATGAGTTCATATGAGACAGGGTTTCATAAGAAACCAGACATGGAGCATAAGGAGGTGCTTCTCATCAGCTAGAGTGGCTTTTCTCAAAGCTATTCATTGGTAAAAAGAGTTGAGTTTTTGGATCTTTCAGTCAAAAAAGCTGTATAAACAGGTGATTTTCTATGTAGTGCTGAGGTCTGTACAGAAGTTAACATAATATAGCCTTTTTCACACAAAAATCAGATTCTTCTACTTTGTTTTTATTTCCCAAACTTCAGTAAACAAAAACCTCCTATTTAATTGAATGTAGTTTCTGGTGTCTCTCAACTTGCGAAGGAGGTGTTTCACTGTGACAAGTTTCTTCTTAGCCAGAAATTCTTTTGGAGTGTTTGTATTTGAAGTCTCTTGGATTTTTGATTTTTAACTTAAGGCTATTTCTATCCATGATTTATTTCTATTGTTTCTATTTTTACAATAGCTGTCATACTGGGCTTGAAACTGATACATAGAATAATAGAATGGTTTAGGTTGGAATGGACCTTCCGGGAAGAAGCATCCACAACCTCCCTTGGCAACCTGTGTCAGTGTCTCACCACCCTCACTGTAAAGAACCCTTTCCTAACGTCTAGTTTAAATCTCCCCTCTGCCAGTTTAAACCCCTCGTCCTGTCATTACAAGACCTTGAAAATAGTCCCTCTCCAGCCTTCCTGTAGGCCCCCCCCA
>WBNM01006462.1:63542-83734 GCA_013399055.1 Ramphastos sulfuratus
AGCAAGACTTTTCTTTTGTTCCTGGTAAGAGCACTACTCTTTAATTTGGTCTTTACTATGTGAGAAAGGAAAAAAGAGAGGGGGGAAAGGAAGAAGGGGCAAGGGAGAGTAAGAAGAAGGGGAAAGGAAGNTTGGAACTAGATGATCTTTGAGGTCCCTTCCAACCATATGATTCTATGATTCTATGAAAGGAAGAAAAAGAAAAAAATAAAGATGACTGAAAGCTGTGTTTTGCAGTTGAAGAGACATTTCTCTTTCAGGTGGGCAAAATAATCATTAGACTTTTATCTGTTTCAGGTTTGTCAGGTGGCATACATTTTAGGACATTTGTGTAGATGTCCATTTTTGTCATCCCAGAGCCAGGTACTGCAAAAAAAAAAAAATCTAGTCTTCTGCTTTCCTTGATCTGGACATGGCCTTCAATAGCATTTTCTAGGTGACCCTTCATTTGAAGCGATATTGAACAGGATGATCTCCAGAGGTCCTTTCCAGTGGTTCTGTAATTTTGGTAGTTGGATGAAAACCGTGGTTATTCTTTTTACTTTTCAGAGTCAGGGTGAAGTGAGCTCGTGTGTTGTAAGCATAAGTACTCGCACAGTGTAAAGGAACATGAGAGTCTAAACCTCATGTGGGTTTTTTCCCTTCTCTCCTGTCCCTTGCATAGGAAAAAGGAAGTAGTACTTTCATAGTAGACCATCAAAATGACAGCTGATGGCTTAGTGGAAAAATCTTCAACTTTCCTCAGAACACTGTAGAACAAAATATTATTTCAGTCTGATACTATTTTTCTAGTTGATCTTTTTCATTCTCGTTTCATGATGCTGTAAAACTTCAGATCATGACCGCTAACAAAACTTCTCCTTATCAATTTTCAATATATGTATAAATTGTAGTTTAGCCTTCTAAAGAACAGCAGTTTAGTCTTTAAAAAGGAATGTTCTGTGATTTCTGCCTTCTTCATCCTTTGTGTTTTAAGAATAAGGAACTAAATTTTATATTCTTTTAGTGATGGCAGTAGACTGGATTCAGAACTTTAGTTTCTGCATAACCAAGCAGATACGTAAAACAAGTTACTGGAATGGTAAAGTGCAGTTACTGGATTGGTGGGGAAGAGAGTTTGCCTTACATCAGGAAGGCAACTTGACTAACGGAAAGCAAGGTGGCATTATCCTTAAAAATAGGTGTAGTGTAATAGTGAAATGTTACTGCTATAGGTAAGATCATAGAATGGTAAGGTTGGAAGAGACCTCAAGGATCATCTAGTTCCCACCCCTGCCATAGACAGGGACACTTCCCACTAGTACAGGTCACTCAAGGCCTTGTTCAACCTGGCCTTGAACACCTCCATGGAGGGAGCAGCCACAACCTCACTGGGCCACCTGTTCCAATGTCTCACCATCCTCACTGGAAAGAACTTCCTCCTAACATCCAGTCTAAATCCCCCCTCTGCCAGTTTAAACCCATTGCCCTTCATCCTGTCATTAGAAGTCCTTTTAAATAGTCCCTCCCCAGCCTTCCTGTAGGCCTCCTTCAGATATTGGAAGGCTACTATAAGGTCTCCTGGAAGCCTTCTCTTCTCCATGCTGAAGAGCCACAACTCTTGTAGCCTGTTTAGTCACAGATTTCTTATGTGCTCTAAAACCAAATTGTGTTCTGGAATTATTTTTAAAAATGCCTGGTTTATTATTGAAAAATTACTGTTAACAGCCATATTTATGGAGCAAGAGATTCACAAGGCATAGTGATTCTTGGCCCAGAGGGTGGCAGGATAGAAAATACAAAAGGAAAGCAGAAATGCCCTAATATATAGAGAGTTCTAATCTGGGGATATCTGAAGATGCACATTTAAGGATCAGATTGTTCCAGTAGTTAATTTCAAAGCGTGTCAGCAAACTGTAGAGAGACTTAGTTAATGCATTATGAGGTCGCTGGTGTATTTCTAGTGTGATAGCTTTTATATAAGCCTGAGAAAGTGTTTAGCTAAGGTAAATATTAGTGTACCATGTCTGACATCAGTGACAGGGTTGTATTTGCGTGTTTTTCCTACGTTTTGCTGAGTCACATTGGACTGTTTGTTCCAGGTTTTGCTCCTAGCTAGAACTGAACAGAGAGGGAATCACACATCTAGCAGTCTTGATGCTCGTTGATAGTATCTCTACAGGTGCACGGTATGGAATCAGAATGCTTAGGTAAATAGATATGAAAAAAACTTACAGCCACAAGTGTCAGGTTTTCTTTGCTAAATAAACTGTGTTCTCTTAATTGTATGCACATAGTCTAAATCTGTCAGGAACAGATTGTTACTGTTAGAGATTTACATAAATCAGTAAGAACTTAGCTTAGAGGAAGTGCATTTATGAAATCATAGATCCATCATTTCTCTTTGGTTATGTGGGGTTTTCTTACAGAGATAAATTAGTATTTGTTATTACAATAAGCATTTGTAGCATTCATAGGATCCCTTGTCAGATTACAGGTTTCTGAAAGGGTAAATAACATAGTATTTTACAGGGAATCTTCAGTGCACATCTCAACAATTTATAAAGTGTGACACTAACCACACATCTGTAGGTAACAGAATCATCAGACCAAGTGTAGAATTTGGTTGGCTAACTCTAGATGACCAAACATGACTTTCGACTTTAGTAAAAGGAGACATCTGACAGTTTTCTTTGCTACATATGTGATCTTTACTGTCCCTTTTGTCAGCAAAACAATGCTGCTTACTAAAATTGAAGTAGTGTCTGGTGAAAAGTTGTGATTACTTATATTTTACTTCTTAGTACTTTTATGGTATTTATAGATTTAAGTAGGTGAACATAACATCTTTGGAGGATTCCAGCCGTGACAAGTCATCTTTAGTGAAGTACAGTGACATTAAAAAAGTGTATTTTAAAATAATTATTGGTTAGAAAAGGCGAGTTGTGCTGTTAAAGAATTTGAAAATGTGTTTTTCATAGAAAGTGTTACTGATTTATTTTCAGTCTTCAGATATGCATGAAGTATAGTATGAGTAGTGATATTTTTTTCCTGTTTTGCAAATTTAAAATAACTCAGACCAATCTGCACGACTGCAGAAGTGGGATATTGGGATACTAACTATCTGGAGTGTAGCTCATTGATTTTTGAGTGTCTGATTATAGTAAATTACATCAATCACTGGGGTGGCAATGTGAAAATATGGAAGTGGTGCAATAGTAGTAATCATTTCCATAATGAAAAAGTCAGCTGTAGGAATGTGTGTAGGAGGAAAATGTTTTCGAAGAACTAACTACATTTGAATATAATTTCATCTGAAGACACCTCTGTGAGACTGATACTTTAATTTTTAGTAATCATTAATGTTATTTGTCAGAACTTGCCTGTAATTCTGTCTTTTGACTATTGACCTGCTTTATTTCTGTATACAGAAAATTAAAAATAATACTCATTATTCTGCTTTTCATTTATGCCTTATGATGAGTTCAGTATTTTCAGCACTTGTTTGTCAGTTATTTTTGTTGTTGGTCTGCCAGTTATCACTATGTCATGTTTATTGAGCTCTTCTAATGGTAAAAAGGCCTGTTTTGTGCATTTCTTTGCCTCCCAGTCAAGTATGTAGCTGACTTACTATAATAACCAAGTCAAAAGCAACACTTTAACATGTACTACTTCTAAATACAAATCATAATTTAACAAGGTACTCATTTTTACTAAACAATTTTCTTAAGGTGTTACAAAGATTTAAGTTGTCTTTTCAAGGACTGATTTATTGCATTAAAGACATGGAATAATTTGAAAGAGATACAAACATCTCTACTTAAATAAGTCAAATATTTTGCAGTATGTGGTTAAAGAAAATGCATATTGATGCAATAACTCATCACACCCTGTGTATCTTTTTTTGGGAAATCAGATACTGAATATGAAACTAGATGGAATCTGGCTTGTTATAGTCAGTAAACTTAAGGTACCACAGTATCAGGTAGTGTTGTTGCAGAGGCTTTCATACCTGTAGTTTTACAATATAGAACCAAAAGGTAAACAGTTAAATAGTACATCACTTTGAAAATCCTGTTGTTTGGGGACAATGTAGGAGCTTGTAAGAAGCCCTTTGTTTCTAACTCAAGTTCACATTTACAATAATAACAAATAGATAATGGAAGTGTACTTTTAGTCTTTTACTTCCAGTCTTAGTAAGCAGACGTCTTAGACTTCATTTTAATTGTCAGTAGAATTTTTTGGATAAGATAATCAAGGAGAAACATCCAACATATAAAATCCATATTGTTTATCTATGCTTGATGTCACTGAGATTTTAATTGCTTAAAAATGTGTTATGATGGGAGACAAATATGAGTGATTACAAAGAACGAGAATGGAGTTCCAACTAAGGAATTCCAACTAAGGACTCCATCATTTACCTGGAACTCAGGTTTTAATGAACTATGTAACCTAGGTGAAATTTGTAGAAGGTGATACCATAGTTGTTGTAGTAAATATTTCTATGAATCCATGTAAAGATAAGTAATAAAAGCACATAATATTATGGTGAATATTTTAATGTTTAATAATGGAATAATTTTAATGGTTTGATACTTGCATCTACTGTAACTTTAGCTGCTCTTTAACATAAGATCATGACCTGAGATACATGCCTTTTTCTACAGATGGTTGCTTACTCCACTTGCTTTTTCAAATTGCTTTAGGAAGAGATGATGAGTAGTAGCTCAGTGGATGCTTAATAAAAACCTATGAGAGAAATTACTTTTAACTCTATAAAGGCATGTTGTGCAGAAAAGAAAATATAATATATCACAGTATCACAGTATCAGCAAGGTTGGAAGAGACCTCAAAGATCATCAAGTCCAACCCATTACCACAGACCTTGAGACTAGACCATGGCACCAAGTGCCACATCCAAACGTGCCTTGAACACCTCCAGGGACGGTGACTCCACCACCTCCCCGGGCAGCCCATTCCAGTAGTGAATGAATTATTGTGGTTTAATTAGAGATTACTTTTGAAGGACAGATAACTGGCATATAAATTTATAATGCCAGATTCTGTTTGGCAATGAAGAGGTCGAAATAAATATTTTTTTCAATATTTGACAATTTAACTTTTTATAAGATTAGCCTGTGTTTTGACCAGTGCTGAGTGATATCTGTATTTCTTTAAAAGCTAACCCAACAAAATTTCAAAGCAAGAATAGATGCAAAACTGTTTCTGATGTTTGTTAAAAATTATTCTTTATCCTTCACTCTTCTCTTTTTCTTTTTTTTTTTTTTTTTAGGAGTATTTATGATAGTAGAAGTATTTACTGCATGCATTTCCTATTAGTGTGGTATAGATTGCTAGTTTGAGTTGTAATAAGTATTCATTATGCTGCTCATGAGTTTAAGCTAGTGATGTTATGTGTTTGCTGACTTCAGGATTGAGAAACTTTATTCAGTGTTTGAGGATATCAGGGAGAAGTAGTTGACTATTCTCAATGGATAAGCACTACAGTTAGTTCACAGCAGTTGTCACGTTCAAAAGATAAAATACCAGTTCTGAAAGATCATCGGTGAAGAAGCTCACAGAGATTTATGGTAATCTGAGAAACAACAGGAAGTGTTTTCTTGCATTCCAGAAGATCTAACAAGTGAAACCTTTTTCATTGAAATGGAGGAGCTGAAAAATTACAGTAAAGCTTCTGAAGAAAGAAACATTATCGCTGTCATAATCATCGGTGGACCATAGGCACTGTGATTCTGTAACCTGGATAGCTCAAGCCTTTTTATTTCCACATTCAGAAAAGGCAAAAGGTCTTCAAGTCACTGTGCAAGAATGAGAAATGGAAGTTGGTAGTTAGTAGAAGAAAATTCTTATATGATAGTAAGATGATCTTGGGCATTGTATGTACTAAAGAAGTATGAAGATGTGATTAATTAATATGTTGGCATATCCTGTCAATCTAATTCTGCCAATCTAATCTGGTATACTAACCCAGAAGTAAACAGCTGTAGGAAAGATAAGGCAAAAACCCACCATGGTCATGGATTATTTGTAGTTGTCAAGTGTTGGAGAACTGAGAAAGATAAACTGTTCCTGTAATACCAGGCTGGCTATTTTGTCAGAAGCCACGTGCACACAAATGTGAAGAGATGAATGTGAAAGCAACCCTTCTTTAGCATTGAGTGTCTCCATGCAGGATCCAGTGATTCCAGCAGGCTTCCATCCACTGTGGGGGGATTACACAAAGCTATGAGTAATTTTTAAGTTGTAATGGGGTGATGTGTTAATTTTGAACACTGTGACACTCCTCTGGTTGACATTCCTCTCCTTGTATTACACCTGGAATAGGCTAGAAATAGCCAAATTAGTTTAGTTTTGCACCATAAAATGGAGAATTTAAACAGAAATAATAGAAATTAAATGCACTGTGGCAGGAAAACAGCTGAATTAATAAATAAACTTGAAATTTATCAAAATAGCACATCATTTAGGAAACTACTTCAGCACTTAAGTGTACAAATAAGGTCATTTTAGCAATTCTGTTTAGATTTCTGCTAAATACATTTTGTGTTAGAGCACTTCTTTGACCCCGATGAATCTGTATGTCAAGCCTTCTAGCCAGTTAGGGGTTTGTATCATACTTCAATCCTTCTTTTATGGAGGAGTTCATGTAGAATAGTGCCTTAGATGACATTTAAAAAATGTCTATTATATGAATCACTTTGTCTCAGTTGATTAAAAACTGTTTGAACTGTGGTCCACATCAGCCTCTCTTTTATAGTTACATGAATCAGTGTTTGAGTATTATTCATACCATGAAGGTAGTGCAGCAGAATTAGGCTGTTAAATGTTGGGAAAAAATTGTCTGTTTGTACCTGGGCAATTGGTCCACATTGATGTAATGGATAGCCATTTGCCATTTGATTTGAAGTTCATTAAGTTTTGAATGTGATTTTCAGAAAAAAACACCCCCCAAGTCCAAATTGTTTGTGCCCTACTTTATCTCGGTGATATTTGAAGAAGTGTTTTAAATCGCATGAAACATTCACAGTAGTGTTCTTATAAGCAGTAGAATTATAACCAATCCAACCAAAATAATAATCACCAAACCTTGCAAACATGGAGTTCACCTTTCTCCAAATCAGAGTCATCACAGACCAACCCAGTTTTTGATAAATTGTCACAGTAAAATGTTTATAAAATAACCACAATAAAGCTGGGTAAATAAAGTGCCACAGCACCCATAAAAGCTTCATCTTAGCTTCTGGAATTAATTAGCAATAAATCAACTCACACTGGGTGCCAAATAAAAGGTTAGGAACTTTCCCATGTCCACTATTGAAGTTTACCAGACTAGCTCAGATAGTTTGAAAGTAAGAGGAAGCAAAGCAAAATTTACAAGCATATATATGCAGTATATTTACAAGTATTTACAATTATATACAAATTAGAAATAATACAGAAATCCAAACTCCCTCCCAGACAAAGAAACTGCCCAGAAGGGCTCAAAGCAACCCCTTCTTTCTCCCTGTGCTTTTCCCAGGCAGACAAACAAAATAAGCAGCAAAGCTTATGTAGTTTTCTGTTAGCCACAATTAATGGAAAGATGTTAGAGTGGAGTTAAGAGGAAATTAATAGATCCAGCGACACAGATCAGAGTGGGTGAAATTGTTTACGTTTTAGCTTTTTATCCCTCTCAGCAAACCAACGAATGATATAGACGTAATCATTATTTTCTTTTTTACAATCAATGATCTAATTTCTCTTGTTAAAATGTTCCAGTTAGCCTCAAACTAGCACAAATGGAGCTTCAAGTTGTTTTTACATGAAAAAATAAAGGACAGGCTTTCTTCTTACAACTGCAAAGCTACCACCGTAAGAATAGAACTATGTAATTGAGAGGGTCCAATAGAATCTGTAATTAAAAAAAAAAACAAACAAAAAAACCCCCCAAAAAACTCTTTGAACTATTCAGTGCTATACGTTTGTGCTGTTGTAGCACATAAATACTCTGATTATGGACAAATAGCCTGTTGTTTAAGGCAGATTTCAAATAGGAGGAAAGTAATTGTCCTTGATGAAAAATATTAGAATATAAGTAAGTATTTAGAAAAGATGCAATATATGGTTTCAAAACATGAGGAAGCTGTGAGACTACATTATCTGGTGTGATTGGGAATGATAGAGTTTTTTGTTAGGCATCAGAGCAAAGGAAAACTGAAGACTGAATTTGAAGACAATAGTGAATGTCTCCAGAAGGCTGCTTTCCGGCATGAGCTGTATCGAGGAGAAGGCACAAAGATACCTATTTCATAACATGAGAAGTGAGTGGCAGATGGTGGCATTACTGGTTATGATTCAAAGACTTCATGGATAGAATGAAATAAAAAACTAAAAGTGTTATACTGAGATTCTTACTGAATGGAAGTGGAGTGAAGTCAACAAAAGATGCTTGCAGAGGAATGCAAGATCATAAACACAGAGTCATGACGCTGTGCCATTTAAAGAATTAAGTCTTGCAATGGTCCTGTCATTACAAGGTCTTGCAATGACAGGACTAGGGGCAATGGGTTTAAACTGGCAGAGGGAAGATTTAGACTAGATGTCAGGAGGAAGTTCTTTACAATGAGGGTGGTGAGGCACTGGAACAGGTTGCCCAGGGAGGTTGTGGATGCTCCCTCCCTGGAGGTGTTCAAGGTCAGGTTGGACGAGGTCTTGAGTAAGTGGGAGGTGCTAGTGTGAGGTGTCCCTGCCTATGGCAGTGGGTTGGAACTAGATGATCCTTGAGGTCTCCTTCCAACCTTACCATTCTATGATTCTATAAGTCCTGAATTTTCATCCAATAACTCCCATCAGCAAAGGTGTGAAGGCTAATTAAATGCACTGCAACCATAACCCATTGTATTTTTCATCAGGAGTAACAAAGACTGCTATTGGCATTCCCAATATACCCTAGATGGAGAAAAAAGTCTGTTTCTTCAATACTCTCACACTTCTTTATATAAAGATTTGAACTATAGTTGATCGATGCTGCAGATGAAGGTGAGCATATGTATGGAAATCAAGTTTTGAACTGGCAAAGGAGTTGTAGGAAGCTTGTAGAGGAGATAAATGGAGTAAATGCAGCTTTAATTGTGGATCTGTCTTACACAGTTTCTACTGGTTGAAGTGATTGTGCAAACCATTGCATGGCCTCTGTGTTTTTCTGTCTGATCACTTCATGACTCCCTTAAGCCACGGTTTGGAGTGTTATTAGAACTCTTGTTCCTGATACAGTCTTAAATCCACAATCTTATGGGCTGGTCTTTTTTTATCTTTATATTTAAACAAGAACAAAATATTACACCAAACAAAATTATTATCAAATCTGGAATAGGCTAAATTGTGAGGTTGATAATTATTACATCTCCTGATGTTTGGACAGGCTAAAAATCCTCAACAGCTGATTGAACCGTGGGTGAGTTTAGGAATTGGTTGAAGCATAGTAGCTCAAACTTAAACTGTCAAGTACAAGAGCAGATAAAGGATATAGTTTTCCACATGTGATTCTCCTGATTACAGGTGGGGCTTATTTGGGCAAGTGAGGCTTCAGACCCAAAGAGCCTTGTGTTTGGTCTATCTAGCCCCATGTCTTGTCACCCATAGGGCAATTGTATATAAACAATACCTCACTTTATTACTTTGCCATATTAAAGATTTTCTGAGTTGGATGTATTTTATGTATTTTTAATAACTCTCAGTGGATTTTCCTTCCATGAATTTGTCTGATCTTTCCTCCCCTTAAGCCTCCGCTTTGTTAAAAGCTTTGTTCAATACTCATACCACTGAGTCAATTTTGCATGACGGGTCTGTAGATTCTAATGTAACAGTGACCTGATGATTAAATGATGCTCACATGATCTAAGTACTATTTCAAAAAAATAACCATTGGCATTATTACCAGTGCCTGTAACTGGATTCTCTGAGCAGTAAGAGTAGAAGTGCTGACAAAACTCATGCATATTCCTGATTTTCTGCTTACTTAGAATAGCTAATTTGAGTCTGTTACCTGACAAAGAACAGTTGCTTTACTGAATGCAGGTTCTGATTACCTAGCCATGATGCTCTTTTTCCTGACGCGGTTGGTTAAACAACTTAAAACAGTTACTTGGAAGTGTGTCAGCATATTACAAGCAGCTGTTCTGAAGGAAGATTGCTGCTTACTGTCCTACCTTCAGCTGCCTGTCTTTCCCTCCCTCCAGAAGTCATCACTCATTTAGATTTGTTTGCAGAACAGCTTATATAAACTCTTCTTTATTGTAGTAAAAATAAAAGGGCTGGTAAAGACCTGTAATTTAAGCCATTCAGGCAGATTTTGACTGAAGCAGACTTGGGGAATCTTATCTGAGTACAGGGATCAGTTGTATAAGCAGCCTCAGTGGTGTTTAAAGAGAAGCAATAGCCTCTTTTATTGCAACAACTAAAGGTAATGTCATACAGTATGAACTTCTCTTGTATTCTAGAACAATAGAATAACTCAGGTTGGATGGATGATTTTTAGGTGCTATGTTCTAGTTACCTGTTGAAATTAGGTTAGGTGGCTCAGGATCTTGACTTCTTCTTGTCCGGCCAAGTTTTTTATGCCTCGAGAGTATTTGTTCCTTAGTCTGTCTGACCAAATGGTTCTGTGGTTTGTCCACACTCCTTGTGATGATTGGCTTCTATTTTACTAGAATTTGTCTTGCTGCAACTCGAGCCTTTTGCTTCCAACCCTTTTCCTTTGAATCTCTGAGAGTAATTGCTCTCTTTTTCTACTTACCTTTAACTACTATTTGAGAATAACAGCAAGGATACTGTGGTCGACTGTCAAAAACTTCCTAAATTTATGGTAAATTACAATCTTTGCTTTCCCCGCTTCTGTCAAGTCAGATAGATCACTGTCAGGCACCTCCTCTCATGGGAATACAAATGACTTCCAGGAGAAGGTGCGCTGTGGCCTTCCCATAGCCTCATTAGGCTGGATGGCTAGTAGTTCCCTGTATCCCCTCTGTTGAAGAGTATAACATTTGCCTTTTTCTGGTCTTCAAATCATATACTTTAGTTGATTGCTGTGACCTTCTGAAGAAGAGACCTGTGTCACAGTGACCTTTAACCAGCTTTTGTAGCACCCTCAGATATATCCCATCCTGTCTTTTAAGACTTGGCAATGCCCAGTTTGCTTATCTG
Source organism: Ramphastos sulfuratus (assembly GCA_013399055.1). Taxonomy (NCBI): domain Eukaryota; kingdom Metazoa; phylum Chordata; class Aves; order Piciformes; family Ramphastidae; genus Ramphastos; species Ramphastos sulfuratus. The sequence continues at coordinate 74,727 of WBNM01006462.1, forward strand.
GTCTCCAACCCAATTATCCTCTAATGTGGAGAGTACTTCATTCCCACAGATGATACCAGGAGGCTCATGAACCCTTGTGGGCCTGAGAGTAGACCTCAACAATAAAATGCAAGGCAGAGAAGACACTGAAGAGTATTTCAGCCTTTCTGTGTTCTTTATCATAACAAGTAATCTGTTGGTTGATCCCATGCCTTGTTCACTAGGGATCCACTGGCTTACCTTGGTTAGTTTTGATGCTAACACTTATAGAAGCTCTTCTTGTTTCCATCGTATTTCCATTTGTATTCATGTGGATGATGTTTCTTACCTCTTACACAACTTCCTGTCACAACAGCCTGTCACAACTTCCATGTTACGTAGAGTTTCCAGTCTTGAGGGTGTTTTTCCGTATTTTCCTTTGAGACATTATAGGTACTGCCTTTATATTTGCAGAGAGAATTTATCCTGAGGCTTTCTGCATGCCCATTTTTTTTTCTCCTAATGACTGCTGCCAGAATTTCCTCCTCTTTCCATTGGAGAAATTGTAGCCTTCAAACAAAATGGTTCAGTAACCTGAAGTCTCTACTCAAAAGTAATGGAATGTGTTGTAATTGTAACTCTTACTGTATCAGGCAAGAATGTGATACTAGTAATATGTTTCACCTGTTCTGTTGTAAAATGCTTGAGCTGGAGTGCAGTCTGAAACCTTAAAATAATTACTAGTATTTATAGAAGAGTGTACAGTAAAATGAGGTTAACCTTTTTCTTTTTTAAGAGTGATTATTTATATTTAGTCTGTTGATAAAATGCACAAATGCAGTTGTTAAGGCAAGTCTCATTGCTCAAAAGTCTCATTGCTCATAGAGTATGAATGGCATTCAACTGTTTCAAGTGTATGTTTAAGTACTTTTCCTTCTCTTTTTATATTTTTGGAATTTGAAATATTCCTTTAAAAACAAGAACTTTGAATAACTGGTTTATAGCTATCTTTCCTTTTAAAAAAAATCAATTATTCTGTGATGAATGGATTTATTTTAACAGCAGTTCAGAAAATTGTAAAAGTTCAGTTAATATTGTAGTTACAGTGGTTTTGTAGCAAACATATGTTTGAATTTATTTCATTGAAATAAATTTACAAAGTGCTGCACTGTTCATGAAGAGTTATTTTACGGCAATAAAATGCAGAAAGCTTAATTACAGCAGTCTGTAGATCTAATGGATATGTGTTTAACGTAGTTCAGGCCTCACTAACCAGTTTAATGAGCTGATCAGAATTTTCTCATGTTATTGTGTTTGCAGCATTTACCATGTACTATAGCAGAACTTTTTTGAAAGAGTGTCTTAAATTAGACAACTCCAGTGGTTCACATGAGAAGTTGATAACTTCATCTACACCCATTTAATCAAACCTTTCCTAAAACAAACTGTTTTCCTAATACTGACTTACAAGGTGATGACTTACCTGTAAAAGCAAATTGCCGTCTTGTTGTAGGGCAAACAGATACTACCTTTCAAATTATTTTGTATGCAGTATGTTCAGTGACAGTTTTGGGCTTTATGTGATGAAGTAAAATTATTTTTAAACTCTGACTTCATGTTGAACAATATGAAATTTTAGCTTTGATCTTCAGAGACGGAACTTAAGATGTATATGCTGATTCATTTGTGATTTGGAGTGTAATCGTATTAGTAACTTGTTGGATAGTACTACATGTTGAGAAGTCTGTACGAGTAGGTGAAACAACTTCTGTGTTGTAGCTGCAGTTCAAGTAACTAATGTTTTAATTACTATCCCTACCCTTACATAATCGTCCCAAATTGACAAACACCTTTTTTTAAAAAAAATATATTAAAAGTAATGGCATTATATTTGATGGCTTTAGAAAGACAAATTATTTGTGTAATCCAGTGAAAGCATATGAGTGTTAGAAATTCCTTCCTGATGATCCGTAGATGGTAAAGGAACAAAACATGGTCGTGGTGTAATTATTATGGCAAATTGCATTTGACATGTAACAGGAAAAAAATGAGCAACCTCAATAAGGTGCTTTTATTCTGCAGCTTCTGGTTGAAATTGAAATGTAGTTTTCATATGCCAGGCAAAGGATTATTTTCCTAGATTTCTTTTTTTTAAGTACTTCAACAATGTGCTTTTGGCAATTTAACTTTAGAGATGAAATAACAAAGAGACTGGTGGCCACATTTTTACTGTTCGGTTCCCCTGTCAGTGACTCTTGAATTAGACGGCAAATGAACATTTAAATACTGGCCTGTGCCTCTATGAAATTCCAGTTGGTATGTCAACATTGGCAGTCTTGACATTTAAAAAAAACATACCCATTTTAAGTTTGATTTGAGTTACAAGAATAATTTTATTGAAGTCCCATTCAGAGAGATAAATTACACTGCAGCAAGGATTGTAATGACCAGGAAAAAAACTAGACAATGCATAGAGTACACAGCTATGTAAAACATCCTCCCAGTTGATGATTTTTGGTAGAAACTACTTTTGCATATATAGTAGAGGAATATATGCAATATGTCTGTTAGAGATCTTGCGTTAGGTGCAGTATCTCTGCTGTAATTGATACTGTGTTGGTATTTGAAAAAAGTAATTATTGCAAGTTCTTTGATGAGTAGAAAGCACTAGTATGAAAACAGGTAAAATGGGTATTTCCTTAGTGAAAGAATTTCAGAGCTGGGTGATTGTGGGGTATTTCAGAATTAAGAGTAGGAATGAAAGAAACTGGAGCAAGTTTATCAGGGAGTTGAAAACTGTTACTGGATCAGATACATCAAGCTTTTAAACTTCACAGTACAGCTCTTCAGTTCTGGGTATCAAAGGCTTCTGAGCCACACACTGGCTCAAACAGGCTTTCAGTTATGTTGCTTGAACACCCATACATATTCTTTCACTCTATGGGACTCTCTCTCCTGTGCAACCAATGCTGAGTTCTGGGATGAGCAGTAACATACAAGACTGCCATGAATAAAAGTAACACATTCCTAAACAGAATTGGATTGAAATGTAGCATACCATTAAAGATGCTGTTCTAGAGATGTAGGGGTTGAGGGGAAGGGGAGAGGTTGGTTTTTTTTAGTTGTTTGTTTGTTGTTCAGGTTTGTTGTTTGTTTTGTTTTTTTTGTTGGGGAGGAGGTGAGGTGTTGATGAGAGCTAATACCTACCATTATTTGCTTAGGTTTTTTTAGCTATTTGGCTAAGTCTTTTTGTTCTGAAGTCTATATGCTTTTAAAATTCATAGTAGAGCCTGTAAGATTACTTATATTTGCAGCAAGGAGTTTGGATGAATTTGCCACCTCAGCCAAGATTTTGCAAAGAAATGGGTTTTTGAGGCCTTAAGGTCTCTAGTTCATGAGACTGACTATAACTGACTATATTCAGCTTGAATATTTGACTTGATAGGAGACTTGGAATGCTCCAAGGTGCTCACTGAATTGTCACTGAGGGCTTTTACAGTACCCGAGTGTATGAAACTATAGACGTAGAAGGTGGAAGATAAACTACATATCCAAACACAAGAAAGAATTGCAGAAAGTGTTCCAGAGACTCCATGTTACAAATCCATGTGTTTAAAAACAGAGGCATTTTTTAAATGTTCTCTAATGAATTGTCAACAGAAGCAGTAAGTTTGAAGCGAAGGTTTTTGACATTCAGGAGGATATTGGAGCATTTAGAAGCATGCAGATGGATGACATTTTACCACCAAACTGTCTTACTGCAGAATGTGGTGAAAGGAAAATGTGCTTTGTATAACTTGTTCTGGAAGATACTTAGTGTCTCCTGCTAGCATGTATCGCTATGCCCAAAGTTATCTTGAGCTTGCCCTTTGAAGTTTTGGGTTTCTATTCATTTTAATAACTGAAAATCCCCCAGTGCTGACAAATTCTGTCACGTACAGAATTTAAGCACGAAAGGTCATCATCACCAGCAGATACATGCTTTTAAAATAAATATATGGCAAGATTGTACTAGTGGCTCGGTATATTTAAGTATGACGTTAGCATATGTTATTTCTGTCTTGAATTAGAGTGTAAAGTTTTGGAGCATGTTGTTAAATCTTAGCTTCAGAAACGAAAGTGAAATGATAGAGATGAATCTATATATGTTATAGGGCAAATGTTTCTATATTAAGTCTTTTTTTAGGAAACTCTCAGGAGAGAGAGGAGAAGAACTTATTCTCTGAGAGGGGAGCTCTGCTCAGGAGAAGGGATTGCCTATTACACTCAGGATATTATTAGCACAGGAATATTAGCACTCAGGAAAATACTAACATATTTTCAATTTTCCAGTTGGAATTTCCTTCTTTTCCATTTTAGGAGTTTCCTATTATTCATGATACATAAAGTTACTATTTTAAAGCAGTATTATTTGAATAAGGGTTATGATGCTGTCAGGGAGAGGATGTGATGAAACGCTGGTCTTTATTATTTTAATGTAAAGCTTCAATTCATCAAATTGGTAAGGCAAGGAATTGTCTTGAAGATGACAGCTAATTTCCTTGAGACATAGATCCATACATCTCTTACATCTCATGTCATACACTGGTGTACTTTTGCAGATCGGAGGGGTAGTAGTCTTTAACATGTACAAACATGATGTTGTGTTTCTCTGTGCAATGTTCAGTAATTCGCTTCAAACATAAGCCATGGTTTGTGTATGAGTAACAATAAAATGGCAACTTCCTTTTGGCACAAAGAACTTCAGAAAGCCAGAAAGATCTCTGTACAAACTGAATTGTTAATTCTGTTTTATGGTTTACTTAAGTATGTGTTTATGCATGATATAGTATATATTATATATTTGTTTCAGCTATGATTTTCTAAGTTTGGAAATATAACTTAACATACTTGAAAAACAAAGATGATTTTCTAATGTTTAGATTGCACTCACATTTTTGAGATAAATGTGAAAAGTACTCTGTAAGTTAAATGATCTCCTGTTTCACTTTTAATGAATTAAGTCATTGTTCACTCTTTTTAAACTTTGTCTGAAAGTATTAAAACAATATAGTGAAATAATTATAATTCAGTTGAGATGTTTCACAGAGTAGGCCATAACACTTGTGTTTGTAGTGCTGTGTGTGATGAAGAGAGAATGATGTGGTTCTGTTTCTTCTTTATGAAAATGAAGGCAGATTATTGCAAGAAGCAATACTGCAGGTAGAAGTATGACAAAGGACCACTGTGTATGGAAGGAAAACTACAAAGCTGTCTGGGTGCTTTAAGATACTTGGGAGGAGGATGTGAGGTTCTTTGGGAAGCTCTGCACTTGCTTGCCTTCAGGTGTATATTAATGAGATTCAGAGCTGTCTGTATCACTTTGCTGTTCTCCAGATTTTCCCATCCTTCATTATGTTCTTCTGAAAGAGAAGAAGCCTCAGTTAGTTTTCCAAAAAAAATTTGTAGACGTGGACAAGCATGTTATGGATTGAATTTTTGTCAGATTTCATTTTTGAGAAATAACCTTTGTTCCAATGTATATTGAGAAAATTAACTATGTTAATAAAAAAAACTAAAATTCTGCAATTGGTCTGGAAATTGTTTGTAAGATTTTGTTTCAAAATGTAGTATAAGTAAATATTTATTGCTTTTTTTCCTTTATCCATGAAAGTGTGAGATTGTAATGGAAGTGAAGACAAGATTTCTGCCAGATAACAAGGTTGTTAATGTCATTGTAGAGGTTTTCGATCAGTGTAAACCCTTCTATTGGGAATCAGTGCCATTGTTTAAAATATTTAATAAAGCATCCACTATGACCTAAACATTTGTAGGTTAAGGTTTCTGCCTAAGCCTTTATATTTTTTTTAACTAAAAATAAATATGAAATAATCTTCTTAAAAATCTCTGATTAGTGAAACTTATAAGTTTAATTAAAAAGTTTCAGAAGACAGCAGCAATCTGATAGAGGGTTTTAAGAATTTGGATGGTAAGCCTGAAAAAAAGTCTTCAGGCAGGACTTATTCAAAATTATATCCTCTGCGTCATAACATGCAGCATCTAAGAAGCTAAGCTAAAACCCACAAGGGAAAAAAAAAGATCTAGTAGTTCAGGAAAAGCAATAACCAACAAACTGGAGTAAAATACTGAGAAGAATCTCCCAGGTTTCAGTAGAGCACTCTGAGTTAATAAACCCTCAGTTCATTTAATCTAGATTTCACTGTTGGGGTTTCATTGAAATAAAGTTTCTTTTTTGCTGCCTTGAGTTGCAAGATACAAGAGAAAAGGGCATTGTTTTACTGGTTATTGTTTAAAAACTAGTGTGATTCTCTTTAGAAATAAAAACATTTGGGAGCTATTCTGAGTTAGAAGGAAAAGGAAAACTGTATGATATTTCACACACCATTTAATGCAAGCTTCCTATTTCTTTTACACAGTTTGTGTTTTACTTCTCACATTTCAAACAGTTTTTAGTTAGATAAAACTCCAACAGAAAAAATGGTTTTCAAGGCAAACTTGCATTCCCGTTCATACAATGAAGGAATCAATGATGTAAAGACTTTCTTCACTTTTTAACAGCCTCATTTGATTTTATGTCATAGTTTCTTGGTGTTGTGTTTTTGTCTCTTGCGGTGGTACAGGTTAGCATGTATAAGCTGATCTGTGGAAAAAAAACAGAGTCCTGTTGAGAAAATGGGCTGTTCAGAATACCTCTTTGACTAATGAACATAGTGAAATACAGCTGGAGCGGGCATTCTTTCAGCAGAAAGGATAGTGTTGAGTGCTTTGCCATTGCCTGAAGCTCTGGAGTGGCTGTCATTGTATTACAGATAAGACTAACAAGTATTTTCTGAAGATAATGCAGTGTGTTACAGGATGTAGAACCTGACCCTACACATGGCTTTTCCCTTTTTAATAGTTTCCAGAGGGTTGATAGCTCAGGTTGTTTAACTTGTAGAAAATGACAACTGAGTTACATATATTCAGTCCAGCAGCAGCTGTGCAGGATTCACTAGACATGACCGAACTAACCCTACTGTGAAAGTGCACACATTCTGAGGCACTGTCTTTGTTGTGCACGTGCAAAACACGTGCATGATTCATCTGACCGGGACTGTCATAGATTTCATAATTTAAAATCGATCAGGTCTTCATATGTTATGGTATTTAAAAAGTGGTTTAAGAGATTAAGTGCAGTTAAATGGGAAAAGAATCCTTGCAGTAAGTCCTCTGCAGTGTGACAGGTTTCATGTTGCCTACCAGACTGCTAAGTAACTGCTTTTTATTCTTAATGAATGATGTGTTCTAAGATCTTCATCTGCTTCTACTGGTTGAGTTCATCTGGAGGTTATACCTGTATCCCATGTTTATATAACATCTGATGAATAGTATTAAACAAAAAGTCTGAGTTAGTCAGCTTGTCTTCAATCATTGTAACACTTTCAGACATGTTTGTGGAGTGTATTATGCAGGCTTTTGTATGGTGAGGCCTTGAAATATGTAGATGATGTTAAGAGAAAAATTATGGCGATTAGCGTTTCTTTAAAGTAAACATAGATATTCAGTGTTGTGTCTGTTTATGCTTATACAGCTCTATACACGCTCATGTAGGTTCGTTACTGTGAGAATGCGAGACACTCAGGCTGTCCAGGGAAGTCATGGATGCCTAATCCTTGGAAATCTTTTAAGACCAAGCTAGATAAGGCTTTGAGCAACCTGGTGGGAGGTGCCCCTGCCCATCGTAGCAGAATTAGAGCTAGATGATCTTTAAGACCCCTTGCAACTCAAACCTTTCTGTGATGAATAACTATCTCACTATCAGTGCACACTGCATACTGCCAGTGTCTGCTTCTAAAAGTTTTGCTTGTCTGAGGCTTCCCAAGAAAATTCACAGTTCTTAAGAATTCCTTAGCCAAGGGTCTTGTAACGGGTTTATATAACTAACAAGTTGCAGTCATTTCAGCTGAAATTTGTAATACTAAATGACTTTCTCAGGATAATTTTAGTGGAAATGCAAGTAAGAATGTACATGATTTAAAAAACAAAACCTGCTCGCCAACTCTTTTGACTTTGCAGAAGATCCTATGTGTAAGGGGATAATTTCTGGTATCCAAAATCTAACTAAGCATTATGCTTGGAATCATACAATTTTTTTAGGTTGGAAGTGACCTTTAATGACCGTATAGTCCAACCCTCCTGCAATGAGCAGGGACATCTTCAACGACATCAGGTTGCTCAGAGCCTTGTTGAACCTGGCCGAATACTTGAGACACGGTTACTTAGAAAATTGGGAATGAAGCCAGTGTTCTTTTAAAGACTTATCTATAGTGGAAAAGTGTGTGTGGGTGTCATTCTAATGTTTGTTTATTTAAGGTATTTAAGTTAAGATGCATTAGTTCCTGTGTGGACTCAAATAGTTCTAAGTGAAAATGGACTTGTTCCGTTTTCATTCATTTCGAAACTGAACTTTCTTACCTCAGTATAAATCCATCTGATACTCCCAATGCTCCCGTGCAGACTTTATGCATTGCTTCTCTCTAGCCAGCAGTCCCAGCTCTGGCATGAGCTGCGCTCTAGATGTTGTTGGGTATTACTGTAGGGGAATGTTACTGTTACCTTTCACTAGCTGGGAAACAAAGGGACTTGTAACTCTGAGGGTGATACGCTTTATAGGGCTCCTGAAAAAGTCTGTGTTAGATGGATCCTAAAAAAAAAAAAAAAAAAGAAAGGCCACCCTTAGGAGATGTGTCAAATGTATTTTGGAAGAGTATGATTGAAAAGTGAAGCAATCAAAAATTAGCTGCTATTGTATGCAGTCTTGCAAAGTTTTAAGCCAGCTCTTTATCTCTGTGCAGTATTTTGTATATTCTTCCATTTCTTGGCCATGTGTGCTACTGCTTTTCATAATTTTTTTGTTGTTGTTGTTTAAAGACTGAAGCTTGCCTAGGTATGTTGTGTGAAGTGCAAATGACATTTCTGCAGACGTTGCCACCACTGTCAAACCAAATTGAACTTTGCATTCCAAAGGCTCATAGAAGGATCAAAATAAGGCCATAAAAAAAAAAAAAAAA
>WBNM01006464.1:0-15360 GCA_013399055.1 Ramphastos sulfuratus
TTTGAGTGAGACCTCTTCTTGACTAGAGAATTCAGTTTTAGGCTCCCCAGNCACCAAGATGCTCAGAGGGCTGCAGCAGGTCTCCTATAAGGACAGGCTACAGGAGTTGGGGCTCTGCAGCCTGGAGAAGAGAAGGCTTCCAGGAGACCTTAGAGTAGCCTTCCAGGAGCTGAAGGGGGCTACAGGAAGGCTGGGGAGGGACTATTGACAAGGTCTGGCAATGCCAGGACAAGGGGCAATGGGTTTGAACTGGCAGAGGAGAGATTGAAAGTGGATGTTAGGAGGAAGTTGTTTGCAGTGAGGGTGGTGAGACACTGGCACAGGTTGCCCAGGGAGGGTGTGGCTGCTCCCTCCCTGGAGGTGTTCAAGGCCAGGTTGGATGAGGCTTTGAGTGACCTGTACTAGTGGGAGGTGTCCCTGCCTATGGCAGGGGGTTGGAACTGGATGATCCTTGAGGTCCCTTCCAACCTTATTATTCCATGACTCTATGATTCTACTTCTGGAATGGTACTTGCTGTTAAACCTTATGGTACAACTATCTTTAGAACATGGATAATATAAAATGTAATTTTTTTGCTCAAGCTCCATGCCAGTCATGCAACTGTGCATCTTACCTATTTATTCTGTTGCGTAAAGGCAATTTTCACTGTTAGCACCACAAAAATCAGCATGGGTTAGAACCATCACCACATTTTCTTCTAGTCTTGTGTCACAGATAGAGCTTGCATGCAGCAACATTGACTGCAACACAACAGCTTCAAGAATACTGAGATCTAGGTCTAAGCTGGCTATCTGGTCTAGGAAACCAGGCTGCCAGGTTGTCCTGGCAATCTGGTGTAGTAAAAGCTACTGCAGGTTTAATCATCAGCGTCTCCTGTACCAAGGAGGTACCTGAGGTGTTTTTTACTGTGAGTTCCTTAATTATCTGGCTGCTGATTACTTAAGTGAGGGACTCTCCATCACATCTTACTCAGCCATTTCACTTTGTGTAAGTAACATGGAGAGAGACAGAGCAACTCACAGACTAATCTTAAGGTTTAGGTTCAAGTCAATCATCTTTAATAAAACTGAAGACACTGAAGAATGAAGACCTGAACCCTAAACCTCAGCCTCTCTACTGCAACTTCTGCAAGTAACTTGGGCCCAGCCTACACCAAGTTCTCACTTCATTTGCACTTTCCTACCTGTGTTAATGATGTTCATCACCAAAAAATAACCCAACAAAACCAAGGTGGCAGCATTTTTGGACCACCAGAGACAGCTTTCTAACGCACACTTCATAACTGAAGCTGTCAGAGGACACTGTCAATGCAACACACAAAATACAGCTTAATATGCAATTTACAGGGTCAGCAGTAAGAAAATATTTTTTTTGTCCCATAGACATTTTCAATCTGGAAGCTAGAGAAGAACAAAGGCACATAAAAAAAACCCATTCTCTATTCATTTTCTTTCTTATTTCTCTGATTACAATGTCCACTCTGTATAAACACACAGCACCTTGGGCAGCTTGTTAGCTGGAAGACTTACAAAACTGAAAATATGAGGGTACTAAACTAGCTACAAGATCACAGGATGTTAGGGGTTGGAAGGGACCGCTGGAGATCTTCAGGTCCAACCCACGTGCCAGAGCAGGACCATAGAATATAGTGCAGGTTCCACAGGAACACATCCAGACGAGTCTTGAAAGTCTCCAGAGGAGACTCCACAACCTCTCTGGGGAGCCTGTTCCACTGCTCCATGACCCTTACAGTAATGAAATTCTACATCATGTTGAGGTGCAAATTCCTGTGCTGTAGTTTACATCCATTGCCCCTTGTTCTATCACAGAGCACAAGTGAGACCAGGCTGTCCCTTCCTTCTTGACACCCAGCCCTCATATATTAATATACATTTATTGGATCCCCTCTCAGTCTTCTCCTCTCCAGACTAAAAAAAGCCCCAGGTCTCTCAGCCTCTCCCCACAAAGCACATGCTCCAGTCCCTTAATCACCTTTGCAGTCCTCCCTCAGACTCTCTCAAGTAGATCCCTGTCCCTCCTGAATAGGGGAGATCAGACCTGGATGCAATATTCCAGGTGAGGTCTCACTAAGAGAGAGTAGAGAGGAAGGAGAATCTTCTTTGATTTGCTGCACACCCACACACTTCTTAATGCACCCCAGAGTCCCATTGGCCTTCTTGTCCATAAGCACACATTGCTGTCCCATGGATAACCTGTCCTCCACCAGCACTCCCAGGTCCTTCTCCACAGGGCTGCTTTCCAGCAGATCACCTCCTAACCTGTACTGGTGCAGTTTATTGTTCCTTCCCAGGTGCAGGACCGCGCACTTGTCCTTGTTGAACCCCATTAGGTTCCTCTTTGCCCAGCTCCCCAGTCTGTCCAAGTCTTGCTGAATGGCTGCACAGCCTTCAGGTGTGTCAGCCAAGCCTCCCAGTTTGGTGTCAGCAGCAAACTTGCTCAGCAGACTGTCCCCTCATCAATGTCATTGATGAAGATAGAATCATAGAATNCCTACTCACTCACTTATGACATCATAGAATGCTATCTGATTAGTCAAGCATGATTTCCCCTTGTTAAATCCATGCTGACTATTCCTGATAACCTTCTTCTCTTCCATGTGCCTAGAGATCACCTCCAGAATGAGCTGTTCCATTGTTTTTCCAGGGATGGAGGTGACGCTGACTGGTCTATAGTTTCCTGGAACATCTCTCTTGCCCTTTTTGAAGGCTGGAGTGACATTGGCTCTCCTGTTTGCCATAATTTTGCAAAGCTCCTGGAGAGTGGTAGAGCAGCAACATCAGGCAGTCCTCTCAACACTCATCAGGACCTATGGAATATTGTGAATATTCAATTTGTGTAACTGCTCCCTAACCCAGTCTTTGTTGATTAGTGGAGAGTCTTTCCTCCTCCAGGCTCTGGAGTTCACAGGGGCTGGTCTTAGGAGTAAAGACTGAAGCAAAGAAGGTATTTAGCAACTCTGCCTTCTCTGCATCTTCAGTTATCAGGGCTGCCACCTCATTCAGCATTTGTGGTGTGTGTCAGTGCCATCACAGCAAGGCCCTGCCATGCAATATCTGTGACTCACTCCTTAGCACAGATTAAGTCCCTGGCTCATAGCTGACACTCTCATGCTGAAACTATGACAACAATACACCATTCCCAGAATCACTTCTTTAACGACACGCAGCCTGCCTGGCTGGGCAACCAACAGATCCAGAAACACTCTATACGTTAGGAGGATTAGTATGCTAATAAGGCTTGCAGTGTCCATTAGCTGGGAAAGCAGCTACTTTTGAAAGACACTTAAATCACTAATATCCCTGGAAATACACTTTTTAAATATTTTCCCATTCCCAGCTTCTAATGCAGGAGTTAGCTGAGCCAACGACAGAAAAATGAATTTCTAAGGACCCCTCAGTCTTTTAGAAGCAGTATTAAAGTGTGAAAGCTATCAGTTTTCATGGAAATCACAATGCCAGAGCAACACAAAACACTGCACTATACAGAACACAGTCATTGTCAGAAAATAAAGTGTTTGCTAATTCTAACAGAGTAGATAAAAGCCAGACACAGGGGAATACCAGTTGTGATTCAGGAGAAGTGAGGCACTTCCCTAATTCTGCTAGAGGTCTGCCAGCTACTTTTGAAGCAGGTCATGCAAATGTGTTCACATTTCTACCTATATAAATAACATGGAGTCTCCCACGTGTATTTCTTTAACCCAAGAGAATATTGTTAGCAAGCATTCACAACTGCTTGTAAGATAATTCAAGTCTGTGATAACAGATGTCGTAAATATTTGTAACACCACAGAAGTTTAAGAAATATACCCAAGAAAACTCTAATTGTTTTGAAGGCAATTAAAAAAAAAAAAAACCAAAAAACACAAAAACAAACACCAACCTTCATTCTGGCCATAATCATGTAGTGCGATCTGAATTACTCAGTACAAAGAAATCGCAGAATGGTAAGATTGGAAGAGACCTCAAGGATCATCTAGTTCCAACCCTCTGCCATAGGCAGGGACACCTCCCACTAGCACAGGTCACTCAAGGCCTCAGCCAACCTGGCCTTGAACACCTCCAGGGAGGGAGCAGCCACAACCTCCCTGGGCAACCTGTGCCAGTGTCTCACCACCATGACAGCTTAAGTTGCAGCTACCCCTCCCCAATTTGATCTAGTGCAGTGTCTTGAAATTCACTGTAATAGGTTCAGCTTGCCAGATACAGTGTTGAGCAAAATCCATCCCATCAAAACATAAAGCTAATAATCTTGTAGAGCAGTAAAGTGTTTTCACAAAGCCAAGCAATCTGATTTAGATGTAAACTTACATGAGCAGAACCTGAAGAAAAACGAATCTGGAGTCCTGTGTGCAGTTCTGGAGCCCCCAGCACAGGAAGGACATGGAAGTGTTGGAGCCAGTCCAGAGGAGGCCACCAAGATGCTCAGAGGGCTGCAGCAGCTCTGCTATGAGGACAGGCTGAGAGAGTTGGAGCTCTGCAGCCTGGAGAAGGGAAGGCTTCCAGGAGACCTTAGAGTAGCCTTCCAGGATCTGAAGGAGGCCTACAGGAAGGCTGGGGAGGGACTATTGACAAGGTCTTGCAATGCCAGGACAAGGGGCAATGGGTTTGAACTGGCAGAGGGGAAATTTAGATTGGATGTTAGGAGGAAATTCTTTACAGTGAGGGTGGTGAGACACTGGCACAGGTTGCCCAGGGAGGTTGTGGCTGCTCCCTCCCTGGAGGTGTTCAAGGCCAGGTTGGATGAGGCCTTGAGTGACCTGTGCTAGTGGGAGGTGTCCCTGCCTATGGCAGGGGGTTGGAACTGGATGATCCATGACGTCCCTTCCAATCTTACCATTCTATAAATCTGAAATTGCAAGGCAAAGACATGGAGTAGAAAAGTGACAGGCAACAGCAGGAAAGAGAAGGTTTGATTTAATCTAGCAGTGCCAGAAGTGGCCAGCAAGGTGGGAAGAATACAAGAGATATTAATGGAAAAGAAAACAATGAGAGACAACTGAGGGACGGGAAGCCCAGAAATGGAAGAAGCTTTAAGAAGCCATCTATTTCATCCTGTCCTCTGGTACCAGATAACAGGAAAAAAAAATAAATAAATAATTTTTAAAAAGGAGACATAGCAGAGTGGAATTCAGAGGGAAGAGCTGCCAGGACTCAACTGTATTGTGTTTATCTCCCCATTTAGCTTATGCTTACAATTAGCTTGTTTATCTCCATCAATCCTGAGATACTAGACATGAATGAAAGTACAAACATCTTCCGGTATATTATCTTAACAGCTATAGTTATTTAGAGGTGCAAAACACAGTAAAAATTGCTTTATTTCCTTTTACACAATAACAAGCACACCTCTTCTGTCAGTTACCAGAGTTCTATTTATTTCATGTGATGTACCTCCACTAACCCAAATTACTTGCAAGAGGGGTTGAGAGTCTCTGTCTCTCTGGGAGCTGCTGTCTTCTTCTTTCTGCTGCGTAACCCAACTAATCACTCTGCTTCTAACCCCCCTTGCCCATCCTCCAACTTGACAGGGCTTATGTCACCTGCAGTGCCAGAAAAAAATGTGGTATACAGAGAAGTTCCTTGTCCCATATGTACATATAAGAAGGACTGTCTGAATTCTGCAGCTGTCCTGCATGTAGAAACAAGCATAAAACATGGAAGATAAAGCCAAAAGCACAACTGTGAGCCTTGCAAGTGGCCAAAGCATCAGCCTTCAGAGCCAGCACCACACTGCTGCTCCACATTTCAGTATGCTGCACATCACACAGAAAAATACAAAACAGAGGAACAACAGGCAAACTGCTCACTTTTCCAACTCTGACTTAAAAATTAACTAGGTTGTCATTCTCTACATCCTAAATCTTGCAACATCTGAAGATGAAACAGAGTATGCTGTCACCAGTGTTACACAGGTTCACACAGACCTTCAGGGGACAACGACACCTCCCAGCCTCTTCCAGACAAGCTTTACAAATAATATCCTAATGTACTGGTTTGAGGCTAACTGGAATAGTGTAATGAAAAAATTAGATTCTAGGCTGTGAAGAGCAAACACTAGTGATGTCTGCTTCACTCATAGGCTTGCTGAGATAGATAAAAACAAGGACACAAATATAGATAAGAGAGAATCTCACTCTGTGGGAGCTGTTCTTGTCTTCTCTCTGCAGAGTAACCTAACTTGCTTGCTGAGATGTATAAAAACAAGGACACAAACATAGATAACACAGAGAGTCTCTCTCTGGGAGCTGCTGTGTCTGCTGCCTTCTGCTGTGTAACCCAACAAACCACTCTGCTTCTAACTCCCCTTGCCCATCCTCCAAACTCACCTTGCACATAAGGCAGACCCTGGGGTAAGGTAGAGGGGTGGGAAGAAGGTGAAAGGGTGGTTGGGAGCCCCTCCTGGGGACTCTGATTTTTCTGGGAGGGGGATTGTGTTTCTGTATTACCTTTAACTTATACACAACAGACAGGAATAGTTACAGAGATGTACATCTCTGCTTGTACATTGTGCTAAGCTGTAAATAGAGCTTCAGTCCTTAACTTCCAGCTGGCTGAGTCTAGTCTGGGGGATTTTACAAAGTGTAGGGGGGCAGGGAACTCCCAAACCATCACACCTAAACATAAACATAGTTTAAAAACGTCTTTCTATTCTTATTCTTTTTAAGGCTGGATGTGTATTCTCGCAAAGTAACCTACTTAACTATATTAAGTAGGCAAAGTGTAACAGGAAAAGGTTAAGTTGAGACACATGTACCTTGGACCTGGCTTTCCCAGCTTCTGTAATCAGTAAATATTACTGATGTTTCACAGCCTTTATCAGACTTTAAGGATCACTCCAATTCAGTGGTTAAGTCAATCCAAAGCAGGTTTACTAACCAAAAAAATCACAAAGAATCATAGAATACATCCTGTTGGAAAAGACCTCAAAGATCATCTAGTCCAACCTTTGACCTAGCACTGAATGGTCAACACTAAACCATGTGCCTGACCACCAGGTCCACACCTCCAGGGACTCCACCAACTGTCCTAGGTAGACTATTTCAATGTCTGACAACCCTCTCTGTGAAGAAATATTTCCTAACATCCATCCTGAACCTCCTCTGCCACAGCCTGTAACCATTTCCTCTTCTCTGTCATCAAGGAGAAGAGTCTGGCCCCCTCCTGGACCCAACCTCCCTTCAGCTAGTTGTAGAGAGAGATAAGGTCTCCCCTCAGCTTCCTCTTCTCTAGACTAAAAACCCCAGCTCCCTTGGACACTCCTCATAGGTCATTGCTCCAGATCCTTCAAGAGCCTCATTGACCTTTTCTGGGCATGTTCCAGCACCTCAATATCTTTCCAATAGAAAGGGGCCCAGAACTGAACACAATACTCAAGGTATGGCTTCACCAGTGCTGAATACAGAGGGATGATCACCTGCTGGCCACTGTGTTTCTAACACAAGCCAGAATGTCTTTGGCTTTCTTGACCACGTGGGCACACTGCTGACTCATGTTTAGCTGACCATCAACTGATACCCCCAGGTCCCTCTCTAAGTCACAGCATTCCAATCATACATCCCCAAGTCTGTAGTTTGCCACAGGATTGTTGTGACCCAGGTGGAGGACCTGACACTTGGCCCATAGACCTAACCTGTCCAGACCCTGTTGTAAAGCTGTCCTACCCTCTAGCAGGTCAACACAGCCATGCAGCTTGGTATCATCTGCAAACTCACTGAGGGTGCAGTGCACTCAATCCCCTCATCCAGATCAGTGATAAAGATATTAAAGAGGACAGGCCTGTCTTTTGTAGTGCTGTAAGGCCCTGTGAGACAGGAAAGGAAGCTGAAGTATAGAAAAAAGAAACAGGTCCTGCTTAAAGAAAGTGCTCATACATCTTGTTTAACACAAAGGCTTTCCCCACGCTTGCCAGACTCCAGAGCCTTTTGGTGCTCAGACATAAAGGTGTGGAGAAGGACCCAAGAACTGCTGGTTTCCATGGCAAGTACTTCCAGTGACAGTGGAAGATTCTCTGTACTTTGTGAGGCTCCTGATGGAGCAGAACAGAAATGATCATTTAAGTCCCCATTTTGGGCATGAGCTTCCTATGCTGCTTATGATCAATGTATATCTGTGATCCTATACAGTGGTAAAAAAATTCATCAATCGAGACACTCAAGAGAAGCACTCTCTGCCCTCTTTAATTAAGTAAGGGCAAATGCAGACTCCAAGACAGTAAACTTCAAACAAGTGTTACCTCATTTAGCAGCCTTTGCATGATCACAGAATAAATCCTAATTTCTGCTACTGCTTATCTCAAATTCATCTTCATAACCTAAATTGAATGTTAATTAAATGAAGCACCAAGGACTCGGTAAAGCTTTACAAAACTCGTGCCTAGGAATTATTAAAACTCCTGGTGCTGAAGCCTACAATTGTTTTTGAAACTATGAAATGAGAAAAACCCTGCACCATCAACAAACTGCAGTTTTCCTCTGCCACTGAAAACAAACCCCAAAACAAAACAAACACAACAGTATCCTGCTTTTTAACATGCAATTCTCAATAAGCCATGCCATGAAACACACAGAGACAATTTTTCTGTGTAAAACATACAGAAGAGCTGTTCTATCCTGTACCAAATGATACACTACATTTGTTCAGATTAACAAGGCAAACTTGTAACCTTGCTGTTAATGATTTACATCGAGCCAAAACAGCTCTGCCCAAATTTTGTTACAAATTGTGGACTTACAGACATTTCAACCTGCGTTCCATAACTGCAAGCTAACCCAATAAATAAGCTGAAAACATGCACAGCTTTTCTTCTGCCATGAAAGGAAGGTATTTCTGCCACAGTGGCATTAAAAACCAGCGTTCTCCAGGCACACTGCACAGACACAGCCCATGTTTGGATTCACACAGGAACTAATCCAGACAGACGAAGCTGTCCTCTTGCAGCTAGCCCTGGCAGATTTCCTCATTGAGACAGTGCAATCTGAATAGGACCAAACATCCACCGGTTTCCAGTACGGATGTTAGCAGTGAAGCCTACTGCTAAGTGCACGGACACATCCAGGCTGGGAACCTCCAACCTTTAAGAAAGGTAACAAGGAGTATTTCAAGGCTGAAATCAGCTCAGCTGAAACAGACAGGCAGTCCCTGTCACTGCAAAAAACCAGTGTTGCCAGCAGCCTCCTCTGGAGTGGATTTGCACCCATATGTTTTGCTACACAGTACAAAAAAAATGTATCTTCACCTTACTACTCGATTCTTCTCCTTGAGCCATATCAGGAGGGATCCAATTGAAGTTAATGAAGATCCTGTAATTTCTGTTAACGTATGTGATGGCTGAGTAAGGCCACGGACGGGTTTACACAAATGGAAATGGCTACATAGGATTAAGGAGTTTTGTTCAGAAATGCCCTCAGACACTAGTGCTCACCTCTGAGATGCACTAATGATACACTTCCTCGTTGCAAATTCAAGCTCTTTAATGAATCTTTGGATACCTAGCAATCAAGACAAATTTTTAATAAGCACTGCATTCAAGAAATGCTAGTTACTCTTCAAGGTGCATGTGTAAATTGGCATCCTACACCTCTTCACCAGGATTGTAGAAAACAGTTATACTACTACATCAACTACACACAGATAGGTGAGATGTATCTACTGCTTTCTATAGGAGGTTAGCTTAAACGGTCATGAGAAAAGAAGATCATTTTTAGCTGGAATTAGGCATTTTATTTACCAAAACAAACAAAAAAACCCCAAACACCCAACAAGCTGTATTATGCTCTGCAGATCAAAGAAACATGGCACATTTATGTTTTAATTACTACAGCACTAGCAACGACATCTTTCTTCCCCTCGCATTGCCCCAGGTCCACTTTCTGCGTTGGGCACTGTAAGTCTCCCTATCAAACACAGAAACTAAGCAAATTAAACCTAACAAAATTATTGTGCCTCACTTACACTTACTTTAAAGCTGTTTTCTATTTAGTTGAAAATGAATTTATGACAAAGCCTTTTAAAAAAAACATTTTAAAAGCCAACAACAAAAAAAACCCAAACCAAAAACAAACTGCTGAAGCAATCACAGCGTTCTTCAGTGCGTGCAGACAGCGTGAAGTAGAGCAGCAAATTGCAGCGAGTGGGCAGCACAGCTCTTAAAACTTGCCTATCTTCTGCTCTGGCAAGAGAGATAACTAACGAATCATAGAATGGTAAGGTTGGAAGGGACCTCAAGGATCATCTAGTTCCAACCCCCTGCCAAAGACTTCATCTTGCTGCTGCTGCTCTCGTCACTCAACTAATGGACTAACAAATTCACTGCTGGCATGTTCTGTGTTTGTCTCTTCTCTAAAAAAATAAAAAACAAAACAAAAAAAAAACACACCACGCTTCCAAAAAAAATGAAAAAAAACCCAAGCAAACAAACACTACCACCACGATCCACCTGTGGTTTACGCTAGGGCTGAGTGCTATTTAGCGTTACGGACACGAACACGGTGCTCGTCCCCAGCGGCAGGAGACTCGGGGGGCAGCGGCCGGCACTGCCTTCACTAACTGATTCCTGACAGTTTTTGGCATTTTCAGTTCGAGGTTGGCAGGGTTCTTTCTTCCTCGCCGCAGCTGCGTGGTAGGGCTGCGGGACCCACGGCTGCGACGGCTGAATAAGCCTTTCAAAAGCTCCTGGCAACTGCGTACTGGCAGTACACGGGCAGACTGGGGCACACAGTGGAGAACTGGCGGCTGCGGGTTCCCCTGGACCCATCCGCCAGTAGATCCGCCTTGAGACCCCCAATGCCCCCGGATCCCCCCACCATGGCCCCGGCTCCAAACCGCAGCGGTCCGTGGTTAGAGCCCCAAGTGACAGCTGCCTGCAGTCCCAGAGGGCCGGGGCGCGCCTGGACAACCCAAACAACCCGCCGAAAGAGAGAGGCTCCCACACCAAACCCCCTTCTTCAACCTCTCCGCTCTCACAGACGGAGGGGCAGGGTCGGGGCGAGCCTTCAACGAGGAAAGGCGAAGGTGACACCTTTCCCCACCTGGCCCCGACCCCCGCCGCCCTGCTCCCCAGCCGCGTCCCCGCGCCCCCGCCCGCCGCCACGGCAGCGCCCTCGAGGCGGGCTGCACCGACACCTGCGCGCCGGCTCCGACCTCGGCAGCTCCCCCGGCGCAGGGACGGCGGGAGGGAAGGCACAGAGAAAGTAGCTCCCCGAGACAGGGACGGCGGGAGGGAAGGGACAGAGAAGACGCCGAGGCCCGCCAGCCAGCGCCGCTACTGCTTATGCCAGGCGCTACTCCTGCCCTCGACTCTGTGGGTCGCAGCGGGCGGCTTACCCGCTAGGAGGTTTGCTGGTCCCGGGGCGCACCAGGGTCTCCATGGCCGGGCCTCCCTCACTGCTTTCTAAGGGAGGGGCCGGTCCAAACGCGGTTTTGCCGCGGGGCAGTGGCGAAGGTCAGCAGCGGCGGGGACCGAGAGAAAGAGAAGAGAGGAGTGAGAGCTGGCCTCAACCCCTCCCTCATTCCCACCGGCCCCGCCCGGCCCCGCTCCCCGCCCCGCCGCCGGGCGGCACTGCCCGGGACGCCACCGCCCCTAGTCCGGCAGCCGAGGCGCACGCGGCAGAGCTTCGCAGATCCCCGTCCGCCTTAGGGGCCGGCAGGGAAGTTAACGCCGCGCCAGGGCTACCGACAGCTCGGTTGCACCCGCCGAGGAGAGGGCTGCCCGGCCCGGCGGGGAAGACTGCGGCCCCCAGGGGGAGCGGCTCGGCTCAGCGGCCCGGCAGTGGCGGCGGGCGGGGGCGGGGACGCTGCAATCCGGTTTCCATGTGACCGGCCGGGACAAATGCAAACAGGGCGGCTGCACCCGCGGGCACGGTCGGGGCGGCCGCTGAGCAGAGGAGGGGATGAGGAATCCCGGGGGAGGGACAAGCGGCAGGCTCTACTGCCGGCGTTAGTGCAGGAAACCCTCCCGCACCTCTTCAGCCTCCAACGTGGCAAAACCAAAGCTCGTCAGGCGGCTGGCCTGAGCCCCGCGGGGAATGAAGGCTTTTGCTGAGCCTGACGCCCCGGCTTTGCCGCCTACAGCCAGTTTCTCGTTACTTTCGTTCTTAGATTATTTTTGGTTTTGTCCCCCCTTGGACGCGGCGCAACCAACTCTCGAAATGAGTACGCGGCTTTGGCGAAGAGAGGGGGCCGAAGGGCCGTGGTGGGGCAGGCAGACTGAGGCAGGCAGCTCCCAGGGCATTGAGCCCAGCAGCCGGGAAGGCAGCGCGGGGCTCCCGCACCCCTCGCAGGAGAAGGAGGTCTCGCCGGCAGCGGCGGGCAGGCGGCACGTTAACATCTGAACGTGATCTGTCAGAAATAACTCCCCTCATGCCTTTTCCCCGGGAGAGAAACTACTGGGCTTGTGTATGAAAGGAGAACCAAGCTGGAGGTGGTATTACAGAATCACAGAATNCCTGTCCTCTTTCAGGTGCTTTGTGAGCTTTTCTGCGCCGCTCCAGCTCTCTCCATTTGCTTCACCTTGCTTCCTCGATGATGGTGGGAGGATGGCAGGGATGGCAGAGAGGTCAGGCCACCAGCCACCAGAGAGATAAGGACACAGGAGCAAAGTAGGCTGAGTAAAGTGACTGTGAGAAACTCAGACGAGGGACTGTGGGGGCAAGGGATGATGCTGCCTGGCTGCCTTTTCACCTGGCTGCCTTGGCGCACAAATTCTGGTTAATGGTCACTCATTTCCCCAAACCCTTACCCTCAGTTCACATCTCTGTGTGCTCTACCCATTGGAAGGTGTCTAGCCCAGCTAAATGACCAGAATAAATGCAAGCAGCTTCTGTGGCTTTAAAGCCTTCAGTAAGCAAGACTTGGCAGATCTGGGCCAGAAGCTGCATGCAAGTGATGTTGGCAAAAAAACCTCATCCCAAGCAGACTGTAAATATTTTGAAACATTCAGATATTAATTTGCCAGTAACAGAAAAGGAAAGCATACATTCATCTTTTCTATACTATAGGAGTGGAAGATTACCATAAATGCCCACCTTTGCCATCCACCAAGGCTTTCACATTATGATCTAAACATATTCTTGTGCATGTACCCCTTGAGCACTTACTCCACTGCAGGCATCCTTAATTTTGTCTTGCTTTGACAATCCAAAAGTCTCCCTGTGATTCCTGTCTCCTCAGCAGAGTGCTAAGAATACTGCTTTCCCTTCCGTCCTCTCCATCTCTGATATATATGGATGGCCTAAGGGCAAGGAAAATATCTGGCTGACTTGGATGATAGTCAATTGACTGTGGGTTTAGGACAAATTGTCCTCCCATAGAGATAAAAGCCCTCCAGAGACTCGCAGGGGAAGAGGCAGCCTGTCGTAGAGAGAGGCACAGGATGTTGTAATACTTTATTCTATTTTCCTTTATCCCCCTGTGTAAGGGTAGTCCACAGACAGCCCTCTGACCCTTCATTCTCTGAGCACATGCCAGGGGCTGTTATCTCCTGGGCTGTGGGGGGAGAGCAGCCTTCTCTGGAATTTGGCTGGCAAGCTAATTTCTAGCTATGGAGAATTGGGCCTAATTTGTACATATGTTCATTTTCATAGAATCATAGAATAGTTTAGGTTGGAAGGGACCTCAAAGATCATCTAGTTGGAACTCCCTGCCATAGGCAGGGACATCTCCCACTAGCACAGGTTACTCAAGGCCTTGGCCAGCCTGGCCTTGAACACCTCCAGGGAGGGAGCAGCCACAACCTCCCTGGGCAACCTGTGCCAGTGTCTCACCACCCTCACTGCAAAGAACTTCCTCCTAACATCCAGTCTAAATCTCCCCTCTGCCACTTCAAACCCATTGCCCCTTGTCCTGGCATTACAAGACCTTGTCAATAGTCCCTCCCCAGCCTTCCTGTAGCCCCCTTCAGATCCTGGAAGGCTACTCTAAGGTCTCCTGGAAGCCTTCTCTTCTCCAGGCTGCAGAGCTCCAACTCTCTCAGCCTGTCCTCACAGCAGAGCTGCTGCAGCCCTCTCAGCATCTTGGTGGCCTCCTCTGGACCCACTCCAACACTTCAATGTCCTTCCTGTGCTGGAGGCTCCAGAACTGCACACAGGACTGCAGGTGGGGTATTCCCTGAATACCTTTTGTATTTCTGTATATATTTGTAAATGGCATTGATACTTAGCCTCCTTTTCTGTGCAAGTGTTTTTATTTCACTGCCCTGGGGTAAAATACATGTCCTTTTGCCCTGGGCAGCTCATGGCTCAAACTTGGACACTGTCCTAGCTGTTGGTAGAGAAGCAAAGATGTGAAGCTGCAGAAGCAAGACACTGACCTCTAATTTCCCTGTCATATGGGTAGAAATCGACTGAGTCACCACAGTTAAGTAACTACCCTGGTTACATGCCATGGTAATGAGCCATGTGCATGTTCCTAATTTGCACTCTTATGAAAATAAATAGGCTAGCTTACATACTTTATTTTATATTGGTTCAAGAGTCTGTGCCCTGGCAGTTGCCATAGCTCCAGTAATGAATGGTCATCTGTTAAATCACAGGAACTTGATTTCTCTTCATCATCTATTCAGTCATGATGAATCTTCTGTTTTTACTTCTAAATCTAAATCATATTTTCCCTATCCTAGAATAGATGCTTAAGCTTCACAGACACAAAGCCTCTATAGAGGTTCCTCAAACCTCCCCTAGCCCATATCATTAGGAAACTGCTCCTGTTATTTCAGGAATCTGAAATTCCCTTGCCTCAACTGTAACTTCTGCACTGCCATGGCTTTATACCCAACTGGAGGTATAAAGCACAAACAACAAAATACTGTTTGCTTATAATGTTTTTACAGAGCACAGCAAAAGAGCAAAAGCCTACCAAACACCAAACTCATGGTCTTAGAGACAACACCAGAACACCAGCAGCAGGCACTGCCTCTGACCCCAGTTCTTTAGCCCTGTTTAGCAAGTGGAAAAGCTGGGTGAAAATCAGGGAGCACACTAAGTGATAAAACATGGGAATCTGCCTTTCTCCAAGGCTCCTTGGCACTGAGCCCAGCCCTCATAAAAAAGGCAAAGGGGGCATTTCTAGTGTGCATTGTAACCCCCACAGCTGGCAAAGAGCATTAATTTGGAGAGGGGCTGCATGAATAGCTGCCAGTCTTACAAAATGTCAGCGAGACTGAGCATGTTCAAGTGCCCCTGCCAAACAGTTTTTAACCCTTTCCTGTCTGTATAGGTTCATTTCAGTGTAGATGGGCCTTTTCAATGCATTTCCTAAGGAAATCAAGTCATTTAGGGAACAAAATCATAGAATCATAGAATGGTGAGGTTGGAATGGACCTCAAAGATCATCTAGTTCCAA
>WBNM01006466.1:0-17639 GCA_013399055.1 Ramphastos sulfuratus
ACTGCTCTTGATGCAGCGCAGGAAGGGGAGGTATGTGCTTTTCTGTGCACTAATTCTTGGGTAATTATATTTGAGGGCACAAAATAATAGTCCTTGGGGAAAAAAAGAAAAACTTCTTTCCTCCATTCTACTTCAGAAGATGCACAGAGTTTCTGAGCACTTGAACCAAGCACAGATGCTGTGGCCTCAACCAGTCTGTTTAGACTCAAAGCTGTAGTTTAGTACCTTATTTTGGGAGGACTCCATAATGGAAGCTTTTCCTTAAGTTCAGTCTCTTCAGGCTCCCAGTGTAGTTTACCTTTACTTTCTTAAGGCCTCAGGGAAGATGAAAGACTTTCGGTTAATGCTTCAGGACATATCTACATATCTTAAGGTCTTTCTGGGGTTTGTGAAGTGTAATCTTGATTTTTGTTGCAGCATAAAGTGATTAACCGTTACTAGGAAAACAAATGTCTTAGTATGGTGGCCTTCTACTCAGGTGTACCCACCTCAGCTCTTGCAGGTGCAATAATTTGAGCTAGAGGAAGGATGTAAGTATTGCTTTGCTCTGGCACTACTGGGCTCCTGAAGTAGGGAGCAAATGGCTCAGTCCCTCTGT
Organism: Ramphastos sulfuratus; assembly: GCA_013399055.1. Lineage (NCBI taxonomy): Eukaryota > Metazoa > Chordata > Aves > Piciformes > Ramphastidae > Ramphastos > Ramphastos sulfuratus. Next base: position 599 of record WBNM01006466.1, read on the forward strand.
ACTCTCAGAGTGATTCTTTGTCTCATGGCCACTGAACCTCAGCAGGTTTGTTTGTATTATCCTGAATTAACTTGGGTCTAAGCATGTAATTTCTGGGTGTGGTACTGCTCTTAGAATCATAGAATGTCAGGGGCTGGAAGGGACTACAAAAGATCATCTGCTTCAGCCCCTCTTCATGTAACAGTCCTCTGTTGGTAGGTTTGTGCTGCTCCTATGATCTGAACGTGTCATTGCTTAAGTCCAACTTGGAAGTTAGTGGGAGGCATAAAGAACTTCGTACTCAAAATGGGTTGGATGGGAGCAACATATATTGAACCTTTCTAATGGCCTGTGGAATTTCTACATTGTACTGGCAGATTGTTTATATTGTTGTTAAAGTTTACTGAAAACTTCTCTAAAACAAAATGTCCACTGTCCAATAGCATATCACGTAGGTTTCTCACAGAAGATAAATCAGAGAATCATTTTGGTTGGAAAAAAACTTTAAGATCATTGAGTGCAACCATTATTTAGTTCTACCAAGGCTGGTGCTAAACCATCACCCTCAGCACTGTAATCTGCCTCTTTGAAACGCTTCCAGGGATGGGAATTCAACAACGTCCCTCGGGAGCCCGTTCAAGGGTTTGAGAACCTTTTCAATGAAGTTGTTTCTAGTAGCCAACCTAAACCTCCTCTGGTGCAACTTGAGGCCATTTCCTCTCATTCTGTCTCTTGTCACTAGTGAGAAGAGACCAACACCCACCTGGCTTCAGTCTCCTTTCAGGAAGTTGGAGAGAGAGATTAAACAACCCCTGTTCCTTCAGCTGCTCTTCACAAGACCTGTTCTCCAGACAATTCACTGGCTTCATTGCACTTCTCTGGACCCCCTCCAGCATTTTAATGTCTTTCTTGTAGTGAGGGCCCCAAAAATAAATACAGCACTCAAGGTGTTGAGTTGCCAGTGCTGAAGGGGCAATCCTTTTCCTGGAGTGGCTGGTCACACTATTCGTGATACAGGCCAGTATGGTGTTGGCCTTTTTACCCACCTGGGCACACACTGGCTCAAGTTCAACTGGCAGTCGATCAACACTTCCAGGTCTTTTTCTGCTGGGCAGCTTTCCAGTCACTCTACCGCAAGCCTGGAGCATTACATGAAGTTGTTGTGACCCAAGTGCAGGACCTGGCATTTGACTTTGTTGCATCTCATGCAATCGGACTTGGCCCATTGATCCAGCCTGTCCAGGTCCCTCTGTAGAGCCTTCCTACCCTCAAGAATATCAACATTCTCAAAGTACAGAGAATACATATAAGCAGTTGTTTCATTCCTTCACTAGGATGCTTGCACTTACATGGTCAATGAGGACATCCTAAAGTATTGTTTCTACACCTTCTTTGAAATCCACAGAGTCCTTCTTGAACTACTTGCCTGAGTGTCTCACATCACTTTAATCCTCTATCAGTCATTTATGTAATACTACTGCCAATTTGTTAAAAACCAGGTGCAAAACATAAGTACATTTCTTTGCAGAATGTATTAAGAATGATTTTCGTGCAATACGAGTTTGCAACCCCTTGCAAAAGAGCGCTACTCTTTGCATACAAGAACTAGGACCATATATATACCATATCTATCTGATAGATATGTGAGATATTTTTTCAAAGAAACAGCCATCTTAATTTAACATGTCAGCCTGGCCTTTAAAACTAGCAAAAATTCACTTTTTTGTCTGCTTGCTTATTTTTTGAGCAAGTTGCCTGTCTGATTGTATTACAATATTATATTACAATATATCACATTACTTATAGCACATTACTCATTATATTATATAATCATATCACATTACTCATATCATATCATATCATTATTGTTATTATTACTGTTGTGGTTGCTACTTATTATTATCATTGTTGCTACCTATTATTATTGTCATTGTTATTATTGTTATTATTATTATTACTTACTGTTACTTATTATTGTTACTAATGTTAATGTTATTGCTACTACTATTACTAATAATAATAACTCCTCATTGTTTTGTATGACAAGGATATTAAAAGGGAAAAAAAGCGTGGCTTAAAAATAACCATCTCCTCAATACTCGTGCGGGAAGATACTCAATTAAATAGAACAGAGTTTCCCAGTGAGCCTCTCTAATCTCGGATTGAGACCATGGGTTGAAATAATTTATTTTTTTTCTTCCTCCCAGTTCTGTTTTTTAATTTTAATCTATATTTTGTACTCCATTCCCTGGATTGTGTGTTACTATTTCTATTTTATGTTGAAGGTTATTTTTTCAGCTGTTACTAAAAACTTACCAGAATGTCAGATGGCATGTCAGGAACCTAATGCCCCTAATCAGGCCATAATCACACCAAAACATGAATATGCACAGATTTTTATAGATTTAAGAGAACACCATACTTTTCTTTAGCACTTCCTTTGTTGGCTTTCCTCTTTCCTCCCTTTGCCACTTACAGTGGGTAGAACTGCTGTCTTACCTGGTACATTTTCTTTGCAGACTCAGAGCAGAGCACTGGATCAGACACAGAAGTGCTGGCAGAAAGGACCTCCTGCTCATTTGGCTCTCATTCTGACCTTACATCTGGTGCCTCCGGCCCTCAGGCTCCTCCACCTTCATCCATGGAAGAGATCCAGGTAGAGCTGCAGTGTGCTGACCTCTGGAAAAGATTTCATGACATTGGGACAGAGATGATCATCACAAAAGCAGGCAGGTAAGATACCTCTGGGTTTCTGTATAGTTAAAAAAAAAAAAAAAAGGAAAGAAGAAAAAGACTTTTTTTTTTTTTTTAAACAAAGAAACCACATATTTGTTTATTTATTTATTTGATAAATCAAAGGAATGCACATGCAGGAAAAATTGCATGACTCTCCAAGCTTCACAGCTGTATTTCCTACTAGATTTCTTCAGACAGGTAAAGTTATTTCCTATTACTGCTTGAATCTCTGTCTTCAAAGGAGAACTGGCAGCTGCAGGAAACTGTAGGGGATAGTCTTTCCTTTGAGCAAAGAAATCAGGAAATGATCATTGTACTTTTGGCTATAGTGAGTTGAAGATGAGTTAAGAATTTGGAGGTGAGCCATTTGAGTTTCCTTTCAAGTTCCCATAGCGTTTCATGAGCCAGTTGATTTAACCTTGAACAGAGTGAAACAGTTGATTTAATCTCAAACCCAGTGAAACTCAAACTCACCTTTGCACCAAACGAATGTCTTCCTGAAATTCTAAATAGTAAAATAGTTAATGACTTCCTGTATAAAAAAACGTGAAGGCTGAATGTTTCCCTCTGTTCCTGCAACTGATACCACCTCAGCTGAGATTAGGGAGAGCCACTAATAAACCAGATATTTCAAACTGAAAAACTCACCCCGCCACATTGTTAGCCAAAAGTAAGGTCTTCATTGCTATCTGCTATTCACAGAACCACAGAATCACTCAGAATGGTAGGGGTTGGAAGGGATCTCTGAAGATTACCTAGTCCAAACCTCCTGCTAGAGAAAGAATGCCTAGAGTAAATCACGCAGGAACGTATGCAATGAGGTCTGGAATGCCTCCAGAGGCAGAGACTTCACAACATCTTTGGGTAGCCTGATCCAGTGCTCTGCCACCCTTAAAGGAAAGTTTTTTCCTGATGTTTATGTGGAACCTTCTGTCTTCCAATTTGTGTCCCTTGCCGCTTGTCCTGTTACTGAACACCACTGAGAAGGGTCTGGCTTCATCCTCATCCTATTGAGAAATGACTAGAAGTCTGTCTGCCAAAATGCAACTTGAAGCCATTTATAAATTTCTGGATCACAGAATTGTCAGGGTTGGAAGGGACCTCAACCTCCATGTCATGGGCAGGGACACTTTCTACTACATCAGGTTGCCCAGAGCCACATCCAGCCTGGCCTTAAAAACTTCCAGGGATGAGGCTTCCACCACCTCCCTGGGCAATCTGTTCCAGTGTTTCACTGCCCTTATGGTGAAGAACTTCTTTCTAATATCTAATCTAAAATCTACCCTGCTCTAGCTCGCTTCCATTCCCCCTAGTCGTATCACTACCTGACATCCTAAAAAGTCCCTCACTAGCTTTCATGTAGGGTCCCTGCAGACACTGGAAGGCCACAATAAGGTTACCTTGGAGCCTTCTCTAGACTGAAAAACCCCAACTCTCACAGCCTGTCCCCACAGGAGAGGTGCTCCAGCCCTCTGATCATCCTCGTGGCCCTTCTCTGATGCCTCCAACTAAGATGTTTGGCCATTTTTGTGTGGATGTAGTTTTCCTTATTTTTATCTAATGATGTTAATTAAAACTTGCAGTGCACTGAAAATGTGAGGTGCTCCAGGAATGTTAAGTATCATTATTATGGCAGCCTTGTGAAGTTATAACTTAATCTGAGAAATTATGACTCCACTCTCCAAAATTACAAATGTGTTCATGATGTGGCTGCTAGAGCAGCAAAATGCAGTTCAGGACACTGGGTTCAGCTCTTGGGGCTTTGTAGCAGGGTATGTCTGCAGTCAGATTGTGACTGTGTGCTGTTGAGTGATAAATGACCTGGAAGAAGGATAAGGAAGTACAGAACCAGAGCAATTGGGTTTAAATTTGATGTATATTGTGCTAAGCTGTAAATATAGCTTCATTCCTTAACTCCCAGCCAGCTGAGTCTAGTCTGGGTGATTTTACAAAGTGTGGGGGCCAGGTAACTCCCAAACCATCACAACTCCCTAATCCTATCCCTCATGCCTGCACTTCTGGGGACAAAAGAGAGCTGTGAGCCAAATTCTCTAGTTGAAGATGCTCCTGTTCATGACAAGGGGGTTGGAGTTGATGACTTTTAAAAGTCCCTTCCAACCTCTAATCATGCTATGATTCTATGCTTTAATTCTGGTTGATGCTGTACAGCAGGAACTCAGCACCATGGACAGGGCCAAGGACAGCCAGCAAGCCACGTGACTATCCAGGAGCTGTCCTCCCCCTACCATTGGAGGGAACTTTCCTCAAGTTTTTGGTTTTTGTTTTTTGTTTTTTTTTTTTTTAAGATCCACAGTGCATTGTTGTTTAGAGTTTTGTTTCCTATCTAGACTCTCAGAATTCATCAGATGGAGAAAGGTTTCCCTCTTCCTCTACTCTGCCCTCTTGAGGTTGCACTTGGAGTATTGTGTCCAGTTCTGGCCTCCCTAGTTCAGGAGAGACAGGGAACTACTGAAAAGAGTTCAGCAGAGGGCCAGAAAGATGCTGAGGAGACTGAAGCATCTCTCTTAGGAGGAGAGGTTGAGTGATCTTGGGCTCTAGCCTGGAGAAGAATAGACTGATAGAGGGTCTTACCAAAGCTTATCAATATCTAAAGGGTGAAGGTCAAGAAGATGGAGTGGTGCCCTGTGATAGGATACTGGGCAATGGGCACAAACTAGAACACATGAGAGTTCACTTAAACGTAAGGAAACATTTCTTTCCTGTGACGGTGCCAGAGCACTGAAACTGGCTGCCCAGGGAGGTTGTGGAGTCTATCTCTGGAGACCTTCAAAGCCCTCCTTGATACGTTCCTGTGCAACCTGCTCTAGGTGATCCTATTCTATCAAGGAGATTGGACTAGATGATCTCTACCAGTCTGTGATTCTGTGGGATCTGGTATCTATTATTTTATTTTCTTGAGAAGTGAACACTATTGGACTCTAGTCTCAAGAAGTCCATATGATTTGAGGAAAGCTCTATAGGACAAACAACCCAGATAATTCCTGAAGAAGATTATCAGAACCAGATTAGCTCCCAAATTTGGGTATATGACCTCGTTGGCACAGGAAACATCTTGCATCAACGCGGAGTGGATTGCTGGTTTTGCCTTTCTGCCTCAAATGGAAGAGGGAAAGTAACAAGAATTGTAAGACTTGCTGTTATGCAAGTCTTTTCTTTGGAAATGTCAAAGCAGATGCAGAGAAATCATTATTACTAATCTTTTTTCATAGAGGGCAAAACAGATTAAGTGATCTGGCCAGCACCATAAAATACTACACTAGCAGAAAAAAAGTTCCTTCCTTCTGACTTTGTTGTCCTGGTTGGTGGCTCACGCTGTCTCAGAAAATTAAAATAACATATTGGTGCCTGTTGAATAACATTTTGATGCCTGTTGGATCAGCTAAAATTAATTTTGCTATGATCCACAGAGTGGATAGACTCAACAACAGCATAAATATCTCAAATTCCATCAATGCTAATGCACACTAAAATGTCCAGATGTGATGTGAAGATAATTTCAGCAGCTCCTGTGTTTCTGAGGTAGTTGACCTTTCTGGGATCTTAAAAAGGCATGCCCTGCTAACAGGGTTAATGCTTAAAAAAAGGTCACTAAAAAAATTACCAAATCAATGCCACTTCATTTTGCAAGAAGTTCAATGCAACTCAAGGCAAAAGCCTTGACAACATTGGCAGGGGTCATGCAGAATGAAGGGTGGATGGGGGAAAAAAAGGCCATAAAATATTACTGGGAGATGACCAGGGAAGTGATTATGCCCCTGGAATCCGCACTGCTCAGGCTGTACCTTGAGTATTTGGTTCAGTTTTAGACCCCTCGCTACAAGAAAGATGTTGAGGTAGTGGAGAAGGTTCACAGAAGGGTAATGAAGCTGGGGAAAGGATTAGGAAGAAAAGGTCTTGTGAGGAACAGCTGAGGGATCAGAGGTTGTTGAGCCTGGAGAAAAGGAGGCTGCTGAGGAGAGGCATTCTCACTATCCTAAAATCTGAAAGGAGGTTGGAGCCAGGTGAGTGTCTGGCTCTTCTCCCAGGTAACCTGTGAAAAGACAAGAGGAAATGGCCTCAAGTTGCACCAGGGAAGTTTTAGGCTGGATGTTAAAAAAGAACTTCTTAACTGAAAGGGTTTGCAAACCTTGGAACAGGCTCCCCAGGAAGGTGGATGCAATCCCATCCCTGGAGGTGTTTACAAGATGCAAAGATGTGATGCTGAGGGCCATGGTTCTCCACCAGCCTTGGCAGAATCAGGAAATGGTTGGACTTGGTGATATTGAAGGCCTTTTCAGGCTGAAATGATTCTACGATTCAATTCTATGCATCCTATATGGAGAAACAAGACTACTAGACTCAGCTCTCACTCTGAAAGGTGAAACATTTAATTTGTAACTTTTATCATATCTATAAGGAAAATCCCTAATAACAAGAGGTACTACCTAAAGAAGCTGCCCAACTTGTCATTATGTTCTGCAATGGTGAACCTACTGAATCATAGAATCGTAGATTCAGTCAGGGTTGGAGGGGACCACAAGGAGCATCTAGCTCCAACCCTCCTGCCATGGGCAGGGACACCCTACCCCAGATCAGGCTGGCCAGAGCCTCATCCAGACTGGCCTTAAACACCTCCAGGGATGGGGCCTCAACCACCTCCCTGGGCAACCCATTCCAGGCTCTCACCACACTTATGCTGAAGAACTTCCTCCTCACGTCCAGTCTGAATCTCCTCACCTCCAGCTTTGGTCCACTCCCTCTAGTCCTGTCACTCCCTGATGGCCTAAAAAGTCCCTTCCCAGCTTTTTTGTAGGCCCCTTTCAGATACTGAAAGGCCACAAGAAGGTCACCTGGGAGCCTTCTCTTCTCCAGCCTGAACATCCCCAACTCTTTCAGTCTGTCCTCATATGAGAGCTGCTCCAGCCCTTTGAGCATCCTCGTGGCTACTGATGTTAATTCCTGAAGATTTCCTACTACTTATTGAAACTGTGAGAGATGCAGTGTAATTTACAACTTCTTTTTTCTCCAGGGAAGATTTTGCTCTTCTAGTTGCCTTTTTGTTGCCCCTAGGGCCTTCTTGTTTTGAAAGCCCTTATGATTACAGACTCAGTTGCGTATAATTACAGTTTCTCCTTCATTTTCTATGACTCGTAAGACACTGCTTGGTTCCTGACTGACCCCACAATGTGTTTCTACTCTTACTGTATGACGACAGACTCAAACCTATCTTCTCATGTCAAATTTATTTCTGGAGCTATGCTGTCCCCACAACAATCCTACTGCACAATTTAACCTTCAGAGTCCCACTTCCACTCACATTTCATTCTGCTTTGCTTATTCTTTTTGTAGGAGGGCCCTGCAAAGGGACCTGGACAAGCTGGATAGGTGGGCAGAGGCCAATGGGATGAGATTTAACAAGGCTAAGCGCAGCATTCTACACTTTGACCACAACAACCCCAAGCAGTGCTACAGGCTGGGGACAGAGTGGCTGGAGAGCAGCCAGGCAGAAAGGGACCTGGGGAGACTGGTAGATAGTAGCTGAACATGAGCCAGCAGTGTGCCCAGGTGGCCAGGACAGCCAATGGCATCCTGGCCTGCATCAGGAACAGTGTGGCCAGCAGGACCAGGGGAGGTTATTCTGTCCCTGTACTCAGCACTGGTCAGACCACACCTTAAGTCCTGTGTCCAGTTCTGGGTCCCTCAATTCAAGAGAGATGTTGAGGTGCTGGAAGGTGTCCAGAGAAGCGCACCAAGATTGGTGAGAGTCCTGGAGCACAGCCCTGTGAGGAGAGGCTGAGGGAGCTGGGGGATTGTGCAGCCTGGAGAAGAGGAGACTCAAGGCAGGTCTGATTGCTGTCTACAACTACCTGAAGGGGTACAACTACCAGGTGGGGTTGGTCTCTTCTGCCAGGCAACCAGCAACAGAACAAGGGGACACAGTCTCAAGTTGTGCCAGGGAAGGTCTAGGCTGGAGATTAGGAGGAAATTCTTGACAGAGAGAGTGATTGGCATTGGAATGGGCTGCCCAGGGAGGTTGCTGTCCCTGGAGGTGTTGAAGAAAAGCCTGGATGGGGCACTTAGTGTCATGGTCTGGTTGATTGGCAAGAGCTGGATGATAGGTTGGACTGGATGATCTTGGAGGTCTCTTCCATCCCGGCTGATTCTATGATTTCATGATTCTATGATGCTGCATTTATAGATGTCTTTTTTGCATCTGTTTCCATAAATTATTTCAGTCCTCTTAGAACTTTTCCTTTCTTTCTTTCTTTCCATCACAACATTGCTACTCAGAATTTAACAAGATGCTTGTAATGAGACCTCTTTGTTCATCGTTCAAAAGATGGCAAGGGCTCAATGTCATTTGCACTGCTTTTAAACCTTCAGCCACATAGTCACATAATGTTAGGGATTGGAAGGAGCCTCTGGAGATTATCAAGTTATCCCCTTTTTATTTGAAAGGCAGCCTTAGACTCTACGAAGTAAAATAAACTCAGCTTAAGTCTCAGGTCATGCTTATTTAAGCAAGTAGTCCTAAACTTATACTTAACACTTTCTCCTCTATTCTTCTCCACCAGTGAGCAGGTACCCTGGGCAACATCAGCAAAGGAAATTGAATCCCTCTCCACACTCCTATAATCCCTAGCTAAAGTCTGTGTGTAACTGTTAGTTAACTGCTGCATAGAAGTGTTACTCAAAGGGAAAAGCAATGTGCACAGAAGTGTTACTCAGAGGGGAAAGCAGAGTGCCTAGAAATGTTACTCAAAGGGAAAATCAATGTGCACAGAAGCGTTACTCAGAGGGGAAAGCATGTGCTCTTGCTATGTGTGGGGTACACTCTGAGGGTTGCTAAGAGTACTGCTCTGGAAGGCAAGCGCTGCCTCCTCTTCATGAGTGTGACCACACACACAAGCGAAGCTAGGAAGTAGCACCCCCGCAGACACAGGTTTCCTCTCTCACTGAGCTGGGATCTCGCAGAATCACAGAATGGTGGGGTTTGGAAATAACTTATGGAGATCATCTAGTCTATAACCACCCTGCTAGAGCAAGTTTGCCTAGATCAGGCTGCCCAGAGAGACTGTAAAGCCTGTCTCTGGAGGCACTCCAAACCCGCCTGAGCATGTTCCTGCACGATTTATGGGGGATGATCCTGCTTTGGCAGGATAGTTAGACTAGATGATTTTGAAAGGTCCCTTCCAGCACCTACCATGCTGTGATTCTGTGATTCAGTCATGAAATCTGTACAGTAAATTGTGTCAGTCCTCTTAAGCTCTCTGATTTCTGTGCACTAAGCTTTCTCTGCAGGAATATTTCCAATATCTGAAGAACTTAAAAGAGTTGTATTTGTCTTTCAAGGTAACCTAATAGGTACCTTTAAATTCATTTGTATTCACGTTGGAAGGGATATTTGAAGGTCACCTGGCCTATACCTCCACTCAGAGCAAGCCAGCTTTGAAGACTTGATCCAACATGACACAGAAGCTTTTCATGTGATTGTTCAAGGGGCAGGGATAAGACTTAGCACCTTGAGGTTCCTAAAGGTTAGAAATGGAAGCTTTTGCTACTGTGGGAAAAAAAAATCAGGTTTAAGGATATACCTGTGATCCTCCTTCTTTGAACAGTTTCAGTGAGGAGAAAATTTAACTATAATTTTTTAATTAAGTGAACATTTTAAACAGCAACCCTGAAAATAGTCTCATCTGCCATAATTCTACTACTTCTTTCTGTTACCAGAAGTTCTTGGACATAGTTCTTTGTATCAGTACACCAATGTGTTGGTAAATACTGTTTTAGTCACGTTTTAGTGATCTATTTATATAATTGATTTTCCTCAGACTCAGAGTTTTGCAAGCCTCATTCTCATTACGGAAAGAACAGGAATTGAATAGTATAGAAAGAACAGGAATTGAATAGTCTGTGGCATGTGGTTACAACAACAAAAAATAAAATTAAACAGGAAAATAATTGCAATAACAAAAATACCTTTTAAAAACACTTCTAAATGGGCCTAAAACAATTGTAAGAACTTATTTTGTGTTACATTGTATTACCTCTAGAAGGGCACTGTGCCCAAGTTGACAGCCTAAGTTTAGGAAGACTGCTTTCCTGCTGAGTGGTGAAGATAATATATAAATGATTTGAGCATTTCAAGCCACCACTGATATGAAACCTCCTCATGAAGTATATCAGCTATCACCAGATGCTCCTGATGAAAACAGACAGCCTTCGTGTCTGTAGCTGTTGGCCATAAAGCTAGCTGATGTCTTTCTAGAGGAAAGGTTCTTGATTGTTTATGAACACAGACATATTCTAATTGCCTGAATGCCTTTCCAAATCTTTGAGCCTTACATTTTCTATAGGGTTGGTACCTCTAGATGGCCAATAGACAGTCAACAGACAGCCAACGGAGCACAGGGATTTAACCAGGATTACACCTGGGTACATCCCTAACTCACCACTGTTTGTGTTTTCTATTTTCCCCCTTTCCACTCAGCAGTGCTACTGGAAACCTGCTGAGACAGTTCCAGGACACGTTCTTACAGCAAAGAAACCTGAGTTACTTTTACACCCACGGGGAAAAAAAAAATCTCAAACAACTGTAATAATTTACAAATCTTTAAAAGCAGACTTGAAGCTTAGAGAAAGCAACAGGATCAGCCAAGCTCTCACTGGTCATTTAGGAGATTAGCTTCTAAGCCTGCTGAGTGGTCTGCGGTAATCTTTTACAAGGTCTTTCACAAGCAAACAACCACACAGGCTATACTACAACTTTACACAAGGCTGTGGATTTGGAGAGAGCTTCTTGGGACACACAGTATTCAATTTTGCCAACACGGCGTGCAACCTTTAGACCCAAAGAGACTAAGATTTAATCCTTGGTTTCTCATCAACCCTCTGAAACATGACCTACCTCTTAAGCTGCTCCCAAGCCACTTCTCTCCAATTAAGGAGAGCTGGGCTGTAAAATGCCACATCCTGTACCCATTTGGCTTGGGAGATTTAATGAGCCATTGTGGTAGAATCAAGGCAATGCCCTCAAGCCACTGAAGGCTAATTCATGATTACTTTTTCTCCCCAAGATCATTCAACAAGGAAACTCACACCATCAGTTGCACAAGTCTGTTCTGCCCTTGAAGGGTTTCTGCAGACAATTTTCCCTGCAGTTTTATGTCTTTCATAACTTGTGTTAGCTGTGCTCTGGCAGTTGTGGGGTGGTGCTTCCTTTGCCTCCCACAGCAAATGTCCTTTTCCAAGGACATTCCTATTCCTAATAGGTCAGAACTTTCCTTCTTAGTGGCCTGAGATGGAAGAGCTCCAGGTAGAGCAAAGTCTCACCAGCAGCCTCCTCCTTCACTCTTTTCTGAAAGCGGTTATATGTGGCCTGGATGGGAAAAAAAATGATAACTTTTCACAGTCACATCCCTTCAGTGCAAAATTTTAGAGACATGTGTGGAGATGTGACACAAATGTGGAGATGTGACACAAACTTCCCTATTTTCTTCCTCCTCCAGGCTGTGTCCGCTGATAATACTTTGAGAAACAGGAATGTAGGGAGGAGATCTAAAACTTCTTCTCCAACATTTCACTTCTCCTCACTGAAGAGAAAGGAAAAGGCCCAAAGTGGTTTGAGGTGATGATCCTCAATAGGAGGCTGAACCTCCTGGGGAGGGCTCCTAGAAACCATGGACAAATATTTCATCTACACTTTACCACAATCTTGACATTGTGATTTCAAATTCTTCTTTAATATCTTCCTTCCATCCAAACTACCCTCATTTCACAAGGATATCTTTACTTAGACAAGCAGAATGTAATTGCATATGAGTATCCACTACTTTTGAAGTTTCTCCTTCCAAAGTTCTGTTACTTCTGGGCAGAAGTTACACAACTGAGTGACACTATCCTGTAGGACCTCCTCCTAAGGCTTTCTCAGATAAAGGGTTAGAAGCCACTCAAGTACAGCCCAGGTTTGAGGCAACAGTCAGTGAAACATGGCAGTGTTTCTTTCAGTGCTCTGCCCTGATGCTCATTTCCTTTGGCACTTCACCCAGTTCTGCTCCTCAGCTTTTATGAAAACATTGAAAATCCCTCATGTACAATGGCAATTGGGTTGCAGTTAAATAGAAAATGTTTAAGAAGAAATAATGCCATAGTCACACTAACGCTGCTCTGCATTGATGTTAAAACTGGTCTGAGCTGTTCTCTTTTGAAATAATCACCCAGCTACAAACACCTCTGGAACAGTGACCGGTGCACAACAGAGCAAAACTTGGGCTCCAGCAAGGAAAGGAAGGATGGAAATTGATTCTTGCTGGTATGGAGTTTCATAACTTGCATATTGGGAGAAAATGTTTAAGACAGATTTGGATCATATGATGTAGAAAAGATAATGCTTATTAGAAAGGTTGCACAAGATGTTCCCAGTACTTCAAGGAAACCATGACCATAGAGGAGACAATTTCTCTGGAGTATAGCAGAACTCTCTGCTAGGAGACAGAAAGAGAGAGATCCCTCAGCTGGGTGTGTTGTGTTGTTAACCACAGATTGTTATCTTGCTAAACCTATTCTCAAAAGGGAAAACTGTGAAGATGCAAATCACATGCAGCACAGCTTTTGCTACCCACATGAAGCCCAGAGGTGTCACACAAAGAACTGGATTGTGTAAAGCAGCCTGCTCTTGGTGTCAGAGACTAAATAGTCCCTTCAAGTTCCTTATTTACCATTTTCTTCCTTATTCCTACTTTTCTTTTCCTAGGAGAATGTTTCCAGCCATGAGAGTGAAAATCACAGGCTTGGATCCCCACCAGCAGTATTATATTGCCATGGACATTGTGCCTGTAGATAACAAGAGATACAGGTAAGCTTTTTAGATGCAGAAGAAAGAACCTTGTAATAACTTCCATTGATGACAACATAGGAAGTATACATGCCATTAAACACCATTTCAAAGGTATGCTGGAGGAAACCACATTAATTTACACCAACATGCTTGTTTGACCAGAATTGCAGACATAAAACCAGTGGTTTAATATGCTCTGTTGTACTTCTGGATTGAAATCTTATTTTTATCAACTAGCAGTTTTCCATCAAGGTGATCCCTAGGATGCATTTCACCATTGACATGATTGGCAATGACTGTCTGAGGGAACTGATACCTGGAGTTATCAATGGAGACTCTAAAATTACTTCAGGGAGAAAGGAACTGGCAAACAGCCTCTGAAATAAGATGAACACCTCAGGTCTGGCCTGAATTTTTTGTTCAAAAAGTGTTTAGCGTCTGGCACAGCAGCCATGGGGGATGTGGGCCCTGATCTAGAGAAACCCTCTGGTCAGTTTCCATCACAGAGAGGAAGAGATTTCTCTGACATTAATGAGCTTTCAGTCCTAAAATGTAATCTGGAAAACTCATGGGTCCTTTGGAGAACAGGTCTTCTGAAGAGTGTCTGAGGGAACTGGGCTTGTTTAGCCTGGAGAAAAGGAGGCTGAGGGGAAACCTTCTTGCTCTTTATGACTCCCTGAAAGGAGCTTGGGGTAAGGTAGGTTTTGGTGTCTTCTAACTAACAAGTGACAGGAAGGAAGGAAATAGCCTCAGTTTGCACCAAGGGAGGCTTAGGTTGGATATTAGAAGATACTTCTTCACTAAAAGGGTTTGAAAACCCTGGAACAGGGTTGGACTCCATAATATTAAAGGTCTTTTCCAACCAAAACAATTCTATGATTTTGTGATTGTATGGTCTCAAAAAAAACTATCCAGACAGAGATGATTTATCTCTACTCACTGACACACCCCTGGGAGCAAGTCTTGCCCCTTGCCCACACTCCATTTCAAGGATTGGAGAAATGATCCTCTGCTTCAGATGCTTAATCTTGCACTTTTTTCCTCTCAGAGTGCTTCTCAGCAAAATGCTTTTCCTGGGAAGCATCAAGGGAGTAATTATTTTATTTTTTTGGGGAGGGTATTTTCTTGTGAAAATATGGGAAATGATTCAATATTTGTAGGAGAGGACTGAAGGAGCTAAGCAGAGCCGATAAGAGATCAAATGAGTGGCAGCACAAGGCAGAACTCAGAGGTATCAATGGGGCTGCTTGTGAAACACTGTAGGTTGAAGGAGTCATAGGACAGCATGAAAAGAAGTGATGAAAAAGAAGTGATGTTTTCCCCTTTTCTTTGAGTGTGGTTCTGACAGCATTCATGTCTAAAATAAATCTATTGTCCTTTACTTTGTTTCTTGTCCTTGATAGCTTGTACAGCAAACCAGCAGTGAAAGAACAGATTAATTTAGTTTTTGAGGGTGTTTTCTTGTGAAAATATGGGAAATGAGTCAATGTTTGTAGGTGGGGACTGAAGGAGCTTAGCAGAGCTGCTAAGAGACCCAATGAGTGGCAGCACAAGGCAAAACTCAGAGTTATTAATGAGGCTGCTCATGAAACACTGTAGGTTGAAGGAGTCATAGGGCAGCATGAAAATAAGTGTCTGAGGCAAAGCTGTGGTAGAGGAACTTATGGCATATATAGGAGGGTGAGATCAGGAGCACAAAAGACCACGGAAGACCAGGAACACAAAAATAATTTCTTTCCTCTAATACTAATTTTGTGCTATAATACCATACAGAATTTCCTGTTTCACAACATTTCAAACCAGAAATCCTGTTTCGTCAATCACTCTTGTGGCATCCATTGGAGTTCTTGTAGCCTCTCCCACCTTTCTAGGTGAACACACATGTTTTTCAGACTGGCATGGCAGCTAGTGTGGATTTCTGGATATTATGGGGGAATTGTTAATATTTTCAGAAAGAGATTTGTTTCCTCGCATTTCCCAGACTCCTGCTTTGGCTCGGAGAGGGTTAAAGAGTTGAGAAGGCACATGTGGCACAGTTTTATAGAGAAAATAACTGCCAAGGTGGTTTTAATAAGGAATCAAGTCTGAACAAGTGGCTCAGGGGTGATCTGGCTTTCATTTAGAAGGTAGGAGGTTGCAATAAAGCACATTCAGCCTTGACTGCAAATGAGAGCTTGGGGGGTATGCGGTAGGGTGGCAGGGGAGGGAGAGCCCTCTAAATGTTCCTGCAGTGAGTGAGTGACAGCTTCCCTTAGTCATCTCCCCTTCCTCTTACAGGTATGTGTATCACAGCTCCAAGTGGATGGTGGCTGGCAATGCTGACTCCCCAGTGCCCCCAAGGGTTTACATCCACCCTGACTCGCTGGCTTCTGGAGACACCTGGATGAGGCAGGTGGTCAGTTTTGACAAACTCAAGCTGACCAACAATGAGCTTGATGATCAAGGCCACGTAAGTTAGAAGCTAAGCCTTGTGTCTGCTGCCTCGCTCCTCTTGAACTACAAAAGGTGCTGCTGCTTTGATGCTCCTCTGTCCTGCTGGGCACATGTGTCTGTAGCCACTCTTCAGAGTTAAGGAGACTTTCCCCTTGCTTCATTGCTTTTCCTCAAAATGTTGCCTGAACCTATAAAGTAACAAAGCCCCTTTCTCTCTGCACATAGTATGAATTTCCTCTCATTCATACTTGTAAAAAAGGATCCTTTTCTTCATATTACCCTTTCCTCCATCCCTTTTTTTTTTTTTTTTTTTTTTTCTTTCTCTTTTTTTTTTTTTTTTTTTTTTTCTTTCTCTTTTTTTTTTTTTTTTTTTTTTTACATCCAGATGTAATGTAGAATATTTTTTGGGGAAAAAAAAAACTAAAGCCAATTTTCTTTCTCTTTTTGTCTCATCTTCAGATAATCTTACACTCAATGCATAAGTACCAGCCCCGTGTTCATGTCATCCGCAAGGATTTCAGCAGTGACCTTTCTCCTACAAAGCCAGTTCCTTCAGGGGATGGGGTGAAAACCTTCAACTTCCCAGAGACTGTCTTCACCACAGTGACAGCCTACCAAAATCAACAGGTAAAGCTATGTGCATTCAGGCTCCTTCTATCTTGGGTGTTCATAAAAATATTAAGTGTGCTTTTCTCTTAGTGAAATATAAGGAAATTCTTCTTTGCTGAGAGGGTGCCAGAGCACTGGAACAGGCTGCCCCACAGAGGCTGTGGAGCCTCCTTCTCCAAGACTTTCATAAACCTACCTAGGTGCATTCCTGCAAAACCTGATCTAGGTGATTCTGCTCTAGCAGGGGGATTGGACTAGATGATCTTTAGAGGTCCCTCCCAAGCCCTACCGTTCTCTGATTCATGGTTGAGACATTAACTACTTTAAGAAAAGTAGTTCAAGAGGAGTGTACAGTGGTTTGGGGTTTTTTTTTGGGGGGGGTTGTTTTTTAGGGTTTTTGTTGTGGGTTTTTTTTGTGGGCTTTTTTTTGTTTTTTTTTTTTTTTTT
>WBNM01006466.1:17650-68542 GCA_013399055.1 Ramphastos sulfuratus
TTAGGTTTCCCCCCCCGCCACAAAAAGGTAATTCTTGCTATAGGGTAGTGCATAGGCATAGAATATCTAACCAGAAAACCACCTTGCAGATGAAGTGCCTGGTGTAAAGTAAGTAGGCAAGGTCAACCATGAAGAAATGCATTATCTTCACATTTTTTTGCTGCCTCGTAGTACAAATTCAATGTCCTATTCCCACCGAGCAAGTAGTCTGGATCTGTAAGCTCACAAAGAAAATACAGCTGCTGGATTTTAGTTTTTAGAGATAATGCAAAAAAAAGTCTGAGAGAAGCTCAGTCTCATCAGTCTGCTGACAAAAAAAGCTTTTGAACATAAGCAGCAGCAGTCCGTGTGTTGCATATTTGTATGAAATTCGTATTTGATTCAGATCTTACACATTTCCCAGTGAACAGTGTTACTACTGAGTCCAGATATCCTAAGGAAAAGATGTTGCTATAGTGGGATCCTGTCTGTAGAGACCTTGATTCCTGAGCTCTGTAACTGATCTGACCTTTTTCTTAAACTAGACTTCATGGCACTAAGAATTGTAGTCTCAGTGCACACTTCAGTGATTCCTGAATTCTCTGTCTATCCATATTTCTCCCCCCTCCATATATGATAACTTCCAGAGGAAATTACTGAGTGGTGCCCACTGATAGAACAAGAGACAATGGTTACAAACTGGAACACAGGAGGTTTCACTTAAACATACTTTGAGCGTGCTGGAGCACTGACCTAGGGTGCCCTGAGAGGTTGTGGAGTCTCCTCTGGAGAGATTCCAAACCCACCTGGACATGTTCCTGTGCAAGCTGCTCTGGATGACCCTGCTCTAGCAGGGGAGGTGGTGAATGGTGCCACATCCAGTTGGTAGCTGTCATGAGTGGTGTCCCCCAGGGATCAGTGCTGGGCCCAGTCCTGTTCAATATCCTTATTGATGATCTGGACCAGGGGATTGAGTCCAGCATCAGCAAGTTTGCAGATAACACCAAGTTAGGAACAGGTGTGGATCTGTTGGAGGGTAGGAGGGCCCTGCAGAGGGACCTGGAGAGGCTGGATGGGTGGGCAGAGGCCAATGGGATGAGATTTAACAAGGTTAAGTGCAGGGTTCTACACTTTGGCCACAACAACCCCAAGCAGTGCTACAGGCTGGGGACAGAGTGTCTGGAGAGCAGACAGGCAGAAAGGGGCCTTGGGGTGCTGGTAGATAGTAGCTGAACATGAGCCAGCAGTGTGCCCAGGTGGCCAGGAGAGCCNTTTTGTAAAACATAAGCATTTGAGAATGTCAGTATCTGAGACACCAGGAAAGAGAGGAGATCTGGAGAGGCTTCCTGTTGGATTATACCTATTTGTTCCCCCTTCTCCTTCGGTGGCTAATTAAAGACACGTGGCCAGTTAAAGCATGTTCATCCCACAAATAGAGAACTCCTTAAGCCTATCCTTATGGCTCACCTACCATCTAACTCTGACCTGGGAATTCTCATTAGCCTTCATACCACCTGTGTCATGCTATGGGTTCAGTGTATTCCTCTACTTCATGTACATAAGCTTCCTTTTTTATTTTCAGGTGAGAGGTAATGTGCACATCCCAATTCACTTTCCTGACATTCTCGTTCTTACTAGGGTGGGGGTTGTGAAGGCTTGAAGAGGGATGCATAAGGAATTCTTTTCCCAAGTGTATCAAACAGAATCTCAGTTGGTAAAGCCTTTGTGGCTGTTAGTAGTGTGCCCACTTGGAAAGCACGAGGTACAAACCTAGAATAAGAGCGTGAAACAGCTTGGAAGAAGAAGAATCTGTTAGGGAAAGAGGTGTTTATTTATTTATTTATTTATTTATATATAGAAAATATATATAGAAAAAAACTAAAAACTGCCATTACTTGCAGAGGAGTCTTGAATCAGAAACAGTGATGTGAATACTTTTTCCATGAAAACATCTGTGCTTCTGAAGAATGACTCTGAAGTCAGTGAACATCATCATAGTTAGCATTCTTGATCTGAGAGACAGACCTGTGTCAAGTCATGTCAGGGCAGATCACAGCATTAAGCCAATTCATTACAATGTAGGTAATTGTTATAGAGTGTTTATTTTGCAGCATGGGCTTCCAGTGCTCCCTTCACTGCTTCTGGAATCCCCATTCATCTTCTTTTTTTTATTTTTTTTTATTTTATTTTTGTTTCATCTGGTCCCTTTGAACTGACTTAAATTGAGATCCAAATTGGATCAACTCTTCCAGCAGTAAAAATACTGCCACACAATGGAGAGTTTGCTGCTGCTGAAGGATCTTAGATTATCTGCCCCCCTCGCACAAATGCATGTTCTCCATCAACTTTTAATTGTAGAGCAGCCATGCAAATGTTGAGAAAGGAGAAGGAGAAAGGAGAAGAAAGCCTGTCCTCCTGTGACAGGACATATAAGACACAGGTAGCTCTCTGGATCTGCCTGACTGAGGGAGGGACCTCGGTCAGGCATTGACTCTTTAAGCCACCTCACTGCAAAGAAGCACTTGCATTTCTTTTCTCTTTTTGAACTCTAGATGCTTTCAAGCTTTGTCCTCCCACCTCAAAACAGGAGGCTGAGTATTTTAAAATGTAAGCAAAGAGGATTCTGATGGGTTGGGAGAAAACTTTGCCCTAAAAATAAACTTAAATCCTCCAATCTGCCTGCATGCCCTCCGATGGCTGTAAAACTTTGCCTTACTGGAAGGAGCATCTCTGGAAACAATTGTAAAATGTTAGCATATCCACCACGGGGATTCCCTCTGCTGTAATTCCATCCTCCACAGAACGTATTTGTCTCTGTACACACAAGTCCCAGGACAGCTGCAAAGTCAGGCTAGCGGAAATTAAGTTCACAAATTAAGCTTCTGCAAAAATAGGAGCTGCATTCCAGATCTGAGGTTAATATCCAGAGTTAAGGGCTTGATTCTGACAGAAGCAAAGCACCTGCAAATCCACTTCAGGTCAATCTGTAATAAACTTGTCCCTTTTGAGCAGTTTCTGTAAAAACACCACCAATTCAATTTGGATCTAGAGATCCAGAGGATCCAGTATCTGGTGATTTCTGTCTTTTCACTCCAGAGACAGGGTCTCTGTGCCAATGCAAGGCTGGCAGAGGGAAGCTCTTGTGCTCTGCCAGGTTGGGGAATAGCTGACAGGGAGTATGATATGATGGGCTACAAGGTCAAAAATCCCAATATGATTTTCCACGTTTACCCACATGGAATTAATGTCTAAAAATAAAGCAGGAAAGAAGATTCCCCAAAAGCAGTCAATCTGCCTGTTGCCTTCCTTGTACAGAGGAGGGAGGGAAAAAAAAGAAAAATATTTCCAGACCAGAAAATCTTTGAAGGCCCACCCAGATGCTGAGCAGAAGAGCAGTACCTTGTGCACGTGGCTGACTGTCTATCTGCCACCTTTGAAGGCTGTGGCTTGTGTTTTGCTTGACCTGTTCTCCTGAACGTTGTTTGAATGTCCATAAGTACATCCAGCTGCTGGATATCTAGAAAGTTGAGCCTGAGATAACCCAGATACCAGCCAAACCTGAGCAATATGCTTGCTTCCCAAGCCACGTGGCTGTGGTTGTGAGTTACGCAGCCAGGAATTGATGAGTTATAACTACTAAGGTTTGTTCCTGAGTCCAAGGTGTGTTTCTCTTTTGGGAGCAACTTCTCAGCCTGTCTGTTCAGACCTTCAATGACTCTATGATTCTATGAATAAGTGTGAAAGATCATAGTAAAAGGGATTTGGGCAAAAGTGATTATCATCAATAATTTTCATGACTTCAAATTAAGAATGTAACTGAGAGATCAAATACTTATCCTTTTTCTTTTTTTTCTCTCCTTTTTCTTTTTCCTTTGCAGATCACCAGATTAAAAATCGACAGAAATCCCTTTGCTAAAGGTTTCAGAGATTCTGGGAGAAACAGGTAAGAGGAGCTTGTTTGCATTTCACTACTCATCCTTCTCTCTCCTTCCCTTAATGAGTGCACAGAGCACATGTCTGAGCACGTGTTTGAGCAGGCTGAGGAAGATGTTTTGTGATCCTAATTGATTTTTATAGGAGAAGTTTGCTGTAGACTAGTTCTTAGAGGAATTAAAAAGATTATTTTACTTTGCCTATACAGATCCAGTGTGTAATGATGGCTTCCTTAGAAAAGGAATGGACTGTTTAACAGGGCTTGTAGAGATAGGATGAGGGGCTATGTTTTAAAGGGATGAGTTTTAAACTGGAGCACAGTAGATTTAGCTTGGACATCAAGGGGAAGCTCTTTTCAATGAGAGTGATAAAATACCAGAACAGATTGCCCAGGGATGTGGTTGAATGCCTGTCCCTGGAGACATTCAAGATCAAACTTGACATGGCCCCGGGCAGCCTGATTTAGCTGGAAGTGTCCCTGCCAACTGCAGGGGGCTTGGACGAGATGACCTTTAAAGGCCCCTTCCAACCCGATGCAATCTGTTAAAGCAGGAACTTCAAAAAGAAAACTTTTGCATCACAGAAACATTCAGGTTGGAAAAAATTCTTGAGATCACCAAGTCCAACCATTATCCCTACTCTACAAAGTTCACCCTAAACCAGAGCCCCAAGCACCACATCCAAAAGACTTTTAAACACATCCAGGGTTGGTGACTCTACCACCTCCCTGAGCAGCCCATTCCAATGTCTGACCACTCTTGCTGTAAAAAAAGTGGCATTCATACAAGCATTTTTGTCAGAAAAGACCTATAAGAATATCTAGCCTAACCATTAAAATCTAAATGATGTAGGTATCCTTTAAATCAGCACTAGAAAGGCTTTAAGCATTAAATTGATGATAGAATTAGACCAGGTTACAAGAACCCTAGGCTTGTAAAGCAAGTCTGTGAAGACCAAAATGAAAGTTTTCCATGTAGCCCTCATCTCCTGTACTTGTGGGCACTGCTGTTCAGTTTTTATTTGCATGCTTCTCTTATGAGTGTTCACCGGGACCACCACCTCCTTCATGGTTTGGCATGGGAAACTTTCAGTGAGTGGGCAACTTCTCTGCTTTTCCCATCAGCTGTCTACATGCCACTCTCTCTGTGACCACAAGGGCAGCATCTTACTGAACTAATAGCTTCCTAGCTCAGCTCCTCTGTTTTCATCCTAATGTAGCTATGTGAAAAGATGCCACCACTTTTATTCAACTCCCACTGTGAGCATTAGTTTTGGTGCTTGAGGTCTGTGTGAATTTTACTCTGCTCTCTTCTCCTGTGTGGGGGAAGTAAAATGTGCCCCGAATACAAGACCTTGCTGTGTGCAGAGATACAGCTGCACTGGAGGCTGAGCTTCAAATAGGGATTGATGCAATTCCAGGTCCATGGTGGGCTAGATTAACGTGGAAGGGATTAATAAGGTCCTAGCCCAGTCAATCTGGACAGTTTCCTGAAAAGGTTGAGAATTACTGATCTTTGTAGCTCATTGATTTAAGAAAGGGCAGGAAATTGCTACATGGCTGCAGCTGTGGGGAGGGCTCAGTCCAGCTCTCCACTGATGTAAAGAGGAATTAAAATCTTTAAGGTATTACACATCAAAGAGAGCAGCCTGAGGCTTTAGGATGAAAAAAACAGGCAAAGGTATTTGCAAGCAGATATAGCAGTCAGGCGCCTGCCTCACAGGCTGTGGTCTGGCTAAGGTTGCACAAATGTTGTCAACTAGCAGAGGACACTCAGGCTCAGCTGCTCCCTTTAAAGAGGACATGTGCATAGAAGTACACACATTAAGTCCAAACGGGACTCTTTAGATGGGACTTAACTGTTCTGGTTGGCTGCTCTTTCCTCCTGACTTTCTAACCTCTGGTCAACTGGAGTGAGGACTGTGGCACTCTGTAGCTTCCCACACAGTCAGAACAACTTTGGGCAGCTATGGTGCATCAAGCTGCAGCTGAAAAAGGTGTCCCAGTAATAATGTGGGCCTCTTTTTCAAAGAAGCAGGGCAATTAGTGGGCTGGAACGTCTCTCTTAGAAGAGGCTGAGGACACCTGGGACTCCTCAGACTGCAGAATTGCAGAGTGAGAGGGGATCCTATCAATCTTATAAAGGGTGGAACTCATGAGGATGAGGCTGGAGTCCTTTCAGTGGTGTCTACTGATAGGACAAGGGCAATGGGTACAAACTAGGACACAGGAGGTTTCACTTGAACTTAAACAAAAACTTCTTCCCTTTGAGGGCGGGGGAGCACTGGAACAGGCTGTCCAGAGCCTCCTTCTCTGGAGAATTTCAAAACCCACCTGGATGCTTTTCCTGTGCAACCTGCTCTAGGCAAGCCTGCTTTAGCAGGGAGATTGGACCAGATGATCTGCAGTGGTTCCTTCCAACCCCTACCATTCTGTGATTCTGTGTGATTCTGCAATTTGAACAAAGGGCCATTTGTGAAGCAGAAAGTGTAACATATGCCCAAGAGACTTTCTGTATGAGACCTTGAAGGAAAAAAAGAAAAAATAAAGAATTGTGGCAGCAGCTGGGGACCACAGTATATCTGAGGCTACTCCAGCATGTTCTATACCAGTGACATAGGATGTTGAATCATCCACAGTTAGGCCACAGTTAGGGCCACAGTTAGGGTTCGCCAGCAAATGATGGAGAAGAAAAAAAAAATTAATCTACTGGAAAAACACAGAGTGTGGTGGGAGAAGAGGAACTCTTGGTCCTTTCTGCTTTGTGTTGATGCTTTTCCATGAAATGGATGTAGACGGCTTTCCTTCATTTATTTCTTATTCTGATATTGCTTCACTATAGTTACTCATTGCAGAAATTCTGGACTTGACTCTTGGGTTTATAACTTTTCCAACTTAATTCTTTCAATTCCATCAGCTCAGTCTTCCTGTATGGTTCCCTGGTGTGGTGGCCACAGCCATAAGGAACCATACATTCATCTGCATTATTATAAGAGAATCCTAAAAGCCTGCTGCTCTGGGAATATCCCATCAGGATGTCACTGCCTGTGTCCACCTGGGGAAGCAATCTTTTAATGAATTCCTTTTTTGGATCTCCTTCATTTGTTTGCATGGTTGGCTCCCCTCACAGCTGCTGTTCCTTGTGATGGGAGAAGGAGTAGGGAGGTTCTTCACAAGGCAAGATGAAAACAGCTCAGCAGCTGGATGTTGTTTTGTAGTCTAAGCACTCAAACAATGTTAATGAATGGTGGCAATCTAGCCATTAACCTTGATGGATTAGGGATTTACTCTGTGTTAGAAGGCCAAATCTTAGTTCTTGCTTATTAGACATCCCCCCTATGTGTTTTTTTCATTCCTCTTTTCTTTATCTGCCAAAACCTTGT
Organism: Ramphastos sulfuratus; assembly: GCA_013399055.1. Lineage (NCBI taxonomy): Eukaryota > Metazoa > Chordata > Aves > Piciformes > Ramphastidae > Ramphastos > Ramphastos sulfuratus. Next base: position 24,944 of record WBNM01006466.1, read on the forward strand.
GAAGCAGCTGTAAAAGTGAAATGAGAGCAGGTCCTGGTAGTTAAAGGACATCTATGTAATGTACATAACAAGGCAGGTACAACTTAGTTGCTTTCCTGCAAGAGATTGAGGACTAGAGTTTTTGACAAATGGAGCTCAGCTCCAAATGTTTGGGTAGCGAGGGTGAAGGTTTAATGCCACAGAACCTATTTTTGGAGAGTGAGTAAAGTTCATTTGATATTGGATTGTTCATGGGAGCTCCTTATCCATGAGGAAGCCAGGCAAAAGGGACAACAGTCAGGAAACCCAGTAGGGTGATGGAAGAAAAAGAAAAAACAATTAACCTGAAGGCAAGCAACAGTTCTTTTGCTTTCAGATGTAGGTAGTTGAGCTGAATAAATATTGTTTGTGTTGTAAATGCTCTTTGAGCTTTTGTCTAGGATAAGAGAGCCAAGAGGGCACTGGAAGCCAATAGTTTTGCCTCCCCAGTGAACAATGAAATGATGACCTGGATCCTGCGTGCAGCAGGAACAGCAAGGTCAGCCATATGGGATGGATTATGAAGGTGCACAGATAGCTCATACATCTTTTTTTCATTTTTCAGACAATGGAACCGTTTCAGTTATTGCTGATTATTAAAACTTTATAGCACTCAAAATAAAAGAATGAATGAAAAAGAGAGAATTCTTGGATACCTTTTAAAGGACTGACCTTATTAAAATAAAGCTGGCAGTGAGTCCTCTTCTGATACTTCTGATACCTTTTTTTTTTTTCTTTTTAACTTCCTTCATAAAGACGGTGTGAGAAGGGAGGGTTTATTGCCTGATAGGCAGCTTGAAGGCAGTTTTTTAGCACAGTTCTTTGGAAGAGAAAGTGGATGCCACATAATAACCTTCAGCACACTTGGTAGCAGCAGGGCTCACCAAAGCCCAAAAGAAGTTTCTATGATTTCAGAAATGCTGAAAACAAATCTCTTTTTCTGACAGCATTTATTGATGTCCCAAAATGTCTTTTCATTGGTCAGATGGCATTTGTTTTCCCTGTTGGGGGCTAGAACACACACAGAAGAGCACTCCAGTATTTCTGCTGACTAGGAGAGAGATAGCTTTCTGTCTTAGTTGGGGGCCTGTGGTATAGCTCTGGATATGTTGGTGCCATACCAGTGTCATAAACCACTATGGGAGAGAGGGTTTCAAAGCTGCCAGCAATAAAGTCTCTTGCTTCCCACCACCTCACCATAACATGTTCTTTATAAAAGAGCAATATAACAGAGAGAGAAAAAATAAAATTGAAAGACTGGGGAGCAAAGTAGTAAGCTCAGTCACACAAAAGTGGTGTTGCCTTCTCACCAAAGCTGTTTTTTGTATGGCTGAATGATCTTTCTCTGCAAGGCTCCATCCATGGGGTAGTAAGTGCCTCTCAGGTTAGCACATGTGGTTGCTGTTTCATAGATCGTCTGAAGGATGTGAAAGGTCCATAAGGATATGTTCTGCTTAGGTGCTGTTTCAGAAATGCAAACAGGATTGCTCTGCAGAAAGGAAAAAAAAACCTCAAAGCAAACCTAAGGGGAAAAAAAAAGATTATCTAGTCCATAGGTACCTAAATATGTGTGTAGGAGAATTGGACATGACTTTAAGCTCTGCCACCAAGATGTTTCGAAAGGACATTTTATAATGCATGTTCAGCATCTGCACACCTCTGGGAGAGTAGAGGACTCTTATCCGGGCCAGGAAGACCTGGCACACCAGGCAGGAATAGTACAGCTCACTGGCACAGTGAGTCCCATCCTTGTAAGCACCATATAGTTCTTGATTTACTCTTTTATTTGTGGTGAATGCAGTTAACTCCAGTTAGCAGCCAGTAAGAAGAAGTGTTACCTAGGGCTCACTTTTGGTACCAGTCTTGTTTAATATCTTTGCCAGTGATGTGGACTAGGGGATTGAGGGCATCTTCAGTATGTTTATGGATGATGCTACATGAAATTGGGTAGGAGTGTTGACCTGCAGGACCAGAAAGATTGTTGTTCTCCTGTACTTGGCACTGGTGTGGCCACACCTTGAGTACTGGATTCAGTTTTGGGGTGCTCACTACAAGGAGGTCATTGAGATGCTGAAGTAGGTCCAAAGAAGGTCAATGAAGTTGGTGAAGGCTCTGGGGAATGGGACTTGTGAGGATTGGCCAAAGAAACTGGGGTCGTTTAGACTAATGGGAGACCTTCTTGCTCTCTACAATTTCCTGAAAGCAAATTGGACCCAAGTGAGTGTTGGTCTGATCTCCCTAATAACAAGGGATAAGATGAGAGGAAATGACTTGAAGCAGCACCATGGGAGATTTGGATTGAATATTAAGAGAAAAATCTTGACTGGAAGAATGGTCAAGCATTGGAACATCAAGTCTAGGGGAAGTGATGGAGTCATCGTTCCTGGAGGAGTTCCAAAAATGTGTAGACGTGGCACTTTGAGATATGGTTTAGTGGGCATGGTGGTGTTGGGTTGAGGGTTGGAATTGATGATCTTAGAAGTTTTTTCCAGCTTTACTACTTCTATGAGTCTATGTTTTTAAATTTTTTTAAATTTTTTNAGTGATGTGGACTAGGGGATTGAGGGCATCTTCAGTATGTTTATGGATGATGCTACATGAAATTGGGTAGGAGTGTTGACCTGCAGGACCAGAAAGATTGTTGTTCTCCTGTACTTGGCACTGGTGTGGCCACACCTTGAGTACTGGATTCAGTTTTGGGGTGCTCACTACAAGGAGGTCATTGAGATGCTGAAGTAGGTCCAAAGAAGGTCAATGAAGTTGGTGAAGGCTCTGGGGAATGGGACTTGTGAGGATTGGCCAAAGAAACTGGGGTCGTTTAGACTAATGGGAGACCTTCTTGCTCTCTACAATTTCCTGAAAGCAAATTGGACCCAAGTGAGTGTTGGTCTGATCTCCCTAATAACAAGGGATAAGATGAGAGGAAATGACTTGAAGCAGCACCATGGGAGATTTGGATTGAATATTAAGAGAAAAATCTTGACTGGAAGAATGGTCAAGCATTGGAACATCAAGTCTAGGGGAAGTGATGGAGTCATCGTTCCTGGAGGAGTTCCAAAAATGTGTAGACGTGGCACTTTGAGATATGGTTTAGTGGGCATGGTGGTGTTGGGTTGAGGGTTGGAATTGATGATCTTAGAAGTTTTTTCCAGCTTTACTACTTCTATGAGTCTATGTTTTTAAATTTTTTTAAATTTTTTTTTTAAATTTCCTCCTGACTATTCTCTATTTTTTCTCTCTTAGATGTACGAATCTTGTAGTATTTGCAAGTGGAGAGTGATAGAGTGGTAGATAGAGAGACAGAAACTTTGGATCAAGTTAAGCTGAGAATGACACAGACACTAGGCAGGAGCAAGGGTGATAGTTCACCCTGCCTTTGCTGCTTCCCTGAGCCAACCTCTGTTAGAGGTTGGGTTTTACTGGAAGGGAGTCATAAGGGCAGAGCTAGAAGTCAGATGCTAGTGCAGAGTGGGTTATGTGCATAGGAATCTGACTGCAACAGACTGTGTAAACAAGAATTTTATTGAGCCTGCCTCCCTATGTCCCCCACACTATCCTTATGGCAGACATAGAGCAGCTGGATGAGCACAGCTGGAACTTTCAGTCTGTGTTTCAGTATGCATTACTTGGTTTTAACCATCAAGGCAGGGCTTTTCAACAGCAGGTCTTGTTTCATTTTTGCAACTTGCTCAGGGCATTTTGTGTTCCCTTAGATATATGGTACGACGAAGTTCTCCCTTGGTTTCAGCCTGGGGATTGTTTCATGAGAGTATAAAAAGGTACTGTTCTCTTCCTAGCATATGGGTTTTGAATATGTGTAACTTTCTCACACAAGGAGTGGAGGAAATCCTGGGGGTGATACCAGTAGTCAAAGAGTTGCTTTTGCACCCTGAGCCAAACTTTGCAGATGGGTTCACAGTCTGTGCTGCCTTGTTGTCTCTGGACTCTATGAGCTGGCAGGGGCCACTATATTAACCAGATAGTTGTGTTGTAATGTGCTCAGCACTACTGTGAGACTGCTATGCAGAGATGTCTTCTGTTTCTACTTCTAACAGCTTAGCAGCTAATAAACACCATGCAACAACCTCTCTTCTAAACCTCCTCTTAAAATACAGAGTTTGGTTTGCCAACTCCAATGTATTTAAAGCATCTGAGCTTCCGGGGAGACTCTGGAAAGTTAACTGAGTGAGTGGAGGCACATGGAGAAAGACACTTTCAGGGGCAAAAGGCAGCTCCAGTGTCAGAGTATCAGCTCAACACCTCACAAGATGTTTTGGGGATGTTATAGCCTTCTGCATCTCTAGTTGTATTCAGAGTGAGGGCTGTAACCTACTACTGCAAAAGAAGGAGGAGTAGGTGAGCAACGGAGAACAGAGCAATGTGCAGCTTTCACAGAAGACTCCCTTTCCTGGCAAGAATCTCCAGGAGATTGTCTCATGAAGAACATGCTTGTTTTTTTTTCCCCCAATAATGCAGCTATGTCCTCACTGAGCTGTGGAGTGAGAGATTTTCAGCAGAGTTGTCATTATTTAATGAAAATAAGACCAAACCTGAGGTGTCAGCCCTTCAGAGAGGATATATCCTTTGGAGTTTTGGAGTTTTCTTTCTGGTACTGTCTTAGAAGTGAGTTAGGGACTGGAAGCAGAGAAGCCACTGATCTTTCATAATAAAGATCTTTCATTTCTAGTTGAAGTCCAAAACCAGGGAGATTCCTTTTTTGAAGGCTTGCCATAGCACTTCAGAACAGTGTCCAGAACTACAAAGCAGCAGCCAAAGGCGATTCACAAAATCCCTCTCATTCTGTAGGCTGAATCCCAGACCTCCCTCATTGGCAACCACGAAGTGTGGAGGTCTACTTTATAATAAAACATGCCTTGAGGAGATGAGGGTCACGTGCCCCCTGCAAAAATAGCCAGAAAGTTTGGAATCCTTGTGAAAAAGAGTAAAAGACACTGAGAGACTGTTAGGAGCTTTTGAAATCTTGGGCCAGAGAAATTGGATTTTACTCTGGTGGCCAGCACCTGTGCAGGAAGGCTCACTTGAGGAATTCACAGATGCCAAGGTGACCTTTCGGTGGCTGCTGGCAGCCTGTGAAATGAGGTCGGAGCCCTCTTCCCTTGAAGCTGAGAACCTTGCCAGCTGACTGACATTCTTCTCTCCTTGTTTTCCTTTCATTGTATAGGACGGGGCTGGAGGCCATTATGGAGACCTATGCATTCTGGAGGCCCCCTGTGCGCACTCTCACCTTTGAAGACTTTACTACCATGCAAAAGCAGCAAGGTGAGCATACAAAGGGCATGCAAAGAGCTGTCTCAAGAGCAGGAGAAGAGGGTGTGAGAGCAGCAACATGCTCTGCTGTGTGGCCAGCAGCCAGGGTGGGGATGTCACACACTTTGTTGACCTTTTGACTGCTATGGAGGCTCAGAGAGGATGGATAGAAATGGTGGACAGGCTGTGCCTTATGATGTGCAGCAGAGCAAATTAACTTTCCTGGTGTCCCTGGTGCTACAGCTAGGTCCAGGTTACTTGCTAAATAACTTTTTCTGGTGGCACAGCACTAGAGGAGGCCAGACAACTCTCCTGTCAGCTGTGTTAGTCTCCCCATATGTGGTCTTTACTTGACCACCCAATACCTCTTAAGAGCTGGAAGGAAATGCAGGAAGGAGCACAGGATTAGGTGAACAAGCACAAGTTTAAGCATGAAGAGAACATAGAGAGGCTTAGGGAACGCTCCAGCATGTCAGGCACATTATTCTCCGTTTACAGTTAATGTTCGCCATTTGTGTGGAAACACAAGGAGAAGGGTTCTATGTTCTCTGCCAGCTTTTGGAAGCCAGAGATGCGGCTCCTCTCAAGATCATGCTGCCTGGTTTTCAAAACCTGGTGGCCTTGCTGGATAAACTGTTTGCATGAGTCTGGGAAGGAATTACTGGGTAGGTCAAGTGTTTTCCACTTGTTGTTCATGCTGTATCTTTTCATAGCTGCTGCCCTTTACATCTCTCATTTGCTAAGTAGAGCTTTCATCTCTAGTTTCAGGCTGTGTGACTTTTTTTTTTTTTAAGGGACAGGACTTCCCCATTCACTTCATTACAGCTATTCCTAGTTAAAACCACAGGATCAGTGGAAAAAGAGGTATGAGGGCAACTTGGTGCTTTTTTAAAAAATTCCAATATACATACAAGAAAAGAAGCAATCTGAAAATATGTTTTAAAATGACATCTACAAGATCAAACAATCAAACCCAAGTGCTCTGATGATACTCCAGCCTCTCACACCTGAGCTTCACATCATCCCAAAATCTCCCTCTAGACCTTCAATCCACATGTGCATGACATGGTGTGATGGTTTGGAAGTTACCCGCCCCGCCCCGCCACTATGAACAATCACCCAGACTAGGCCTAGCAGGCTGGAAGTTAAGGACTGAAACTCTATTTGCAGCTTAGCATAATGTACAAGCAGATATATACACTATATACAGGAATATTTACAGAAATATACAAGTTAAAGGTAATACAGAAACACAATCTCCCTCCCAGAAATCAGAGTCCCCAGGAGGGACTCTCAACCACCCTTCCACCTTCTCCCCACCCCTATACCTTATCCCAGGGTCTACCTTATGCGCAAGATGAGTTTGGAGGATCAGCAAGGGGGATTAGAAATAGAGTGATGAGTTGGGTTACACAGAAGAAGGCCAGCAGACACACCAGCTCCCAGAGAGAGAAACTCTCTATCTTATCTATATTTGTGTCCTTGTTTTTATACATCTCAGCAAGCCTATGAGTGAAGTAGACATCACCATTGTTTACTTTTCACAGCCTATAATCTAGTTTTTTCATTAAAATATTCCAATTAGGTTGTAGGGAGGTGGGCTTCCGTCTCTTAAAGTCATGAGTGGTAGGATGAGAAGAAATGTCCTCAAGTTGTGCCAGTGGAGATTTAGGTTGGATATTAGGGAAAAATTCTTTATTGAAAGAGAGGACAGGCATTAGAACAGTCTGCTGAGGGAGAGGTGGAGTCATCATCCCTGGAGGTGCTCAAAACATACACAGACATGGTACTTAGGGGCATGACTTAAAGGCAATGCTGGATTGAGGGTTGGACTTCATATTCTTAGAGGTCCTTTCCAACCAAAATGATTCCGTTATTCTATGACTCTATCACTGGAGGAGAATCAGAAGGAGATCCAGTGCAGAAATCTTTCCATCTGTCCCCCAACCCAGATCACTGCCAACACCTCAGAGCCCAGGTCACTTGCTAAATAATTTTTCTGATGGCACAGCACTAGAGGAGGACAGACAACTCTCCTGTCAAGTGTGTTAGCCTCCCCACATGTGGTCTTTACTTGACCACCCAATACCTCTTAAGCTGCACAGCATGGGACGGAGAGGTTTTGCACAAGCTTTAGGGGATCATATTGAGGGGCAGTTGTGGTGGGGCATGTGGTCAAAGATGGGTTAAAGGAGGGATTCAGTAGTGTTGTCATCACCCACCTAAATAGAAACATAACAGCCTCTTCTTCTGGTCTTGGTGGCCAAAGCAGTCTCCCTCCTCTGTTTCACCCCCTTTTCGGGCTCCCATGCCTCTCCTCCCCTCTCCTTCCATTGGTTATCAGATAACATCCTAGTGGCAATTCCAGCTACTGCTTACATGGTAAGGTAATATTAGGAAAGGAAAATATTACATGTATTTTTAGCTTGTTTTAATATAGTTTGGCAGCTGAAAAACCAGGAAGCAAGCCAGTACCTTGTGACTAGCCAGCTCTGTACAGACCGCTACAGACCGCTAGGTTTAGTGCAATCCAGAACTCAAGTTGTGTCCACAAGTTGGTCTCAAAACTCAACACAAAACAGTGCTCTCCAACATTGCATTTAGCCATGAGAAACAATCACAAGATAATAAATCTTACTACTTGTATTACTTCCATAATAGTGTTCACCTCTCCAGTGGTTGCTGTTTTCTATGATAGGTCCAATGCCAAGGTACAAGCACATTCTGTTTTAATTTCTGACTGCTGGGACAGCTTCCAAGGGCCAGTACCAATATGCTGGTCTGGAGACCTTGGAATTACTGACGGTGCTGAGGTGACTACAGTAGACTTTTGAGTGTCTAGCAACCAGACAAAGGACAATGGACACAAACTGGAGCAAAGGAAATTCAATGCAAAGATAAGGAAAAGCTTTTTCCTTTTGAAAGTGGCAGAGGACTGGAACAGGCTGCCCAGAGATGTTGTGAAGTCTCCATCTCTGGAGGCATTCAAAACCCATCTGGCTATGCTCCTTTGCCCAGGTAATGCTGCTGTAACAGAGAGGTTGGACTAGATGATCTTCAGAGGTCCTTTCCAACCTCTACCATCCTGTGATTCTGTGACTAGGTGTGTCCCCTGTTGATGGGAGGCAAGTTAAAAGCACCAAAAGTGATCACATGCCTAGCAAAAAATATCATCAATGCTATGAGCTATGGTTGTTCATAACTGGTGAGGAGAGAGGAGTAGGTAACAGTGCTGAAATAAGATGCTGTCTGCTGTTGGATGGGAAAATGTGGTAAGCTTCAGTTACATGAAGTCTAGTGATGTGCTGGAACTGACACCCTGTAGAAACTGTGGTATTCAGCCTTGGTTTTCTAGAGATGAGTCCCCATTATTGTGGTAGGAAAAAAGATGTTTTCTAAGGCAGAAGCTTGGGATTACGGTGGCTTTGCTGCTTTCCAGATAGAATTTCCTTTGTTATGTACTGACATGGATTCTTGCCTTTTCTTTTCTCATTTGGTATTTTTTTCATGAAATAAAAATATTATCTGCCTTTTCCTTAAGAGTTTTTAAAAACAAATACAGTTGTTTGGCTAGGGTAGAGATTTGACTGGTAGAAGTAACTGTGGATTTTGGAGAGCATTTGACTTATGGCCACGTGTGGCAGCTTGTAAAAGTTGGCATTAGCATGCATTCAGAAATGAGTAGGCTGATCTCAAAGCTGATGCAGCAACTGTGAATGCACCATCCAGTAAGGAGAGCTCTGGTGTTGCTCTGGAATGGAGCAACACCACCTGGCAGCCAGTCACCACTGGTGTTTCCCCAGGGTCAGTTTTGGGGCTAGTTTAATACCTTTATAAATGATGTAGATGAAGTGACTGAGTGCACCTGTGATAAGTTTGCAGATGACACTAAGCTGGGAGGGAGTGCTCACCTGCTTGGTGGTGGGAAGGCTCTACAGAGGGACCTAAACAGCTAGACTGACAGGCTGAGGCCAATAGCATGAGACTCAATGCTGTGTCCTGCACTTGGGTCACAACAACCCCATGCAAAACTCCAAGCTTAGGAAAGAGTAGCTGGAAAGCTTCCCAGAAGAGAAAGACCTGGGGATGTTGACTGGCAGTGTACCCAGGTGGCCAAAGAGCCCAACAACATCATGGCCTGTACCAGGAACAGTGTGACCAGCAGGACCAGGGAAGTGATTGTCCTCCGTGACTCTGCACTGGTGAGGTCACACCTTGGTACTGTGTTTAGTTTGGGGCCCCTGAATATGAGATAGACATTGAGGTGGTGAAGCAGGTCCACAGAATGTCAATGAAGCTGCTGAAGGGTCTGCAGAAAGGGTCTTGTGAGAAGCAGCTGAGGGAACTGGAGTTGTTTAGCTGGAGAAAAGGAGGCTGAGGGGAAACCTCCTTGTTCTCTACAACTCCCTGAAAGGAGATTGGACCTAGGTGGACGTTGATCTCTCCTCCCAAGTAACAAGTGACAGGATGAGAAGAAATGGCCTCAAGCTGCACCAGGAGAGGTTTAGATCGAATGTTAAGAAAAATCACTTGACCGAAAGAGTGATCAAGCACTGGAACAGGCTGCCCAGGAAGAGGGTGGAGGTGCTAAACAATCGCGTAGATATGGCACTGTGGGATGTGATTTAGTGAGCATGGTGGTGTTGGATTGAGTGTTGGACCTGATGATATTAGAGATCCTTTCCAACATTAATGAGCCTATGATTCTATTCTATGATTCTACAGAGACTGGATCCAAAACTAATGTCTCCAGAACTAAATGAAATAGTAGGGTTATTAAAAGGTGCAAACCTCATAACTGCAAAATGGTGAGGACAAAGGTATGAAAGACAGTCAAGCAAAGTGTGGCTTTTAGTTCAGGGAAAAAACAAGTAGAATAATTTGTCAGATGGAGTGGATGTCTGAGAAAGAAAACTCAGTTTTCATAGTCAGTCAAAAAGAAGATCAAGAATCGAAACTCTGTGGCCTGTATTAATTTGCAGCGAGAAAATATGTGGCAGATTTATTTCACCCATCCTTGACAGACTTCTGTGACTGCAGTTTCCATGGCTTTGCAACCCAATGGTGTGGATTCAAGTGGCTCTGATTTTTCTAACTGAATTTTCACTCCTTTTTGGGAGATATTAAGAGATAAGGAGAACAAAAGTTGCCCCTCATCTGCCTTCTACATAAGCTTCCTTGTTTCATGGGGTTTTGCTTCCCTTTCCTGTGCTTTTCACAGAGAATCACTGAATCACTGAGACTGAAAAAGACCTTTAAGATCATCAAGTCCAATTGTAACCCATCTACCATGACTACTAAACTATGTCCTGAAGCATCACATCTACATGCTTCTTGAACACCTCCAGGGATGGCAACTCCAGCACCTCCCAGGGCAGCCTCACCACTCTTTCAATAAAAAAAAACAAATTTCTAATATCCACTCTAAACCTTCCCTGGCACAACTTAGGCTCATTCACTCTCATTCTATCACTAGTTACTTGGTAGAAGAACATGAGCCAGCTGTGTGCCCAGGTGGGCAGGAGAGCCAATGGCATCCTGGCCTGGATCAGGAAAGGTGTGGCCAACAGGACAAGGGAGGTTATTCTGCCCCTGTCCTCAGCACTGGTCAGGCCACACCTTGAGTCCTGTGTCCAGTTCTGGCCCTCTCAATTCAAGAGAGATGTTGAGGTACTGGAAGGTGGCCAGAGAAGGGCAGCAAGGCTGGTGAGGGTCCTGGAGCACAGCCCTGTGAGGAGAGGCTGAGGGAGCTGGGGGTATGCAGCCTGAAGAAGAGGAGGCTCAGGGCAGACCTCATTGCTGTCTACAACTACCTGAAAGGAGGTTGTAGCCAGGTGGGGTTGGTCTCTTTTCCCAGGCAACCAGCAACAGAACGAGGGGACACAGTCTCAAGTTGTGCCAGGAAAGGTCTAGGTTGGATGTTAGGAGGAAGTTCTTGACAGAGAGAGTGATTGGCATTGGAATGGGCTGCCCAGGGAGGTGGTGGAGTTGCCGCCTCTGGAGGTGTTGAATAAAAGCCTGGATGGGGCACTTAGTGCCATGGTCTGGTTGATTGGCTAGGGCTGGGTGATAGGTTGGACTGGATGAGCTTGGAGGTCTCCTTTCAGGTAGTTACAGAGAGCAAGAAGATCTCCTGTTAGCCTTCTGTTCTACAGAGTAAGCAACCCCAGTTCCCTCAGCCACACCAGGCATTTCATTTTATTTCAAGTGGGAAGTTTTCCAGGTCCTTCATAGTTTCTTAAAAAAAACAACTCTGCACAAAGTATTCCAGATACATCCCCATGACAGCAAGTCTCTAAAGGCATTATATTTTTTTCCCCACATTCTTCTTTCTACCATTCAACCTGCATCCTAGTGCTTTCCTAATTTATTTGGCCCAAGCTGCGTGCTGTGCTCATGGTGACACACTGGTTCGATACTCAGCGCACTGGATGCAGCTGTTTCATGCCGGGATTAAATGACTTTCTAATCTACACAATGATAGGTTTCAGCTGCCATGCAGGCTGGAGATCTTGATGTGATGACCAGTCACCAGATGCCTGCTGTGGCTGACTCTAGTGGTTCCTGTTGAAGTCATTGATAAGTCTCTGCAGGTCTGTGACCCGAGTGGTGACCATGCTGTCCTGCTAAAGACAAGGACATGCTGTTTCTGCCAGTGAAACCCTCAGGTGTAAGAACAAAACCTCTCTTTCAGAGCATGCAATTCAAAAGTTACCACAACTTTATAATGGTGTCAAGGTCCCAGGAACAGAGATTAACAGTATCTCTGTCCAGAGGAGCAGGATTTGTTCTTCTAGATTTCCGTGTTGTGAAATTAAGGTGCAAGGGAGACCAGATAGCACCACACAACTATTTATTAAAGGATAAAGTTGAACAAAACAGAGGGAGAGAGGGAAGGGGGGAGAGGGAACAATGGAGAAAAAGAGAAGAGCAGGGAAGGAAAAGAGCAGAGATTATATTACTATCAGCTGAAGATGAGGGGAGAGATATGTGTGCCTGGCCCAGAGATGTTCTTCTGTGGAGTTCATCAGGAGTTCTTCTGGAGTTGTTCCTTGAATTCTTCTGGTGGAGGTGCTCCACCGGAGGTGCTCTGGTGGTTGTGCTCCAGTGGAGGTGCTCTGCTGGTTGTGCTCTGGTGGTTGTACTCTGGTGGTTGTGCTCTGGTGGAGGTGCTCCAGTGGAGGTGCTCTGGTGGAGGTGCTCTGGTGGAGGTGCTCTGGTGGTTGTGCTCCGGTGGAGGTGCTCTGGTGGTTGTGCTCTGGTGGAGGTGCTAGTCTTGGCAGGCATTGCTCATGTCTCTTTTTATACAGTTTTTTTAGATCAGTGTCCAGGTGCAGCTCCCCAGGACACCTTCCTGTGTATTCTCACGTATCTGCAGGGGTCCAGTGGTGGCACTGCGCAGGGCCTCCACCCACTCCCTGCACCCCTTACCTGTCCATACCCCAAATACATATAAGCCTTTTCTCTTAGGGGTAGCCAATGTAAGGCATTCACATCCTGGGCATTCAAGCCAGGCTGGAGGCCAGGAAGGCCACAAAGGTGCTGTATCTATGTTGAGTTGCATCCCTCAGCTTTTGGCCAGGAACCTGGGCTGAGTCCAGGAAGGTAACAAAGGCAATCTTTATCTTTGTTGATTAGAAAAAGGGAGAGACAATTTAGACTCTCACAAAGGGCAAGCACCATGCTTCACACAATGACAGAAGATCTTCAGGCAGCTGGAAAAAAAGAAGTCCCCCCCTGAAAAAAAACAAACCAACCCTTTGCCAGAAATGCTCAGAAAAGAGCAGTCCAGCAGAGGCTGACCTTCTGGAGAATGATGTCACCTGCTCTGCAGTTTGCTTATTGCTAGGGAAAAAAGGGAGTTGGGATTATTGAATGCACATGGCAATGAGATGTGGGCAAAGCCAAGAATCTATTAAAGTCTTTAATTGGAATATATTTTCAAAATTTAGATTGAACCCTATCCAGATTCTTATTATCAAGAATATGTGGCTCAGTTTCCTGATTTTTAACAGTGAGCATTAAAAAAAAAATAAAAGCAAGCAGAGGAGAGGAGCGGAAAAGGAATACAAGAACTCCAGTAAGCCTGGATTGTGTTACTTTCCAAGAGTAAAATGAACCATTGCTGACTGCTACGTTACATACAGTTTCCCACAGGTTATTGTGATGAGCAGATTGCTATCCGTGACTGTTAAGTTATGACAAGACACAGAGGTTAGAAATGCGGTGACAATACTGGAATTGTGATCTCTATCTGATCCTTCCTGCAACAGGTGATGCAAGAAGGAAAACCAAAGGTAGCCTGGCAACTAGGAAGAAGAATTGCTTCCTAAGCAGAACTTTGGGACCAGTATGAGATTCACACAATGTGATGTATCAGCAGGTTTGCAGCACATAATATTTTACTTCACCCCTAAACTACTGTTTTGATGTGCCACACCAAATCCACAAGTCAGGCATAAAAGTATAACATTTTTTCAGCTGAAAAAGACCTAAGATCATTGAGTCCTCACCAGTTAAGACTGCCGTTGCTACCTCTGGTATCAGCACACATCTCTCATAGCAGGAGGTATGCTGCTTTTCCTAGAGCAGCAGGCATGTGCAACCTGGTGATTGGGTACAGCTCCTACTGTTTTCCTCTGAGAGTGAATATTGTAACCCTGCTGTCTGGTGCCAGCAAGGATATACACAGAAGGCTCCCTCTCCTCTGTGGGGTTCAGTCTTCTCATCTACTGGTGGAAAGGAATAATGTTTTCTTTTAGTAACAAGATAGAAGAGATATACACTGAGCTGAGGCATCACTATATTTCCAGCTTTCCTGATTGTGAACATAGAATTATAGAGTCAACCAGGTTGGAAGAGACCTCCAAGATAATCCAATCCAAACTATCACCTAGCCCTATCCAATCAACTAGACAATCACCCTTTTCTGAGCAGGCTTCACTTCTGTCTTGCCAAAATTTGTCTGTACTGCTCATTACTAATTCCTCCTTTGGTATAATACTCTTCTCCACGTCAGGACCGATGCTCGGAGAGCTGCCCTGATTTTGCCCACATTCACAATACTGCAAATGCATAAATGTAGATTTCTGCTAAGCTGAGAGAAGATTGAGCCCTCCAGAACTTCGTCTGAAGGTGGAAAAAAAAATTCTTTGGACTTTATCAGAGACTTTGGATTCTCAAAATAGCATCTCCCATAACAGAGGAGCTGTTGATGTCAAAGGAGGATGAACAATGTACAAACACATCTGCTTGGCTGCTTGCCTCCTGATGGCAGCCATTGGTTCTCTCAGCAATGCCACCAGGATAATCTGGGTGCCTCTTCCTTTTCAAAATCAATTGTGAACGGTCTAGGCTATTGGCAGAGGTCAGATGTCTGGGCTTGGTCTCAATTATCTTCTTAGTTCTTTTGACCTTGAAGAGGAGATTAGAAACAGAGCAGTTGTTGCCAGAGTTACTGGGATCAAGCGCTGGTTTCTGCTGCATACTTCAAATGGCTCGTAGATTGCCTCATTCAAACGAAGCAACAGGGAACAAACTGTTCCTGCTTCTTCATAGTTGAGCTGCAGACAGTTTTTCTTTAGAGAAAAGGTGTCTCTGGTGCTGCACTGTCTCATCTTTCACAGCTGGAAGCTAAAACACCCTCCCAGATGTGGCACAAAGGGCTGAGAATCAAACTCTGTGCCACTCCTTGATGACCTGAAAGAAGCCTGAAGCACTCTTACTCCAGAGAGGTGTTTACTCCAAAGTTCAGTTACTGGAGTCTAAATCTCTGTTCTCTCACGGACATTGCTGAGATTTCACACGAAGGAATGGAGGGGAGCAATGCTACTTTGAACATCTTCATGATCTCACCAGAGCTGCACATTATTTTGTTGTGAGTAGGAATGTGTTTTCAGCTTGCCACTGCACTGTGACATTTCCCCCAGTTCAGAAATTTTGAACCATGGTGCCTCTGAGGTTTTCTAGTTACTTGTATTTTTTTATTGTTTAATGTGCTGAAGCTTCCAGGACCTGTATCAGCCCACAGTAGACTCCATCAAGATGGGCAGGAGAGATTTGCAATTCAGTTTGCTTCTGTAACCACCAAATTAATTCCCACAGTTTCAGTTAAACCCAGTTGCAAAGTTCCACCAGCTTCAGTTGTGACTTTCTGAAGGACTGCTGTCACAGGGAGTCTCTTTTGCCTCCTTTTCTCACTCAATGTCATCTCGTGGGTAACTTTTGTTACATGACTGCATTGTCAATGACCGTGCCCAGCTGATGGTTGTAAATGTAAGGAATAGTGCAAAATTATCACAGATTATTTTTTTTTCTATGGTAAAGTGGAGTGCTCATCACCCTCCAAGACTGAATTATTCTGATAAACAAGTCTGAGGAGTGGCTGAGGGATCTGCGGTTGTTTAGCCTGGAGAAAAGGAGGCTGAATGGAGACCTTCTGGCTCTCTATGACTCCCCAAAAGGTGGTTGTAGCCAGGCAGGTGCTTGTCTCTTTTCCCTGGTAAGAAGAGATAGGACAAGAGGATATGGCCTCGGGTTGCATCAGGAGAGGTTTAGATGGATATTAGGAAAAAAATCTTGACTGAAAAAGTGGTCAAGCATTGGAACAAGCTGCCTGGTGAAAGTGCTGCAGTCACCATCCCTGTATGTGTTAAACACCATGTAGATATGGCACTTTGGGAAATGGTTTAGCAGGCATGGTGGTATTGGGTTGAGTGTTGGACTTGATCTTTGAGGTCTTTTCTGACCTTTTTGATTCTGTGATTTGATTTGGTTGTACTTGAAGGGAAACAGGACACAATTCAGTAGGAGCTGATATTCAGCTCCTGAAAGTCTTGTGTTTGCCACGTTACAACTACCTGCATGCAAGACAGAAAGTCACATCCAAAAGACCTTAGCCTAAGACAACACGGAGCTAGCACAAGAACGCTGTGAATTTATATCAGCAGAGACTCTTGTATTAAAGACAAGTCTAGAGGGACTGGGAAAAGGATCTTGTCTCTTACTTTGGGAAAGCTCTCTTAGTGCTCTGAATATAGGTGGGAACGGAAACCAGCCATCCTAAATTGTACTTTTTGTCTAGGTTAGAAAAAAGGCTCATTTTTTAACCGTTAGATCTTGAAAATGTTTCATTTTGAAAGACAGTTGGGGGGGAAAGCCTCTTCTCTAACTTTCTGACTGCTCAGCTTGTGCCACAGAAATCTCCATGAGCTAAAGGGAAGTGTTATTCTGTGTTGTTCTAGATTTACCATAAATTCCAGTGACTCTCGTAATGTGAGCAAAGCTATAAAAAGGGTCATTCTCTGTGATGTACTAATCTTAAATAAAATTTCTAATGATTTTTCACTTTTGTCCACACAGCACATGCTTTCCCCCTTAAATCTATTACTGTAATGACTTTTATGGTTTTGGTTTTTTGTTTTTTTTTTTTTTCCCCTTGCCTTGAGCTGTATCTCAAGGAACCACAAAGCCCTTTTTATGTTTCCCCTACTAACCCAGTAACTTGGCAAGAAGTACATTCTGGGTCTCCTTTAGACCTTTTAAAGATTTTACCAGTGGATTCATAATTTGATAATTGGCCAAGGGCTCTAGAGAGAAAACAAGCTGTTATACTCTGAGATATAGAATCTTTTTGGGTTCTAAAAGACCTACAAGATCATCAAATCTAACCACTATCTAACTTGAACAAACATGCTGCTAAATCATGTTACTCAGCACCACATCTCTACATCTTTTAAACACCTCCAGGGATGGGGACTCAGCCACCTCCTTGCAGAGTCCATCCCAGTGCCCAATAAACCCTCCAGTCAAGAAGTTTCTTTTAATATCCAATCTAAACCTCTCCTGGTGCAACTCGAGGTCATTTCCTCTTATCCTGTCACTTGTTTGGAGGAAGAAAAGAAGAACATCCACCTCAATACAATCTCCCTTCAGGGAGTTCTAGACAGTGAGATCTTCCCTCAGCCTCCTTTTCTCCAGACTAAACAACCCCAGTTTCCTCAGCTGCTCCTCACAAGACCTGTTCTCCAGATCCTTCGCCAGCTTCCTTGACCTTCTCTGCACCCTCTCTAGCATCTCAATGTCTTTCTTGTAGTGAGAGCCCCAAAACTGAACTTAGGACTCGAGGTGTGGCCTCACCAGTGCTGAAGGGACAATCCCTTCCTCGGTCCTGCTGGCCACACTTCTTGATACAGGTGAGGATGCTGCTGGCCTTCTGGGCCACCTGGACACACACTGGCTCATGTTCAGCTGGCCATTGATCAACACTCCAGGGTCTTTATTTACTGAGCAGCTTTCCAGACACCTTTTCCCCAGGCCTGGAGCATTCATGGAGTTGCTGTGACCCAAGTGCAGAATCTGGTACTTGGTCTTATCGAATCTCATACAATTGGTCTCTGTCTGTCCATCCAGATTATCCACACTCCCTTGTACAGCCTTCCTGCCCTCAAGCAGATCAACACTCCCTCCCAATTTAGTGTCATCTCCAAACTTACCCAAGTTGCACTCAATCTGCTTTTTCAGATTGTTGATAGAGACTTTAAAGAGAATTGGCCCCAATATTGAGCTACTAGTGACCAGCCAACAACTGGATTTAACTCCATTTGCTACCATGCGAAGACAGATGGGGCTCTCATTCCCATGAAAGGGGGAAAAATTTCATTTCTAGAAACATGGAAAGACAGAGCCCACCATGTCACAGACCAGGTGGCCCTGCCTTTGCCTGGTGAGAGGATGAAAAAGAAGTATCAAAGCTGTTCAGTTTTCCAGCGATGACACAAGAAGGGTGTAATGAATAGTATTTTCCGTCCTTCTGAAAGTCTTAGGCTTGAGTTCTGGAAAGCTAGGAACAGGAACTTAGACTTCACACTTATAAGGCAAAAGTCGTGTTATGTGAGAGCAGGTGTGACACCTGATTTCGTGGCATTTAGATGCCTGGAGATGCAAGGAGGTGTCAAATAGGACTGAGGTATATGCTGCTTGAAGCAGAAGTGAATCCAGATTTGTGCTAAGGTTCTTCAAGAACGTGAGACCAGGTGATTACAGTGGCACCTTCTGGCCTCAGAACTGATGGATCAGATCACTTGGCAATCTGCACATACACACACACACATGCACACACACACACACCCCTCACTTCCCCTCACTATCATCTCAGGTTTCCATATTTGGGCAAGTACTTAATTTTCATTTTGTGACCAAAGGTGCAGTAACTTGGAAGACAGGCAGTTTCATAAGCAGTCCTTAGAGTCCATGCATGTACAAGTGCACAGAATGGGAATCACAGGATCTCAGGATGTTAGCGGTTGTAAGGGACCTCCAGAGATCATCGAGTCCAACCCCCCTGCCAGAGCAGAACCATAATCTAGTGCAGGTCACACAGGAACACATCCAGACAGTTCTTGAAAGTTGCCAGACAAGGAGATTCCACAACCTCTCTGGGCAGCCTGTTCCAGTGCTTCATGAGGTGGAATTTCAGTTTTTGTTTTAGTTTGGTTTCCTAGACAAGTGTCATCATGGTTGTATTCCAGGATAGAATATTGCAGAAAATCTGGGAAGAGCTGGTGTCTCTCATGCTTTAGAAAGTTCCTTTACAAAGGGCTGGAGCACCTCTCCTCTGAGGACAGGCTGAGAGAGTTGGGGCTCTGCAGCCTGGAGAAGAGAAGGCTTTGAGGAGACCTTGGAGGGGCCTTCCAGTATCTGAGGGGGGGTGCTACAGGAGGGCTGGAGAGGGACTATTTACAAAGCCTTGTAATGACAGGATGAGAAGTAATGGGTTTAAACTGGCAGAGGGGAGATTTAAACTGGATGTTAGGAAGAAGTTCTTTACAGTGAGGGTGGTGAGGCACTGGCACAGGTTGTGCAGGGAGGTTGTAGCTGCTCTCTCCCTGGAGGTGTTCAAGACCAGGTTAGATGAGTGCCTTGAGTGACCTGTACTAGTGGGAGGTGTCCCCATCCTGGTGGGAGTGTTGGAACTGGATGATCTTTGAGGTCCTCTCCAACGTAAACCATCCTATGATTCTATATGTGTGCACATCTGTAAAGTTTTTACCAAACCCAGACCTTTCAGGAGTAACAGTGTATGTCTGCATGGACACAATCCTCTGGCTCTGCTCCATACTGGCCAGACACATGCCATCTCCCAGCCAGCTCCATTTGGAAAGCTGGAGAGCTTCCTTAGTGTGGCTCTGTGCCCAAGTGAATCTAAACAGCCTGTTAGGAAGGTGTATTTGCTCAGGTTAAGTGCCAGGAGAGCTGTGAGCCAGAAGAATGACTAGTGGTCACAGCCCCTCTTTCCAGCACCCTCAAGTGCTTGGCCACATGCCTATCACAGACTGGAGATGTCAATGTGTTGGGCATATGTCAGAGGAGTGACTGTGGCTTCCTCAGGAGACTAATCAGCAGGGTTGTGCAAGAATCACTGCCAAGCATCTGGCCTTTGGGCCAGGTCTTGCTCATATCTAAAGATGGGAGAAGATGGTGGGGCTGAGGCTGTGGGCTATACACTGTCCCTCTGGGCTGAGTGCAGGCTTCTCCCCATAGCCTGGCCATGCAGAACCTGAAACTTGTATCCATGACCATGAGAAGCTAAACAAGCTTGTAAGTGGAAGCAGACAGAGCTGTTTAAGAAGAATCTACACTCAAAGAATAACTCTGCACTGACTGTCACATCAGACTCTTAAGACAAATCACCTTGCAGTTCCCATCCTAGTTAGAATGTCAAGCACAAGCTCTAAGTACCCTCAGCCAACTCTTTCCTTAACAAGACAGTGAATGCCAGGTTATCACTGGCTGTGCTCAACCACGTCACAGAGCTGCAGATTGTTGATGTGGTCAGACAGCGGTAGCAATAAAGTTGCCCAAACCGCTCTAAAACTCTGGACTGCCTGGTGACACTCTGCCATTGCACGCATCATGGGGCTTGTGTTCAGATACTTTGTGCTGACTGCAACTTCAGTTTGCACTTGCTCTTCACCTCTGCGCTGAGCAAGGACTTCAAGGACTGAGAGGTTCGAATGGAGGCAGTGCAGGTGATGGTGGTGACCAGTATCTGGAAACATTAGCAAGCCAAATACACCTCAGTGGAGTCCAAAGTGTGACTTATGCATATCTTTCAGATAAAAGAAGTTGGGTTAAATTGTGGGTCAACTGACTAGTATGGTGTCATTTGTGAGAGAGATCCCAGAAAATTTTCCATGCACAATTGCTTCAGACTCCCTTGGCACAGGTGCTTTCCCCTCTGTCTCTCTGTTGCCAGAAAGTTCTCTTGGCTAATAGTGGTTGCTGGCAGATGTGTTTTCCATCTATGCTGCATGGTTAAAAGTTCTCTTACGTGGCCTGTCCTGTGTGGAAGAGATCCTTGTTGCCAGGATGCTATGACATGCTGAATGCTTTAAGAATATTCCACCCCCCCTCATTTTAAGACTTATCAGACCTGTGGATTTGGTATGTTTGAGACTGCAGTTTACCCTGAAATTGTCCTTAAGAGACAAGCTCAGTCTTAAGTAAAAGCAAAATCAAGGGTCTACCAGGAACATATATAGAGAGAGCACCATAACCATGGCTTGGAAAGACAAAAGTGACAGGAGGGAAAGAGTAGTCAGAAGCTACCTGAGGGGAAGTTTTTTAAAACAGCTCTTATTTGTACCCAGATGAGAAGCTGTAGTTTCTTCCCTTATCCTTGTGGGTAAAGATATTTGACACTGGTGCACAACCAGAATTTCTAGACAGTGTCAGAAGAGGGAATGCTGGCATGCAGAAGAAGGTTTGCCTTTAGATCCTACCACAGAGTTTCTCCGTGTCCCTCCATAATTTTATTCTTCTTTTTCCCACCTTCCCCTTCTTACTTTTCAGTCCAGTTTGCAAGTTTTGACCTTTCTCGCACTAATCATTTTCCACTTCTCCTCTTCAGAAATGACCTTATCCTTTTGATAAGGTCAACTTAGTTATCACTAGTATGCCTGTAGAGAGAGCAGGCTCCTTTCAGGATGTCACCAGTGCTCAGCTAAGCCCTGGGCATTAATGCTAGGAGACTGTGTGGACTGCCCCTTTCATTAGTGGTCTTTCCCAGCCTTAACTGCTCTGTGGTTCTCTGATCTGCCATGCCGAGCAGGATTCGGATACAAAAGAAGGGGGTTTGAAGTTAGGAACCTTGCATTTTATAAAAATGTGACATGCTAACATATGCGGGACTGGTGCATGCAGAGCCAAAAATGTTTTCCTGGAGGCTGGACACAATAGTAATCCATCACTTTGGAATTCTGACAAACATGGAGGTGAGAGATACTTTGATTTCCCTGTTAAATGCCATTGGTGGTGGCAACAATTTCCAGGGGGAACAGCAGGAAGAGAAAAGGAAGAGACAATTATTGAGGGTTTCATTTTGTTCTTGCTTAAATGTGATTTTAGCTGACTAAAACTAGACCTAAACATAACCTTGTATATCAGTTTAACTAGATCGGTTTGTATCCATGCCTCCCCTTAAATGACATACACATCTGTGTATTGGAGACTCTGGTACTTGCTGGGCTAGCTGCCATCTCGAGGACTATTTATTTAGCTTTGTAACTACAGTTCAAATTGTAACTTCACAGAAGTCCCCTACTTGGTGCTTGGCATTTGACCCCTACTTGGTGCTGCTAGCAAAGATGGGTAAGATATATCCTTCAGAGCAGAGTGGAGCTGTTTGCCTTATGAAGAGAGGAGGCTGATATGGGCCTTGCTTTGTTTCCCATTCCACTTAGAGGCGTGAAGATTATTCTGCAAATGATCCAGAGCTTCAAGTTTCTGTATTGTGCTCTGTGGTGGAAGTGTGGTGTGTCTTGTTGCTTGTGTTTGGCATTAGATGCAAAATGTTCTTGAAAGAGAGTCCTCAAGTCTGGCATTTGCTCCTGCTGATCTCTTACCTCATCCTCATTTTAAAGTTACAGAGAAAAAAAAAAATCGCTCTGTATCCTAATTACTGTGTTGTCACCTCAGAGTTTTCTTGTTGGGATAATTCAGAGCAGAATCACTTCAGTTCCTCTTTGGGGGTAACCTGAAATGGAATTCTCAGCTTGGGAACCATCAAGCAACCTTCACAATTGTTAATCAGAGCTCCCCACATACTCTGCGTAGCCAAAGCCTCAGTTACAGGTACAACTTCATCAAAACTACTTAGCAGATATTTAAAGCCTCATGTTCTAGGTAATTGGTGTGAGTCTCTTCTGTTAAAGGTTAACTATGGGGTAAAAGAAGATTGAAATTAAACCATTGCAGTTATTAATTTATTCCACATATTTTATTTTAAACACATCATTCAACTTTCATACCTATATACAAAAGTATTTTTAGCTTTTCTCCAAACACTGGCAGCAAGGAGAATCATTCAAACAAACTGGCAAAAATGTTTCACCCCAGAAGACTGCATTCCCTTAAGCACAGAACCAATTTTCCTGATTGACCATGGAAGTTTCCTCTAACTCAGAATCTTGCCTATAAATAATCTTCTCAAGCTCAAAATTGTGCCATCAGCTTCTTCACAGAATTGTTGTGGTTGGAGAAGACCTTTAAGATCATTGAGTCCAATCATTCTCTGACTATCAAGTCTGGTGCCAAAGCATGTCCCTCAGCACCACATCTCTGCATCTTTGAGACACCACCAGGGATAGCAGCTCAACTACCTTCCTGGGGAGCCTATTCTAGTGTTTGAGAACCCTTTCAATTAAGAAGTTTTTCCTAATATCCAATCTAAACATTCCCCGGTACAAATTGAGGCTATTTCCCCTCATTCCTATTACTTGTATCATAGAACTGTTTTGTTTGGAAAAGATGTTTAAGACCATCAAGCCCTTACTCTCTCTTTGTTACTGTTCTTGGTAGCACTACCAAAAGCACTAACAGTAGTGTTTTGACCAAAACCCAAAAGCACTAACAGTATTGCTTTGACAAAAACATTCCCCAGTACAAATTGAAGCTATTTCCCCTCAACCTATTACTTGTATCATAGAATCATTTTGTTTGGAAAAGATGTTTAAGATCATCGAGCCCTTACTCTCCCTTTGTTAACTGTTCTTGGTAGCACTACCAAAAGCACTAACAGTAGTGTTTTGACCAAAACTCAGGTCAACCCCATTGTTTTCCCAGGTCAGAACATGTGAGTCTCCCTGCTGTGAAGACTAATAAATTCTATCATCTATAGCATAAATATTATGTAATATATGGATACTACTGACATGCATATATGTCAATATTTTGTTAACACCAGTGATAAAACACATGGAACCTCTTTTAAAGTCAAAGTACATGACTGAAAATCCTGACACATCCCCTTTTTCCGTTCTGTGGAACAGCCTACAGCTTTGAACCATCTCCCTTAATTTTGTGTTTATTTCTGGCTTAAATCAGTACTGCTGCACCATGAGCTATCTGAAAAAGCTCTTCAGTGGTGCAGCAGTCCAATATGCTCCCAGCCACTTCCTGTCCCAAGCCCTCAGAATGGATAATAAAGCATATTTGCAGTGAGGCTATACAGCTCACTGACTGGTGGTCCTCTCCTACAGACCAGAAGAGAGCAGAAAAGACTTTTTTTTTCCCCCTTCCCCCCAAAAAAACAAAACAAAACAAAACAAAAGTAATTTAGCCAAACATGCCTGGACAAGGCAGATCTCTTGCCTGATGAAGCAAGGCTTCCTTGCAGCTTTTCCCACTGTCTTTGATTTCTCTGTGGTGAGCTTGCTTCCCTGTCCTATTTTAAAAGGAAGGAAAACCTCAGTTGAAAAACAAAATCATAACAGAAAAGCAGCAGGAAAGACCAAGGGATGCTATTAATAAAGTGAGAGCCCTTGCCAAGAAAGGCTGAGTTTTCCAGTGGACATTTTGCCACTCTGGTTTCTTTATTAAACTAAGCTGTTTCTTAATGAGACCGTCTCATTTTGCAACTGTGATGCCAGGCTCTGAACATCCTCCCTTGTGTTTTTTTTTCTTTTTTTTTTTTTTTTTTTTTTTTTTTTTTTTTTTTTTTTTTCCCCTCACGGGGGCGGCCCAGGACCCCCCCCAACCCCTTCCCCACAAGGGCCTCCATCGCCCTCTGCTTCCTCTCACCTTCTCTCTCCATCCTGCTCCCCTCCAGCCTTTCATCTGGCCCCCAACACTTTCAACGTTGGCTGCCGGGAGAGTCAGCTTTGCAATCTCAACCTGTCTGATTATCCTCCATGTGCCAGAAGCAACATGGCTGCCTTGCAGAGCTACCCAGGGCTGAGTGATGGTGCCTACAACCGGCTGCAGAGCGGCACTGCTTCTGCCTCGCAGTCCTCCGAAACCTTCATGCCTCAGAGGACTCCATCCTTGATCTCAGGAATGCCAACTGCTTCCTCCCTGCCCAGCAACAGCAAGATGGAGGCATACAGTGGCCAGCTGGGATCCTTCCCCAGCTCCCAGTTTCAGTATGTCATGCAAGCTGGCAACCCTGCCTCTACATCCTCCTCTTCACACATGTTCGGTGGTGGCCACATGCAGCAGAGCTCCTACAATGCCTTCTCCCTGCACAACCCCTACAACCTCTATGGATACAATTTTCCTGCTTCCCCTAGACTGGCAGCAAGCCCAGAGAAACTCACCACCTCCCAAAGCACTTTACTCTGCTCTTCCCCTTCCAGCGGGGCCTTTGGAGAGAGGCAATACCTTTCCACAGGGATGGATCACGGGATGCACATGATCAGCCCTCCCTCCAGCAACCAGCAGACAGCCAATGCCTGTGACAACAGACAGTATGGAGGGGTTCAGGGCTCCTCCTCACAGATGTCTGTGCATATGGTCTAACAAGCCATGCTCTCCTTGGACATCGAAGGTAGCAGGACCTTCATCCTTTCCAGGGGGAAACTCATCCCAGTACCTTTTTGCCTTCAAACTTATAGTGGAACTAGTATTGTAATGATCAGTAAGAACACAAGCCATCTAGGTGTGCACAACAGAACCTTGTGGAAGACCTCGATTGACTGCCGTTGCAGTTTGTTGTAGCCCAGGGCCTCCAGACCTGGCGCAGAGTGTCTGCTTTTTCTGGACATTGCAGAGAGAAGGGCATGACTTCAAGGAGAAGCTGGAGATAAGCAGCTGAATATACCCTTTATACATTAATGCTCAGCTACTATGAGCTCTCAACATAGAGGCAGATGTGCTGCTGTGCTGTCTCCTCTGGGTGCTGAAGAACGGCAGTCTCCCAAGGCTTCATCCTCTGAAGCTACATTGCCCACGGCTTTAAAGACCTTCTCCTTCCCAGACTCTTCCTCATTGCTGGAGTGGCTAAGCCCTTTATGGAAGCTGACAGTGGTCCATGGGTCCTTCTCCCACTGTGGCACAGGAATGACACTGCTGGGCTGGGGCTTCTTCTCCAAAAGAGGTTTCTGCATTTTCACCATGGCTCTGTCCAACTGGTAGGATCAAGATTCCCAGCACCCAGCCTACAGATGGAGATGTGAGAAAGAGATGAGAGAGAAACGTTTTAGCCCACAAATGAGCCTCAGCCATAAGCGGGACTGATCTTGAGGAAGATTCATGGGGGAGAGAGGATGGCTGAGCTCCTGTAGGTATGACCCAAAGTGACGCACCCAAACCGAACGGCTGACAGCCTTTGTGGGGAACACGTGCCCCACTAGCGCTCAACCCAACAGGAGGAAACTGTCCAGACTGAACTTGTGGGGAAGAGCAACAAGAAAAGAGAGCTCTGCTCTAAAGAAATACAGCTGGCCTCCTTCACCATGCATGCAAGAGTTGCTAGAGAAAACCATTAACATTTCAGTAACAGTAAGATCGACTATTTGCCAGCCTCCTGCCTGACACATGATCTCTGTTTAACCATAGAACCATAGAATCATTAAGGCTGGAAAAGACCTCTAAGATCATCAAATCCAAACATCAACACACCACCACCACGCTCACTAAACCATGTCCTGAAGTGTCTAACCAAATAGATTGTTGCCTTTTGACATTTTTCTCTTCAGAATTTTTTTTTCTTCTTTTTCTTTTCTTCAAATCCTTTAAGAATAAGAAAACAATTATAGCTTGGTGCAAGCTATGCATTTAAAGTTGTGTGAAAATGCAAATACCAAGTAACAGAACACAGATATTATTGAGATTTGTTGTGAGGTGTTGTAGATAAATGTATTTATATGCCTAGTGAGGGATTCAATATTATGAATATAAAAGAGGGCAATAAAAATGGTATGTAAAATATGTATGAAGAAAAAGGTGTATAAAGATTTGCCCTATGCACGGAACTCTGTTTCTAAGTGCCAAGCACAGAATGCGCTAAATAAATCTTTGCATTTGTTCCCTCGGTGTTTTTTCTCTCTGTGAGGTTTCCTCTGTGGTCTTTTTAGAGATGGGACATTCTCAAAATACTGTCACCTGTGTTTGCACAACCAAAGACACAGTGCTGAATGGGGAAGCCCAAGCAATATCACAATGAAAAGAAAAATCCTGTCTTCTCAAGAAATTCTCAGAATTGGGTGTTTGAGATTGGCAAGGCGCCCGCCTTCACAGCAAGAGTGTCTGATGGGCAGGTAGAGACACGATTTTGATAGTTAAACTCTACTAAAAAGCTCTTCAGTGTTATATCTCACAGTTGACATAGAAAATAATCCTTACAAACAACGGTAGAATCAGTTTCTCATTTAAAAAGCATCATTTTTGAGTGCATATCAGTTTTCCATTTGCACCATGCTCCCAATATGAGATCGAGACTTAATGTCAATCACAACGTGGTAGGGATTGGAAGGGACCTGTGAAGATCATCTAATCCAAACACCCTGCTGGAGCAAGATCACTTAGAGTAAATCACAGAGTTGTCAGAGTTGGAAGAGACCTCAAGGATCATCTAGTTCCAACCCCCCTGCCATGGGCAAGGACACTTTCCACTAGATCAGGTTGCCCAGAGCTACATTCAGCCTGGCCTTAAAAACATCCAGGGATGGGGCTTCCGCCACCTCCATGGGCAACCTCTTCCAGTGTCTCACCACCCTCATGGTGAAGAACTTCTTCCTACCCACCAATCTGAATCTATCCACTTCTAGATTTGCTCCATTCCCCCTGGTCCTATCACTACCTGACACCATAAAAGGTCCCTCCCCAGCTTTCTTGTAGGCCCCCTTCAGATACTGGAAGACCACAATAAGGTTACCTTGGAGCCTTCTCTTCTCCAGACTGAACAACCCCAACTCTCACAGTATGTCCTCATAGGAGAGGTGCTCCAGCCCTCTGAACATCCTTGTGACCCTTCTCTGGACATGTTCCAGCACATCTATATCTTTCCTGTAATAGGTGCTCCAGAACTGGATACAATATTCCAGGTTGGAGCCTCATGACAGGAACACATCCAGGAGGACTTGGAATACCTCCAAAGATGAAGATTCCACAGCCTGTGGTAGCCTGCTCCAGTGTCTTTTCACCTTCAAATGAAATAATTTTTTTCATTCTGCTTACATGGAACCTTCTCTGTTCCTGTCTGTGTTCATTGCCCCTTGTCCTGTCATGGGACACCAATGAGAAGAGTCTGGCTCCATCCTTCCAGATATTGCTAGGCATCAATGAGATCTTTCCTCAGTCTCCTCCAGGCTAAACAGCCCTCACCCTTTCCTCATAAGGCAGATGTTCTAGTAAACCTTTTCTTCTGAACTGAAAAAAAACCACCAGGAAGGTAGAAAAACCTTGACGGAGAAATTCTGAAAGCATTTCTTAATTTTTAGCTGATACACCAAAAGCATTCCCAGTTCTGTGCCTAGTCTCTCTGACCACATTCTGGCTTTTTCTGTGTCTAGCCACGGATGCTGCCAAAAAGGGTTGGAGTGACTATGGATCAGAGAGAATAATTTCCTTCCCTCATTGTTTTATTTTTACCCCTAATAATTAAATCTTGGTTTAATCTTAAAACAGGGAGTTTTATAGCCTTCCTAAAGTCCTTCCAGAAACTTTCAGAACTACTCTGAATCCATGGTTTGGGGTTTGACTTCATCCCATGGCAATGATTCCTTCAGGTTAACAGCACATTGTGTGAAGCAGTATTTCCTGCAGCTGGCTATTTGCATTAGATCGCTCTTTCTTTTTTTATTCCATTTATAGCACCCTAGAATTTGGTACAACACTAAGTTTATTTAGCTTCATCCCTTAACATGCTGACAAGCCCAGGACATAAATACTACCATGACCACATTCAGCACAGCTCAGCAATACCAGGACACCAAATTCCATTGCAACATAGTGTTCCTGAAGGGAAAGTGATACTGTGTGCTAAAGCAAAATGATCGGGACACAAACAGAAATGCAAATGGAGGTACCTGCCTCATGAAGTTCAACAAGACCAAGTGCAGAGTCCTGCACCTGGGGAGGAATAACCCTCTGCATTAGTACAGGTTAGGGATTAACCTGCTGGAAAATGGCTCTGTGGAGAAGAACCTGGGAGTGCTGGTGGGAAAACAAGTTTGTTATGAGCCATCAATGTGCCAGGAAGGCCAGCAGTATTCTGGGATGTGTTAAGAGTGTGGCCAGTAGGTCGAGAGAGGTTCTCCTTTCCCTCTACTCTGCTCTGGTAAAGACACATACAGAGAATTGTGTCCAGTTCTGGGCTCCTAAGTTCAAGAGAGACAAGGAACTACATAAGAGTTCACTGGAGGGCCACAAAGATGCTGAAGGAATTGAATCATCTCTCTTAGAAGGAGAGTCTGAGACCTGGGGCTGTTTAACCTGGAGAAGAGAAGATTGAGAGGGACTCTTATCAATAATTATTGATATCTAAAGGGTGGAAATCAGGAGACTGGGCTTGGTTCTTTTAAGTGGTGTCTGGTGATAGGATAAGGGACAATGAACATGGGAGGTTTCACTTAAACATAAGGAGAAACTTTTTTTCTGGGAGGGTGCTGGAGCACTGGACCAGGCTGACCAGAACAGTTGTGCAATCTCTTCTCTGGAGACTTACAAAACCTGCCTGGAGATGATCCTGTGCAACCCCGAGTGATCTTGCTCTAGCAGGGAAGTTAGAATAGATGATCTTTGGAGGTACCTTCCAATCCCTATGACTCTGTGATTCTGTATATAGTCCGTGACATTATGTTAGATACAGCAAAAATTCAGCAGTGACCTGCTAGTGTGGGTGATTTACTGTATACTGGGTGCAACTTCACTGATGCAGGCGAGAGCTGACAAAGAGTCATTTGCTATTAAAAGAAGTTCAGATTGTTTTTTTTTATCCCCAATGCTGCCAGGTACATTGAACCAGAGCACACATCTTATGTTAGAGTGCACTAGCAGATGAGTTTTGCTGGATATTGCTCATCAGGCATCATTCTAAACAAGATGACAACAACAACAACGTGAAAGTGCACCTGAGGAGTGGCACTCCAGACCATGTCAATTATACACTACAGCTGCACTAGAAATGCAGCTATAAAAGCAGTGGCAGAAGTTTGTGATGAGTGTGCTGGTGCAGCTGAGAGGTAACTTGCTATAAATAAGCCAGTTCCCATCCCAGAAACATCTGACTCCTTCAGCACTATTTTTTTTTTTTTCTTTCCTTAGAGAAGCAGCCTAAAGGACCAGACATTTTGATCGGGGCTGTAAACCGTTGTTCTGAGTTCACTGATGGTAATGTTTCTGAAAGCTTCGCTGGTGTCAAGTGGGGGTGGGGGGTGGGGTGTTAGTGCAGCCTTTGCCGACCCACAAAACCTCTGCTTGAAAAGCAGCTCGCTCAGTTTTCTGACTGTTCTTTCAATGGAATCATGGAGTTGTTTTGGTTGGTAAGGACCTTTAAGATCGTTGAGACCAACCATTATCTAACTCTTCCAAATCTGGTGCTAAACCACGTCCCTTAGCACCACATCTCTGCGTCTTTGAAAAACCTCCAAGGATGGGGGATTTAACTGCCTCCCTTGGGAACCTGTTCCAGTGTTTGAGAACCCCTTCAGTGAAGAAGTTCCTCCTAACATCAAACCTAAACCTCTTCTGGTGCAGCTTGAGGCCATTCTAAGATTCCTGTAATCACTGTCTAAGAAACTGTATAGAATACATCTAAAAACCCTGGAACTCTTTTCAAGGGTCGTTTTGTCATGCCAGCAACTGCCATTTATCACCACAGAAAAGTAATGTCCACGAACGGCAGGAGCATGACTCTTTAAACATTAGCTCCTTTTCACAGTAAAATTCTCTTAAAAAATCATTGGCTGGTTCATGAAGGAGCAATAAACCTCCACGGCAGGGTTAATTGTGCGGTAGTCTATATCTGGAGCACTGAGCTTGTCTGGTTTTCGGAGTCAATCTGGAACTCATTGCATGCTGTGGGGGAGAAGGATTAGGAGCCTGTATAACTTTACACTGGTTGAAGTTCCTACAGATGCTGTTCTTATTCCAGCAATGTTCTAAATGTGTTGAGCATTCTGGAAGCTCTGACATTCAGCTGGATGGTGCCCTTCTCTGCTGAGCTAGGGTGACTTCTTTGGGATGCTTTTACAAGCACTCCCAGGCTCTGCTAGGGGAGTATCTCCCATGTCTCCCCTTGAGCATCCAGCACCCTACACTTCAGGACATTATTTTCTATCCAACTGGTTGCAGCAGTCCTGCAGAGACACAGAGCTGGTCTATGTGGGGCTGTGAGCACATGGCATCAGCCCTTCTTTTGGATGATGATCCAGCCAAAAGCGAAACCTTTAAGGTCCCTCCCAAACCAAATCATTTTATGATGCTATGAAAAGGATCCAGGCTGCCTGGATCTGGAGCAGGCAGAAAGGAAAAAATTAGTGATTGGGGGTGCATTTGCCTCTTCCAGTAAACCTGGAACAAGTTCCAGTGCAATTAAGACTGTATAAACTTATGCACAGCCTGACAACCATCCAAACCAGTGCCATCACTGTCCTCTGTGGTTTACATTATGTTCCTGTGCAGAGGTCTGTGTCCAGAAATATCCATATTAATTAGGAAGGAGTATGAAGGCAGATGTGTGTGGAAGCCCTAGAAGAACGTGAGAGCAAGGATTCAAAGGTACTGATAGCCAGGGACTTGAGAAACTGCTGAATACCAAGGAATGTGCTGCTCTCACCCAAATCACAGCAGGGATGGTTCAACAGCAGTAAACCTGCAATCCAGTAAAAGGA
This sequence comes from Ramphastos sulfuratus, assembly GCA_013399055.1. Taxonomy (NCBI): domain Eukaryota; kingdom Metazoa; phylum Chordata; class Aves; order Piciformes; family Ramphastidae; genus Ramphastos; species Ramphastos sulfuratus. The sequence goes on from WBNM01006466.1 coordinate 56,341, forward strand.
ACACAGCAGCACATTGTGTATGCCACTTCTCTTGCTGTAACCTCAACCAGCAACCAGAATGCTTCTCAACATGAGGAAGAAGGCAACATGAGATAACATCACCTAAGATATGCAATGGATAATTAAACCAAGATTTCAAAACGAAACCTTGATACTTGTGACTCCTGAAACATGTGGCTGGACTCTATCATCTTAAAGGTCTTTTCCAACTGAAACAACTTCATGATTCTATGGTGCTTTATAAAAGACCTGTCCAAACTCCAATGCACTGTCATCAGTGAAAAAAAAACCAGAAGACAGTGATGAATTGAGGAAAATCACTCCTTGCCTACAAGTTATTCTGCCCAGAACACTTAGAGACATCCACTTTGGAATTTGTCAGTCCCATGTGTGTGTCAGCAGTGTCAAGATTTTTAGAAAACCAAATAAAAATTGCTCCAAATTCTATAGTGTCTTGTGCTTTCTTTTTTTCTTTTTCTTTTCTTTTCCTTTTCCTTTTTCTTTCCCTTTTTCCTTTTCCTTTTCTTTTTTCTTTTTCTTTTTCTTTTTCTTTTTCTTTTTTCTTTTTCTTTTTATTTATTTTTTCTTTTTAAAAATTTTTTCTTCCTTTTCCTTTTCCTTTTCCTTTTTATTATTTTTCTTTTTCTTTTTCTTTTTCTCTTTTTCACATGAGTTCCTACTGCTGTAGCAGTTGTCCACAAAGTACTTCACCTTCTAACTCCATGAATATTACGGTCAAGTTTTACAGAAGATTAGAAGGAACCAACATACAAATTCTATGAACTGAGAGAAAAGAAGCAAAAAGTAAAAGATTGTGTAGAAGGAGGTGGAGCGAGCCTGAAGAAAACTACATAAAAAAAGAAAAGTAAAATGCATGCATACAAAACAAGAAAGAACTCACCACAGACACACAGCAAAAGGGACAATGGAGAGTATGTAAAGATGTTCTGTGAATAACTCAGATACTTTTGGATAATGAACAATGAACTGTCCTCCTTCTTCAATGGGGAATTTTAACCAGTCCAAAGGAGCTTCTTAACCATAAAGTGGAAAAATGTGTTCACAGAAATTCAGCCTTTCAAAGAAAATGTACTGACTTCTTAAACACAAAATGTGCTTCATTAAGTTAGTTGCTTGCATTGTATACACTGTTATGTACACTGTGGCTACCAATCATGAAACATACATTATTAAAATCACACCCAATCACAGAGACACTGAATTTGGTAGCGACCTCTAAGATCCTCAAGTCCAACCATCAACCCAGCACCACCATGCCCACTGAACCATGTCCCAAAGTGCCACTTCTGTGTGTTCAAAAAACATGGTGAGTCCCTGGCCAGCCTGCTACATTGCTTGACCAGTCTTCCAGTAAATATTTTTTTCCTAATAGCAAATCTAAATCGGTTATGTTGTCTACACACAAGCATAAATGGTTCTATGCTATGCTTAATTGTTCTTTCTCTACTTAGGATGATGCAAACACCACGGAGTGTTGGGAGTTAGCTGTCTGTCCCTGTAACAGGGCACCTAGGAAGCATTTTCTGTCACTGCCATGACTGCTGAAGGAAACAATTTGATTCAAAGAACCTCTAGAGTTAAAAAATCTGTTTAACAGTGATCCTTAATCATACCTGATTTTTGTTTCATGTATATTCATGCACAAAATCCAAACTGGGGTGCTAAATAATTTGAAGGTCTTTGTTTCCCACCAGGTAGGATGTTGCCAGGAGGTTTGGTAATAGCATAGGAGTAAGGGTGGAAACAAGCTGTATAACATGACTATAGTTCAACCTGTCAACTAGGGCTTTAAAAACAGTAAAATGTTAGGGGGTCAGAGTGGGGGAGCAAGGGTTAGCTGTCATATGGCCTTATTTCTTTGTCACCTTCTTTTAAATGTGTGGGTCATACTTCCCTTGTAAGTGTATGAATGTGCCCTGATAGCTGATGTGAAGGGATCTGCTTATGTCCTCTTTCAGATCTAAGCTGTTAGGCTATTCAGTGTTCATTGTATTGGCCTTAGTAAACAATACCTATGAAATGCAGGCATAGCCATCTACAAATCAATGTGGCCTATGATCAGTGCAGTTGAACATCCCTTGGTAGTGAGTTTCAACACCTTCTCCTGGTAAACTTGAGGCACTTAAGTTTCCAGGTAGTTCAAGCCCAAAACACCAGGGCTAAGCTGCTCTGAAGCATGAGGCAGAGCAGAACACGTCCAAGCAAAGAGCAGTGAGGCAGAGCACATTGTCTGAGCAGAGCAGAACGTGGAGCAAAGCAGCACACACCGAAGCAGCTCCATGAGTCAGAGGCAGCTCCGTGAGGCAGAGGCAGCTCCGTGAGGCAGAGGCAGCACGACTGCTTGCAACTTAGCTCAATTTATATTATTTGCCTGAGTGCAATGGGTCCTTTGGCCACAGAGATTCACCAATCAGAATGGCATTTGTAAAACTGACCCTTTGCTTACCCTTATTTGGGCAAGACACTCACAAGTACCTAAACACCTGTGGGTACCTGTATATCACTTTGAGAGGGGACATAATGGCCCAAGCCTTTGTTTTCCTCCTGCCCTTGCTTCCCCCATCAGCAGAAGGGTGGGGCAAGCCAGGACATCTAATAGGCCTAGTAGTCTTCCACGACAGTCACAGAATGGTAGGGATTGGAAGGGACCGCTGAAGACCACCCAATCCAATCCCCCCTGCTAGAGGAGCATCAACTAGGGTAAATCCTACAGTAACACATACAGATGGGTTTGGAATGCTTCCAGAGATGGAGACTGAAGGCCTTCAGGAGCACTCCTGCGTGGACTGTCAGCTAGATGCCCTGTGCTAACACTATTTTCCATGTCTAAGTCTAAGAGTTCCACAACAGAAGAGGCTTACGGCACCCATGAGTTGCCCCTACAAATTCAGCTGGGAATTCACAATTTTAATTGAGCCTAAATTCAAACTGAAAAAAAATTCTCTAGGTTCATCCATCCATAATCTCGATGTTTTTTCTCCCTTCAGCTGTTGCCACAATTGTGCCACTGGGAGGCTTTTTAATTCAGTTCTCAACTACTTTTATCCATGTTTTCCAGAACGCTAACAGCTGCAATGCAAGGACATTATTTATGATTTCTAAATATCATCTTCTAAAATATCTCCCAGGCCAGAAAAGTGGCAATCCAGTAAATCTCACTGAACCAGAGCTGCCTGTAGCTATCCCAAAGTGTCCAGCCATCCATTTACCCATTTCCTGACTTCACTGGCTTGTCACTGCGCTTCAGATTTCTTTTTTGAGCTCTTTTCTTTTTTTCTTCTTTTTTTCTTTTTCCTTTCACAGCAAGAATGGAAAGAAAAATGTTAGTGGGTGCTGTGCTCAATCTCTGAAGAGGTGTTGCAACAGAAGCCTCTTTTCTCAACTATTTTCATGGTGTAAAGAGGAAAGAACTTTAGTTCTGTCTTCAATGCTGTCCACAAACTTGGGCATGGTGTTTCCTGATCCAGCAGCCCTTGAAAGAGAGTCTGCAGTGACATGGGCAGCCTTTCTGGTCCAATCTCAACATCTGGCATTCCTTCCCTTCCCGAGTTTTTCTCACCTACTTTGGACTTTTGTGCTTTCATAGAATCACAGAATGGTTTGGTTTGGAGAAGACCTTTAAAAGCCACCTAGTTCAACTTCCCTGCAGTGATCAGGGACATCTTAAACTAGAGCAGGTTGCTCAGAGCCCCATCCAACCTGACCTGGAATGTTTCTAGGAATGGAGCATCTACCACTTGAGACAGGTACACACTTTAGGGTGAATGCATTTTTAGTGCTGCAAATGAAGACTTACCTTCAGCATGAGAATGAGTTGAATGCTCTTCTGCAAACTTGTTGGGCATTTGTATATAAACACAGACTTTCATATAGCAATAAAAGATAATTCCAGATTTTTCCATTACATTCTATTTCATGTTAATTAATTTTTAAGAGACATTTTGCTGCTTTATATATCCAGAATCATATGTGCAACCTTCTTTTTGTGATAGTACTTAAAAAATTATCCCCTACTTTCCAGGCCAAAACTGTTAGAAAATAACTATGTAATCTCTATACCTCCCTTGGAGCTCAAGACAATGTAGCTGCAGCTCTAGGAATCCTCATCCCTGAAGATGTTTATAAGGTGCAGAGGTGTGGTGCTGAGGGACATGGTTTAGCACCGGACTTGGTAAAGTTAGATAATGGTTGGATTCAATAATCTTAGGGTCTTTTCCAGCTGAAATGCTCCTATGATTCTATGATTTTACTGAACAAAAGCTTTGCCCTTGGCCATGCATACCCTACCCTAGTCTCTGTTCCATTTATTCCAGGATTGTAGTCACTAGTAGAAGTGATGACAAAGTCCCCATCTCTGCCAGTTTAATACTCTGTTAAAGGTGATGTTGCTCAATTTATACTTTCCAAATTCAAGTCAGATGGGAGGAAGAGCATGCTGTATGCTGACTGACAACCACCAAGCATAGGTAGTCTGAGCTAAATTTCTCATGTCATCATTGCAACATCACCCAGTCAGGCAGGCTTAGTGGGAGCAAGCTTAGTATTTTATCACTGACCCATGCCAAGGCAGTGGTGGAAAAGTTTCCAGCTGGATGCTGCAAAGGCTCTGGATTGCACAGGCATGAAAACTTGACCATTGCATGCTGCTCCAAAGCAGTCTTACTGATGGCCAGCAGAAATCTCCGGGGCATAATTTCCAGCTCCTTACCAACATGCAGAGCTGAAAAGTGCACCCCTGGAAACACTGTACTTTTGCCAAGGGTGCTCTTCAGTTTAGGTTTAGCCTCCCTCTGTGTGCGGATAAACACCGCAGTGTGCCAGCAGCTGTGAGTAGGTGAGCAGAGAGAAAGAGACAGTTGTCCAAACAATATGGTATGAAGGGCTGGGGGGAAAGCGATGTTGAAAATGTAAAGGACATTTACGTTAAAGGAAGGTGTGAGAGATGTAGGAAGAGCCAAAAAAAAAAAAAGTGAGTACTTCAAGCAGCCAACTTAAACAAGACACAATGGGGGCCAACTTTGCCTTCCAGGCATTTCACAGGCCTGAGCCCTCTGGTTCAGGAGGTGCTTAGGGGGAGAAACATGTGTCCCTCCAGGTCTTATTTAACTTGGCCAACTGTTAGGAATTTTAACTCTTTTGTGACTTGCCTGTTTCTACTCACATATTCTCTCTCACTTTTTTTTTTTCTTCTTTTTTTTTTCTTCTTTTTTTTTCTTCTTTTTTTTCTTTCTTTGTTTCTGAGTGCTTTTTGTTGGATGGGTTTTAAATCTTGTTGAAGACAAAAAATTTCTTTCTATTTAGAAAAATAATCAGTGGAGGCAAAGCGTGAAGTCATTTCGGTTATAGTATCTCGAAGAAAAATAGATACAGTATTTTGGAAGGAATTTGAAAAGAAAACACAAAGCCTGATGGGATTTAAATGTAGAAAACCAAAAATTCAGTCTCGCCCCCTCTTTTTCCTCTCCTCATTCATGAGGTCACCATTTCTCATCTCACAGCCTAGGGCATCTTGCCGGGGTCCTGAGGCAGCCACTAGAAAAAGTGGTCTTGGTCCTGTGAGCACAGAACAGGATCGAAATGGCTAAAAGACAATAATCAGAGTGGGTTGCTCAAAGCTACAGAGAGAAACTCTGTAGGACCATAAAGAAAGAAAAAGACATCCAGATAAGGCAGACAACTTTTCTTGGCCCCTAATGCATAAACATTTGAGAAAAAATGGACTAGATGGAAATGTGTGAAATAGTGAATGTGCACTGAAATAGCCACTGCATTGTGCATGCATGTATATATATGTATGGATGGGAAAGCAGGAGAAGGGTCTCTGAACATGCAAGATGCGGCAGACCTAAAGTTCACCAAGTTAAATTTTAATCATACGTGCAAGCACTTCACTCAGCAGGCTCTCTGAAGAGGGAGGGCTGACACCATTGACATCTCATCTCTACTGCTTCTGTGGCAAACAAGGACCTGGACAAGCTTGGCTGGGCTTATGTGAATCTCATGAGTTCACCAAGGCCAAGTGCAAGGTCCTGCACTTTGTTTGGGGCAATCTCCAGTATCAATACAGGATGAGGAATATGAGATTGAGAGCAGAACTGCAGAGAACAACTTGGGAATATCGGAGTATGAAAAGGTGGACATGAAATGGCAAGGTACACTCATAGCCCAGAAGGTCAACTGTATCCTGGACTGCATTAAAAGCAGTGTGAACAGAAAGTTGAGGGTGGTGATTCTGCCTCTTTGTTCTCCAGTGAGACCTCACCTGGAGTGAGGTCTCTGGAATCCTCAGCACAAGAAGGACATAACCTGCTGGAGTAGGTCCAGAGAAGGGCTGCAAAATCAAAGAATCATACAATCATTTTGTTTGGAAAAGACCTTTGAGATCATTGAGTCCAACCATTAGGTAACTCTACCAAGTCTGGTGCTAAACCATGTCCCTCTGCACCACATCTCTGTGCCTTTGAAACACCTCCAGGGATGAAAACACCTCCCTAGGGAGCCTATTTCAGTGTTTGAATGGAATAGTTTGGGTCAGAAGCAACTTTTAAAGATTATCTAGTCTGACCAACACTGTGCAGTAAGCAGGGACACCTTCAACTAGAGCAGCTTGCTCAGAGGCCTCTCCAACCTAACCTGGAATGTTTCCAAGGATGAGGATTCTATGTCCTGGGAAACCTGTGTTAGTGTTTCACTACACAAATAAAAAGTCTGCCCTCTATCTAGTCTAAATATCTCTCTTTTAGTTTAAAACCATCACCCTTTGTCCTGTTGCAACAAAGGCTGGTAAAAAGTCTGTCTTTCTTATCAGCCACTCTAACTACTGAGAGGCCATAGTGAGTTCTCCTAGGAGTCTTCTCCAGGCTGAACCCCAACTCTCTCAGCCTTTCCTCGTAAGAGAGGTGGTGCAGCTCTCTGACAGACAACAGTGGCAAAGTGAATGCCCTGGGTCTTAGCAAAGTCAGGCTCCAACATAATTATTTTTAGCCTACATTCATGGATTCTTTCGTTGCTACTTAATTTGGCATAGACATGAGTTGGAGATCAAGTTCAAAAACATGTTCTTGTGTCATTTTCCCCAGTGCAAGAAAGAAGAGCTCACTACAAAGAAAAAAGTGTGCCTGCTAGAGACAGATTTGTCTGGTTGTGATGGTTTGGGAGTTCCCCACCCCCCCACACTTTTTAAAATGACCCAGACTAGAACTCACCTGCTGGAAGTTAAAGAGATGAAGCTCTGTTTAGAGCTTAGCACAATGTACAAGCAGATATACACAATATACAGGAATATTTACAGAAATATACAAGTTAAAGGTAATACAGAAAAAAACCACCCCTCCCAGAAATCAGAGACTCCAGGAGGGGCTCCCAACCACCCTTCCACCTTTTCCCCACCCTTATACCTTACCCCAAGGTTTGCCTTTTGCACAAGGTGAGCTTGGAGGATCGGCCAGGGGGGTTAGAAGAAAAGTGGTTAGTGAGGTTACTCAGCAGAGAGAAGAGCGAGCCAGAAGCTGCTAGACCGAGGCACTGTGCCCCAGAGATGACTGTCTTATCTATGTTTATGTTCTTAGTTTTATCCATCTCAGCAAGCCTATAAGTGAACTAGACATCACCATTGTTTCCTTTCACAGCCTATAGTATAATTTTCTCTATTAAAATATTCCAATTAGCCTCAAACCAGCAAACTGGTGAATTTTGGCTATGGTTCTAAATGGTCTCTGAGTAAAATTCATGACACTGAGTCGGTTTGACTAGATGGGACAGCCTTCTGAAGTAGGGGACAGCACCAAGTACACTCCTAGTGTTCTGTCCATCCTAGTACAGAAGTCCATATGCCAAAGCCTGCAGACAAAGTCTTCAGGAGAAGTCTCAAGGGCTTGAGTCAGCTACCAGTGAGGAGCATACTTCCTTTCCCTGCACTTATAAAGCTATATCTAAAAGTCATCTTTAAGTGAATTACCACCATGCTTACTTGGTTGCTTAGGATAAGACAAGCTCAGGCTATACTTGACAAGATTTCCAAACTACCATGGATTTAATCGCATCATTCAGTATCATGTTAGGGAATTCTCTTAATTTTCCTTTCCAGGTTGAAATCCACCACCAATCATGTTCTTCTTAGCTCCTTAAGAGCAAACAGGTGTTTATTTCTCTGCAATGCCATGCAGTACCTTGGCTTAAAGCCGCTCCATACACCTGCTGGACTACACACTGGGATTTTCACTTAGTTCTGTGGTTGTTTCCAATATCTATGAAAGTCAAATAATTTGGTTTTTATTCTTTCCTCATTCTCTACTGCTCTGTTTCCGAGTCAGATGGAGTTCTTCAGTCTTGTAGCCGTAGTTATTTTCTTCACACTACTTGCTGGAATTTAGGGATGAGCACAGAGTGTCTGGCTCTGACACTGACAGATCTCACACCGCTCCCAGGGAGATGCCCAAATGTTACAAAGATGAACCATATGGGCAGCTCCAGCACTCCAGGCCATTAATAGGAATTTTTAAGCAACTGTGATTGATGGGGCAGCTCTTACAAGTCTGAGATCAATGAAAATGCAACTTGATCTTTTGAACCCAACTCCTTAATTTTTTTGTTCCTTTTTTTTTTTTTCCCCTGCAAAGAATCCCATAAAACCATTTCTGTGCAGACAAAAGCTGTCTGGGACACTTCATCTGGATTTGTCATGCATTTTCGTTTTGCTCTCTGCTTTGCTCCAGTTGCAGTTTCACATGTAGCTTGGTTTTAAGATCATGATTTGTACAGTCACTGTAAGATCAGTGTTTTCCTATACTTGTGGTCAGTCACTCTTTTCAGGGTATTTTGTTGACACTCATTAATTTTCATTTGTTTGCAATGAAAATTTTGATGAGAAAGTTTAGAACTTGGACAGCAGGAAGAAAAAAAAGTGGTAAGAAAAAAGAAAAGCAAAAGTCTTTGAGGACAGAGGAAAGGTTGAACAATCTTCAGGAGGAAGTGGAGAGCCCGAGAAAGGAATGACAGGGAGGACCATGTCTTGTGAGTCTTGTATTACCTGATACTGATATTTTCCCCTCAAGATCTGCTAACACGAACCAACAGACTCCAAAACAACTTCATCTTCCAGCTTTGGAACCGGCTACCCAGGGAAGGGGTGGAGTCACCATCTCTGGAGGTCTTCAAAGAAATGTGTGGAGATGGTACTTCAGTACACAGTTTAGTAGGCACGGTGGTGCCAGGTTGACAGTTGGACTTCATGATGTTTGATATCTCTTTCAATCTTAACTCTGACATCCCAACCTTTCTGCTAGTCTCTTGGCCAACAGATCAGTCACTCTCATTGCCTTTGTATTTAGCCAGTTGTCAGTCAATATGTTAATAGTTCTTCATTTGCTGGATGATCCTGGAAAAGTGGCTGGTGGGCCACTTAAGAGAATGAGCCTGATGTAGGTTTGGGAGTNGCAGCTCTTTAGAAAACCAAGCAGGGAATTATGGAGAGCCTGTGGAGGAATGAAAGCGACTGAGAGTGACTTAAGGAGCTGTAGTTAGCTAAGATCATACAACAGGAGTTCAGATTTCAGGAAGGAAGAGGCCAAAAGCAATACAGGCAGCAAGAGCTTGAGGGAGCACAGACACAAACAAAGAGGGAATGGTTGAGAACATGAAGGTAAAGGACAGCCTTGCCTGTAGACCACAAGGTGATTGATCATAGGATCATATGCAGTAACAAAAGAGCTACAATCAGGATTGCCACAAAGGACTTCAGAAGGGCTAACTTTGGCTTCTTCAAGGAACTGCTTGGAGAGGTCTTGTGTGATAGAGTCCTAGATGGTAGGGATGCCCAAGAGAGCTGGTCAATATTCAAACATCATTTCCTCCAAGCTCAAGATTGGAGCATCTCAAAGAATAAGAAATCAGGTAAGAGAGCTAGGAAAGCTGCATGGTGGAGCAGGGACTTAGTGAAAAAACTTAAGTGGAAGAAAGAAGTTTATATACACAGAAGTATACATACATGGAAGAAGGGGCTAAACACCTGGGAGGAATACAAGAATGTAGGGAAAGCTAAGGCCTCCACAGAACTAAATCTGGCTAGGGACATCAAGGACAACAAGAGAGACTTTTTCAAGCACATTGGAGGCAAAAGGAAGATGATAGGAAATGTGGGCCCACTGCTGAATGGAGTGTGCGTCCTGGTGACCAAAGATACAGAGAAGGCAGAGTTGCTGAATTCCCCTTTTGCCTCGGTCTTCACTACTACCAAAGACAGCCCTCAGGAGTCCCAGACCTTCAAGACCACAGAGGAAGTGAGGAGAAAGGATGTTTTGCCTTAGCTGAAGAGGACTGGGTTAGAGATCCACAAACCCATGGCCCCTGATGAGCTGCATCCTTGAGTGTTGAGTGCTAGGCCACTCTCCATCATCTTTGAAAACTCCTTGATAACAGCAGAAGTCCCTGAGAACTGCAGGAAAGTCTTCAAAAAGGGAAAGAAGGACCCAGGTAACTATTTGCCATTTAGCCTCACTTCCTTTCCTGAAAAGGTGATGGAACAGCTTGTTCTTGGCACCATCTCAAAGCACATAGAGGAAGAAAGACTTGAGTAGTCAGAATGGATTCAACAAGGGGAAGTCATGCTTGAACGGTCTTTCACAACAGCATAACTAGATGGCTAGAAGCAGGGAGCACAGTGGGTGTGGCCTACCTTGCCTTCAGCAAAGTTTCTGGTATACTCACAGCCTCATACTCTGCCTCATATTCTGGCATACTCACATTTAACAAGTGTGAATTGAATGATTGGGCAATGAGATGCATTGGGAGCTGGCTGAGGGACAGAGCTCAGATGGTTGTGGTCAGTGGTGCAGAGTTGGAGGTCTGTGGCTAGTGGTGACCCCCAGGGTTCAGTACTGAGTTCATCCCTATTCAATATGTTCATCAGTGAGCTGGATGAAGTGATACAGTGTACCCTCTGCAAGTCTGCTGATGCTACCAAACTGGGAGGATTGGCTGGTGTGCCACAAGTCTATGCTGCCATCCAGCATGACCCAGACAGGCTGGAGACCTGGGCAGGGAGAAATCTGACGAAATTCAATAAGGGCAAGTATAAAGTACTGCATCTGGGGAAGAACACTCTTATGTATCAGTACAGGTTGAGTGCTGATGTGTTGGAGAACAGCTCTGAGGAAAAGGACTTGTGAGTCCTGCAGGATGACCATGAGCTGGCACTGTGCCCTTGTGGCCAAGAAAGCAAATAGAATCCTGCGGTGCACTAAAAGCAGAGGGACCAGGAGATCAAGAGAGGTTCTCCTCCCCTCCTCACTACACTGGTAAGTGTCCAGTTCAGGGCATTCCAACTCAAGAAGGACAAAGAACTACTGGACAGAGTCCAGTGCAGGACCACTAAGATGATCAGAGGACTGGAATATCTGTCATATGAGCAAAGGCTGAGAGATCTGAGTCTGCTTAGCTTACAGAAGAGGAGGCTGAGCTGCCATCTTATTAATACTTACACATATCTAAGGGGTGGGTGTCAGGAAGATGGGGCCAGATTCTTCTCAGTGGTCCCCAGTGGCAGGACAAGCAGTAATGGGCATAAACTTTAACATGGGAATTTTCATTTGAACTTGAGAAGAAACTTCTTTACTTTGAGGGTGACAGAGCACTGGAACAGGCTGCCCAGAGAGATTGTGGAATCTCTGCCTCTGGAGAGTTTCAAGGTCCAGCAGGACACATTCCTGTGTGTTCTGCTTTAAGTGATTCTCCTCTGGCAGAGGGATTGGATTCAATGCTCTTCAGAGGTCTCTTCCAATCGCTACCATTCTGTGATTCTGTGATCCTGTGAAACGTGATGCATAGCAAGAAGAGAGGGCAGAGTGGCACAGAGTGAGGATGAGAACAGCAAAGGGCAGCAGAGGAGAGGAGGAGAGTGCAGTAGTAACTTCTTAGACTTGAGAGAACCACTCATAAGTCTGAAGTTGGGAAAACGTTTCTTCAGGCACCAAGATGAACAAAAAGTGAAAGCCATGGGTTTAATTGCACAGTGCTTAAACCAATGTTGATGTAAAAGAGATTTGGAGGAGTAGATGCATGAGTCGTAGACTCTTGGATTAGTAGTGCACAGGTGGGTTACCTTCCCTTCCCTTGACTAGCTGTGAGCTCAAATAACTCAGTGCATGGCTCAAGGTTTCAGAAGAGTCACTCCTTGCCACAGAGC
>WBNM01006467.1:0-53726 GCA_013399055.1 Ramphastos sulfuratus
TCTATGATTCTATGACATAGTCTTGAGGATTAAAAACAGCACGAATTTTGAAGATGATGACATTGACAGCTCTTCTAGGGAGCTGTTTGTCAGCAGGTCCCATCTAAGTCTATGGGAGAGGCAGTATTAAAGGAGGAATGCTCCTGGCAGCACTATAACAAGCAGCCTCTGCAGGCCTGGAGAAACCTTTTCAACCTTTCTCTGCCTGGCAACCCACAGCTCTTGGCAATTTTGTACAGCTTACTTCCAGAAGGACAATAATCACGTTTCTCAGTTCAGCAGAACAAACACATGAAACCCAAAAATATATGGCTTGATAAAATCTCCCTTTCATATTTCAGAAGCTAATCTTTAAAAGGTGAAAACACTGCCAAAATCCATAGAAAACAAGTCTGGTCTTTCATATTGAACTGGTCTGTGCAGAGGCAAAGCCAAGAAGGGGTTAGCAGTTGAGTGTTTTAGGACCTTGACAGGCCATGCTGTTTCAGATAATAGGGGCAGCTCTGTCTCCATGAATGTCAACAGCAAAACCCACCTGTCAATTACAGGCTTGAAGCTGTTGCTGTATCATGGCAGGGGTGTGAGATTGCTCACACTTCTAGAGCTCGGTAGCCACATGGGTGAAATTTGGTCCTGTAGAAGTCAGGCAGAGCTTTGTCACTTCCTTTCCCTTCACCAGGATTTCATCTGCATTAAGAGTAACATTGACAACTCTCAATCTTATTAACTATTTAAATATAATATTAACTAACTAATTAAAACTACAATCTTATTAACCAGTCCTTGTACTAGCTAAAAGGGAGGTGCTAAAAGAGAATTAAATGTAGAATATTAAAAAAAAAATTCCTTTCTATTTATGTTTAATAAAAACAAGGAAAAAAAGTCTCTTAAGGCCCTTAATATTGTCTATTGATATGTTTATCCTCAATTCATGACTAATACATTTTAATTCAGTCACAGGGTATGCTTTAAATGATTCAGTGTTGCATTACATGCTGCACTTGAGATCTTCACGATCTTGATTGTTTGTTCTCTTCAGTATCCCTCACCCAAGAAGCTAATGAAAAATTCAGTCGTGATGGTATTGTTTATGACAGTCATAGCTGTGACACATGATAATTTCACAATCATTTCAAGACACCATGTGGTTTCTTTTGACATTTTGTGACAGGCTGTGTTATCAAGCGCAATTGTTTGCACAGGAAACAACTGTAACACGTGGTCCTTGGGACATTATGTTATCTCCTGATAATGATGTCATTAACATGTGTATACTATAATTAATGACTACAGGAGCGATTCATTTGAGTAATGCTTATGAATTCATTTCATCTAAAATGGGAAAGAAAACCTATAATCATTTGAGCTCAGATCCTGAAAGCTACTTACTTGCAACCTGCTGCAGCTATGCTGGGTGACCCGTTAATTGAGGCATATTAAGCAAGAAGCATTTATTTCTCAGTTATATTACAGAAGCTTGGATTAGAATCATTATCATAATGATTGTTCTCATATAGATCAATGAGAGAAACAGGAACCTAGCAGTGCTCCAAAACTCTTTGTCACCCAATCTCCTACCAACAGTAGCCAGGAACCAATTACAGTTCATCAGTCTGCATAGCTTACATAATGAAGCTGAAGACAAGTAGATAGCAAACCCACTGCTGTTAATGCTACACCCTCATTCTCCTGTAAATCATAAGACAAAAACCTACATTTCTTACATTCTTGTCTGCATGTCATAGAGGAAGCAAACAGTTCAGACACACAGATAAGCTTAATAGTTTCTTTTCCACACTGTTGTAATGGACATCCTCTTGACCAGGTAAAGCATAATCTATTTTTACCATCATATCTTTGCCAATGCATTTGACATTTTAACATCCTGACACTACTCATACCACGATTTTAGTGTGATTTCTGTTATGCATTCACTGCAAACTCAGTTCTGCTTTTCACTGCTTATAGCCTCCAAAAAAACCCAGATATATTTAGACCCTCAATCCACTATTCTCCCTCACAGCCAGCAAAATCCCACTGAGATTTTTTTGTTTTATTTGAATTTTCAGGAGGCTCTGTTCGAGCACAAAAAATATTTCCGTGGAGATATTTGCTTACAGAAAGAAACACACTAAGACAGCTAAGAGTGAATGATATTTCCAACCCACCACAGATATAGTCCTCATGAAACTGTCTACAATGTGTCTAAAGAGTTTAGAATGAGATTGTGTCCCTGTGAACATGCTTGAAAATAGACTGTTGAAGGTGGATCATGCTGAATCCTCTAGATAGGTTAAAACTGGACAAGGTTAAAACTGGGAAGCTTTGAACAGACCTGCTCCTCCCAGCTGCCTCCAAAGCACAAGTTTTGAATGAGGTTCAAAGATATGGGACACACCAGCTTGGCTTTTTCAGAATAAGGGTGTTGGGATATGTTCTTGCAAAATAAATTCAACAGAGCTGACGGCTTTTGACAGCTATCACTGCCTCCTGTTTGTACCTTCTCTAGTCTTCTTGTGGCACTGAAGGAGAAAAGTTTGTGAGACTAAGGCATACCTCTCCTGTCCAACTTCATAATCATACAAGGTCAATCTCTGACTTTGTTACCTCTTCTATATTGTTTCTATAGAGTGAGTGGCATGGGTTGTGTTGAATCTAGTGATGATATACAATACCATGCTGCTATCATGTCAGCTTCAAAATGAAAGTGCTGGCTGGAACAACGTATTATGGGGCTTGAAATCCAAATTTTAATGTGAGATGCTTCCTGTTCCAGTTGCTGATTCTGGTTTCCAGGTCTGGGGTTTTGGTCTTGTCTGGTGGGAAGGCTGTGGGTCAGGGGAGTAGAGGATGTCGCTGGCTTCAGCTGCGGCTCCTGCATTTTGCTGTGCTTTCCAGCCTATTGAAGGTAATTGTGCATCTTATCGTCTCATTAAACTCTCTTTATCTCAACACAGAGGGCTTTTTTATGTTACTTTTGCTCCCATCTGTGTGTAGAGAGGGGGGGCTTGTGAGAGTGGGCTGTGTTAACTCAGGACAGTGAGCATATGGATTATATTACTATATTGCTGAAACAATAATGTATATGCACAATTAACTTTGCTCTGAGGGTTGAAACACTAAATATGTATGTATGTAGTAGCCTATTGTACTCCAGAATAAGTATCACTGTATCTACTTTGCTGTACACTACACTTTTAAAAGTTAAACTGAATAAAATAAAAATATGTATTTCTATGATACAAACAAAAAAAAAGGTATTTTAAAATAAGTCAAGAAATACAAACCTAGTATTTCTGGAATAGTAAATTAGAGCACTAGAAATGCCAGTTGGCATGACAGATATAATGAAGGAGTTAACATTCAAAACTCATTCCCTTTACCTCATAAAGATGTTACATCTGTTGTCTTTCAAAAATCATTTTGTGATTATATTAAAACCAAGCAAAGTATGATTGTTCCTCCTAAACAACTCCTGATCCAGAGACAGGTGTGGTTTTCCTCCCAAGGAAAGGGAAAAGAAAAAAAGGCGGGCAAGGGGAAAAAAAGGCAAGGGGAAAAAAAGGCAAGGGGAAAAAAAGGCAAGGGAAAAAAAGGCAAGGGGAAAAAAAGGCAAGGGGAAAAAAAAAGGAGAATTTTTGCTGGGAAAACATCACATAGTATAAAGAGAGCATGCCATATTACAAACTACTACATGATTTGCACAAAGACTCTGAAAAGTCCTCACTCTCACTACTACCTTGCTGAAACTTTTACAATGATGCAAATTAAACTGATGCAGAATCCATATCTCAAGATTCTTTGGAGTGAAGGAATTTGAGAAATAATCCCATCCATACTATTATCTCAACAATGACAAATATGTCTACCTACCCACTAACTTTGTGGGGAGAAACAAAAAAGAGCACAAATTCCCTCTGACTTAAACCAGTTAGATGGCTTATACAATTCATATAGTATAACTCTCCTTGTTCTCTTTTCTGAGCATGAAAACATAAAATTAATTTACTCTGGTATAAGAGTGTAACTTCTCAGTCACTCACATTTCAGCACATATGCAGGGTTCCTTGAATTATCTTGCATCACAATGCAGGAGCAATAGGCTAATGCATAGGCAAGTCAAGCTATCTTGGATTAAGCAATCTGGAAACACATCATATATCCTCTAAAAGTACCCTAACTCCTGTGTGTTTCCAAGCCAAAGAATCCCTGGATAACCCCAAGTTAAATCTCTAGTGCTTTCAAGCTCCCACATTTCACACACACAGCTTGCTCATTCAAATTCAGGAGCAGACAGGAGCTAAAGTGGAATTTATTTCAGGTTTTTGTTTTGGGTTTTATCAGCCCATTCATATGTCCTCTGCTTTTGAAAATAATTCTCACTAAGCTGAAAAAAAGTCAACTCTTGCTCCAGAAAGCATCCATGTGAGGGATTTATAGTATTACAGCTAAGTAATGATACTGTTAGAATATGCCAGAACAATCAGTAAAAGCAGAAAAAATCTTGAATATGGAAAAGATCTAAGGAACTTACTAGGAACTGCAGAAGAGACCATGCATATAAGCACATTAAGTACAGTTAGTTGTAGAATCTGAAGTACTTAACTGCATATCAGCAAAGCTGTGGTAACTGCCCAGGTCCATATGACTACCACGCAGTGATTAGAGGAAATTTAACCTCTTTAATTGTTTTAGTAATTACTTTTCATATCCCTCATGGTAGGCAGACACAGAGATACCCACGACAGCTCAGGAGATGCCAAGTCACTGGCTCATCTGTGCTCACTGCTCTGTACCTTTGACCCCCCTCTTCCAGAGAGAAGGCTGATTTATTCTGTTACTATATCTTTACAGGTGAAATACTTCGATAGTAATGGTTAAAAGCAGATTGCAATCAAGAAAGAAGCCATACTCATCCTAGCCAAGCTAAATAGTGGATACTACCAGTCTAACCCTTTCTATCCAAGTCATTCTCTCCTTTATCATCTTCTGAATACCTCTCTAAGTGTTTTGGAAGTTTCACACTGAAACACTTAAGACCAAAGAGGGAGAGTGTTAGCCCCTCTGGACAATGAATTATTCTGCTAGGAATACCAAAACAAAGTAGATCCAAAAAGACAATGATCATTATGAGTAATACCTGTCTCTTCACTGGTGAGTTCTCTGATGTATGTCTGGGAACAGAAACATGCTACATAGAGTCAGCAGAACACCTGAGGACACCTCTGATTGATATGCAGTCCTGTAATGACCTTCCTCACCATTTAGGTGCCTGCCCATTTACCTCGAAAGCTTGGTACTTCATTTAACTAACTATTATTTGAATCTTGGAGATGGACATTTAGTAAAAGGTAATTGGGTTTTCAAAAAACACTATGCAAACACTTATGAAAAGTCTGTTCTTCCTTTTTTTCAGCTTGGCAAGTCACCACTTAAAAATCTGAGAGCAGAAGATTTTCCTCGATAAAATTAAGGGGTTTCGGCTCTAAGTGTATGGCAAAGAGCCAACTTGTACCAGTTGCAAATGCAACAGTTATGCTGCACTGCAAAGTAGGATGAAAATAGCAGAACACTGCTTTCTTATAGAGCACTTAGAGTAATAGGCACTCACTTGTAAAGCTAGTTTTGAGATAAGACCAGAGAAATGAAATCCTGCTGCATTATTGTGTATCTACATGCGTAAAATTATCAAAATCAATGACTAGTAATTAAAAGCCAGCAAAAAAATAGCCCCCTAACAGATGCTCTTTCTACTGCTTTGAAGATTTGCAACAAAATGTACTATGGAACACCTCTGCTGAGTATTCCCTTTTCTGTCTCTCTCATTTCACATTCACAAATTTATATCATCTAACTTTAAGAAAAGACTTTTGACCCTTTAAGAAGGGACCCTTGTCCTTTTGTGAAGAAAGAGATGGAAGGAAGAGAATGAGATTGTTTCTCAGGTATTTGTACTAGTGGGAGGTATCCCTGCCTATGGCAGGGGATTGGAACTAGATGATCCTTGAGGTTCCTTCCAACCTTACCATTCTATGACTCTATTTCTCTCTGAATATAACACATTATCAATTAGTAAAAAAATATTCTTATTAGGTCATTGAGGGTTTATTTCAGTAAATGCAAGGAAAGTTCAACAGAACTGAGACTGAGAGAACTTGCAGTGCTGACTCAAAGCCAGATTACTGAAATAAACTGCTGCTCTACTATTAATTTCTGAAGAGTTACAGCCTTTGTTGGAGCTTGATCCCATATACTTACAGACCATGACATACAACATATATACACAGACTGTGACTTAAAAGTTTAAGCCAAATTTTAAAACAACAACAAAACCTCAAACCCAAACTGACTCCTAGCAGCATATGCTTAAATTCCTAAATAGCCATCTGCTTTGCTAAGCATCCTTCAGCACTCCACTGATTACAGGAAAGAAAACTGTATGCACACTGTTTTTGTAAAGCTGGGTTCTGATTTACAAAAGAAGAAATGGTTTTAGGAACATACTATTAAAGATGCATTTTTTTGAGAATGCATCATTAGGGATTAAATTTAATGTAAAAAAAATAACAAGGATGTTGTAGCCAAGAAGGATTGTGCTTAATGAAGGCAGGATTCTCATCATAGCTCCTTTTTTTTTCTTCTGATAAAAAAGTAAATGTGTAATTTTTTTCTTGCTGCAAAAATTTGGAATCTATCACCTCCATCTCACAGGATCACAGGATGTTAGGGGTTGGAAGGGTCAAGTCCAACCCCCTTACCAGAACAGCACCATAGAATCTAGCTCAGGGCACACAGGAATGCATCCAGATGGTCCTTGAAAGTCTCCAGAGAAGGAGACTCCACAACCTCTCTGGGCAGCCTGTCCTCCATGACCTTTACAGTAAAGAAGTTCTTCCTCACATTGAGGTGGAACCTCCTCTGCTGTAGTTTATACCCGCTACCCCTTGTCCTATCGCATGGCACATCATCTGATCAGCCAAAGATCAAAATTTCTGAATACTGCATTACATCTAAGTAAAAGCATAAGAAGTGCATTCAAGAAAATCACAGAATCACAAATGTCAGGTGCTGGAAGGGACCTTGAAAGATCATCTAGTCCAACCTCCCCTGCCACAGCAGGATCACCTAGACCAAATCACACAGGAACACATTCAGGCAGGTTTTTAGAATTTCTAGAGAGGGAGACTCCACAACCCCCTATGGCAGCCTGTTCCAGTGTTCTGTCACCCTCACAGTGAAAAAATCCTCCTTGTGTTTACATGGAACTTCCTATGCCTCAACTTCCACCCATTGCCCCTTGTCCTGTCATCCGGTGCCACCGAGAAGAGCCTGGCTCCATCTGCCTGATGCTCATCCTTTACATATTATAAATATTGATGAGGTCACCTCTCAGTTTCCTTTTCTCCAAGCTAACAAGCCCCAACTCTATCAGTCTCTCCTGGTAAGAGAGATGTTCCATATCCTTGATCATCTTTGTGGTTCTGGGTTGGACTCTAGGTCCAGAACTGGATCACATCTGGATGGGGCTTTGTTCCTTTATGTATTCTTTCTTGTAGGTGAGCATGAAGCAACACATTTAGGTGAGCGCCCACATGTTTGTGCACATGGACACACAGAGATGCTGGTAGCTGAAGTCATCACCTTACACAGGTCAGACAGAGAAAGATTTCACTGAGCTTGTACAACATAATAGCATCACATGTCATCTTGCAAAATGAAGCACAGAAACTTCCAGCAGAAGTTTCAACTCTGAAAGCAGGGAGTTTAAACAATGACTTTGCCAATGCCTGCTCACACTGGGCTGCTTCCTTGGTGTTGTCATAGGCCTAAATATGCCAAAATAGGCTTATATATGTCCTGGCTTGCTCAGAGATGTTTTTCTGCTCTCTCACCCTTCTTCTATGGGGAGAAGCAACCACGGGAAAGAGGACAAAGAACCTGGAGCCACTGAGTCTAAGGACTCTGGCCTGCCCAGACATGTTCCCCTGCTGTCTCTCCTTCTGTGCTGGCAGGAAGTAACAGTGGGAAAGGAAAACAAAAACCCTGGCTTCACCTAATATGGTCAAGCTTGGCAAAGTGCCATCCTGATTGCCTAATCTTTGTCCAAAGGTCCATTAATCTCAGGCTGTATTGATAAAAAGGAATGAGCAGGTAACACAATGTGCTCTCTACTGTCGTATTCGTGCCTGCTGCTACTGCCTCACTGCATCCTGAACTGCCTGGAAACTCCATTGCCTCGAGTTTACCAGGGACAGGCTCTAAATGCCTGCATGTGATCAGCCTGCACAGCCAGTGTGAGATAGTGCCAAGCCTGCCCATGGCATTGCATCCTGCCTGCCCCTCTGCAAGGCTTCTGCTGAATCAGGAGTCAAGAGGAACCAGGTCAGAGACTGTGCCAGACTCCCAGCTTCCTGAGAAAAGAGCCTGGGAAAACTCCAAAGCCTCTAAAGGCTTTGAGACCAGGGACAGCAACCCCTCCACATGCTTTGGGTACTGTCCAATAATATTTTGTGAGTAAATACTTAAAGCCTCTTGTAATTACTAATTGCCTTCTGCCATAAGCAGAAAGGAGCTTCCTGCATCCATCTAGTGGACAAGCAGGATAATGAACCGCAAGAGATATAATGACCACCCGAACCTTCTCTTCCAGTATAATGTGTGCATTTGCTAGTTACCTCTTACAGTGTTCCCATTTTGCCTGTTCCCTGTGTGCATAAATTTCCAAACCATGTATTTTGAACCTTGTAAATAAGTTTTCTGGAAGATTTAACATTAATAAACAATTTTCCTAGTTATTAACAATCTTCTCCTGGATGTCAAAATAAATATTGATTATTAATTTGGCATCATTCGTAACACTTGGTCACCTGAGAACATATCAGCTTTTGTGAGGGAACATGACAGAGTGCAGACACACAAGATACCATACAAAAAACAGATTCACACTAGCAGTCAGATGGACCTACTTGTATCTGAGCTGATGTGCATATAGGGGGCAACTCCTATAAAAAAATGGAACCTTTAATGTGTACTGTCGCTTACTCTTGCATGATTAGGAGGAGGGTTTGTGCACTTCTAAACAAGATAATAATTTCCAGTGAAAAATATTGTTTCACAAGTGAAGCTGGAACTCTAGAGATTATTGTTTCTCTTTTCTGATCTTTTCAGCCTGGAGAAAAGAAGGCTTCCAGGAGACCTTAGAGTAGCCTTCCGGTAGCTGAAGGGGGCCTACAGGAAGGCTGGAGAGGGACTATTTACGAGGTCTTGCAATGACAGGACAGGGGGCAATGGGTTTAAGCTGGTGGGGGGGAGATTTGGACTGGATGTTGGGAGGAAGTTCTTTCCAGTGAGGGTGGTGAGGTACTGGAGCGGGTTGCCCAGTTGTGGCTGCTCCCTCCCTGGGGGTGTTGAAGGCCAGGTTGGACGAGGTCTTGAGTGAGCTGTACTAGTGGGAGGTGTCCCTGCCTATGGCAGGGGGTTGGAACTGGATGGTCTTTGAGGTCTCTTCCAACCTTAACATTCTATGATTCTATGATTCTATATGTTCACCTACATCCATACAGTTACAGGACACTGATTTCCCAGGGGCTATCAAGAATTT
The DNA here is from genome assembly GCA_013399055.1 of Ramphastos sulfuratus. Lineage (NCBI taxonomy): Eukaryota > Metazoa > Chordata > Aves > Piciformes > Ramphastidae > Ramphastos > Ramphastos sulfuratus. The sequence goes on from WBNM01006467.1 coordinate 9,602, forward strand.
GAAGCTGTGGAAGCTAAGCACTGAATAAACAACGACGGTGAAGGTAGAACTAATGTCATGATGGTGTACATACTACCCAGAGAACAATATTCCTGCAGGATCAAGTATTCTAAATCAGGGTAGAACAGAAAACAAAGATTGAATGTAAGACTAATATTTTTTCTTCGTTTCTTGATGGAGACAGTTTGAAAAATGGGTTAGATTAATCATAAATAATTAGGCCAACTGTAAGAGGTCATTCTTTCATTATCTCCTAGCTTGACAGACCAAATCAATTCATTCCCTAACCCTGCAGGATCCTAATAAGATTTATCTAAAAACGGAGCCATACTTCTTTAGTTATCTATTCTGCAAAGACACACAGAAATTGATTACTGTGGTCATAAGTGGACACTTCCTTTCTCCCCCCTCCCCAAGAAACACAGAATAGTCAGATTAAGATACATTCAAGCATCACATACCAAAGAAATATTTGAACGAATAAGATGGATAGGAGCTCACACAGGCTGACTCTTAATGGTTAGAAATGCAATCTAGAGTGAAGGAAACCTGTTTTCCACAAAGTAAGTGCACCTAGATTGCTGAAGGAAAATCTGCTATTGCAAATATTTTCTTCTGATTATACCTGACATGCACAGCAGGAAGGGCTATAGGAAGCAATGCCTGAAATTCTCTGTTATATAGTGTCTCCAGCTGGTAGGCAGCTCTTCTTTCAACATTGCATTTTCTGATTCTTTTCTGTGCCTCCCAGACATAAATTTAATTTTTATATTGATTATCACAGAATCTATACACAGTATTTATGCTGAGTGCCATCACAGGATTTTCACAGAGGCATATGAAGATAACTGCCATGTAATTCTTGAAAAACTATTTTGAAGATAAAAAGACAGCACTACAAAAAAAGATTAGGCTTTCTTTACATTTGAAGGCAAAATTGCTTGCCTTAAAAAAAAAAAAAAGCTTAAAATTGCAGTGATGGAAGTAGTTGTAAAGGATTGTCTTTGGCTAACAGTGGCATTTGATGTTATATTTAAAAGGAAATAAAGTCTCATGCAAAGTTTAAAAACACTAGCCTATAAGCTATATTGTTATATTTTTATTTTACTACAGAAAATGTTATGTAACTGATTCAGTGCCTGTGTCAACTGATACTCAAATGTAGTTTATAACCTACCTACTTTTTAAGATATTGTGAGTTATAAATTATTTTTTCGTAACCCATCGTCTCTTTCCCTTTTTAATGCAAAATTTATGTCATTACATCAAATAAATGATAGAAACAATCAGCCATAATAGATAAATAAATAAATATTCATGCCAAACCCTTCAACAGCATTCAATAATGAAAACCAGTGAATGATCTTTTGAAAGGTCTTATGCTGGAAAAGTTTGTGATTAGATCATCCAAAGTCCAGAGGATCCCTGATATGGAAGAAAGTTTGTAATTAGGACTCTGTCCACTATTCTTGATGTGCAGATAACATTCTACAAATCTTAGACTTGTATGATAAGAATAACTAGGAGCTCTGAAATGGATAGCTAGAAGATTGAATGTGAGATTTTTAGAAAAGGGGGAAGGGATGGTAAAGATTTGAGGTTTGCAGAATGGGAACAGTGAGGAAGAGGAACACTAGTAGGCATGAAGTGAGAATGATGTGACATGAGAACACTGTTCTCTGAGCCTCAGACTTTGTCTGGCTGGAGCATGGTTATTTTGTAAATGATATGTACCTTAAAGCTGGCATGAATGAACACAGAGAAAAGAGGTGAGGGAAAAAGGAATAGGTAAAGGCAAAAGGAAAGGGAAAACTATGATACTACAGGAGCTAATTTTTCTGAAGTGGAAGCAGTCATGTGTACTGCACATACCTGCTATGTTAATTTATATCCCACTATTGCTATACAATACTCTCTTGATTTAAGTTCATTTAATCTTTGTTAGTAAGAGATAGGCCAAACTCCTGATGACATTGCAAATAAAAAAATAAGCAACAATAGATCATGCATGCACTACCTCCACTAGAAGCCAACATTAAACCCAGCAAGCACAGTCTATATGGCCCCCATTTGACAAATGAAACTAATATATGCACAGCAGCATCTGTATTTAAAATGTTCCAGAGGAAATTTATTTGGTTTAATAAAACAGAAGCATGAAAATCCAGAGAATGGGTATGGCTAGTATTTAGTCATTGCTCCTGTACCACATAGATTAAAGGGAAAAAAAGAAGTAACCTATCAGAATGCTGTCCTGGTACTATTTGTATTGACACACTTCTGTGTAGCTGCCTTTGAGATTTATAACCACTTAAGAATCATAGAATGGTAAGGTTGGAAGGGACCTCAAGGATCACCTAGTTCCAATCCCCTGCCATAGGCAGGGACACNTCACTTAATAATATAAAGAGAATATAATATTCTTTTTTTAACATATATTTTTAAAGTGTACTATGTTCTGATGAGAATTTCTGAGGTAAATTTGACAATTGCATTACTGTGTCTACTGTTGTGGTTTAACCTCATCTGGCAACTAAGCCCTGTGCTCACTCACTACAGTGGGATGGGGAAAAGAGTTGGAGGGGGAAATTTGAGAAAACTCGTGGGTTGAGATAAAAACAGTTTAATAGGTAAAGCAAAAACCACCATTCATTCACCATTGCCTAGAATGGGAGGTGCCAAGCCATCTCCAGGAAAGCAGGGCTCCATCACACACAATGGTTACTTGGGAAGACAAATGCCATCACTCTGAACATCCCCTCCTTCTTTCTTCTCCCCCCAGCTTTATACACTAAGCAAGATGTCACACAATATGGGATACCCTTCTGGTCATTTGGGGTCAACTGTGCAAGCTGTGTCCCCTCCCAGATTCTTGTGCACCGTTAGCCTGGTGAGGTGGGGTGAGAAGCAGACTCTTTGTAAACACTACTCAAGAATAACTAAACAAACTGCTGAATTATCAACACTCCAACACATTGCCCCATACTATCTGTTATTAAGAGGATTAACTCTACCCCAGCCAAAGTCAGCATACTATTATTTTTTTTCTCCCCATCTTCTAACTGATATGGTATCATTGATAGATGCCATCAAAGCCTCTAAATGCCATCCCACCCAGATCCAACCACTTAGTGCCTGACTGCTGCACTTCTGGATATGGTGCTCAGAGTCTGCCCTGCAAAGCTCTTCCACTTGGAGGAACTAGTTGAGTTGTGACTTGTAACCTCAGATTGTCTCTGCTCACTCTCCTGAGTGAGTCTTAGAGACAGCTGAAGAGGGGCATGGTGGCAGGAGCATGAGCAAAACACTCAATCTCTTTGCAAGAGGTTGAAGATCTGGGGGTGTTTCACTTGTGCTGTCAAACTAGGAGACAGGTTTACTAAACTAAACCTGGCAGATGAGTAATGAATATGATTCTGAAATTCTGGCTGTCAAGTGTCCTGTTCTAGTTGGCATAACTTTAAAAAAAAAGGTTTTTAAAATGCTATTGAAATATATTGTGTTCCAGAAGGGTATTCATTCAGTTCACACAAAGACAAGTCTCAATCTGCGCAGTTATGCTATAAATTCCCTTTCAGGAAAAAGTCTTTCCAAATTACCAGTAAGAGTAATTTCCAGGATACTTTGTCCCAGATAAGCGATTTTCAGGATCACCATTTGTTATGTTCTAGCACAGCAGGGTTTTCAGTGTTGTGCTAAATATAATACTGAAATTTGTGAGCTTATTTTCCCCACAAAGGTTAAGAATGGATTACATATCTAGCTTGTATCGATCATCTCAACATCTCAACTGAAGGAGGACAGCAGAGCAGACATTATTTTCAAGTCTTGATTCAGAGCACTGTTCAGAGACATAGGAGCTATAATCCTTAATTTGAAATGACCTCTGTTGCTCTGTCTATTGACAATACCTGTCCAACTCTGGACACAGTGCTCATTGCATTCTGAGAACCATATAAAACCTCTGAATAAACAAGTCATTTTACAAGACACAAGAGATATTAAGATTTAGAAAGAAAGATGTGCCATTAAAATTTCTGTGGTTTGGCTGTTTAATGTGTTCAGTAAGGAGAGAAAATAAAACAGCAGCCAGAGTACATAGCTTGTGAATCCTACCCCTACGAGTCCTTTTAAGAAGAGTGAAAAAGTGATGAAGTCTTCACAACTTTTTTAAACTGTTAATTTTAAAAGAAAAGGCTCAATGTCTTCACAGTATCACACAGTATCACAGTATCACCAAGGTTGGAAGAGACCTCAAAGATCATCAAGTCCAACCCATTACCACAGACCTCAAGACTAGACCATGGCACCAAGTGCCACGTCCAAACCCACCTTGAACACTTGTAGCCACTATGAAAATTTCAATAGAAAGAAAACTGAAAATTAACCTCACCCATGCCTCCTTTTAAATGCCTCTGTTTGGGCAACATAAATCTGAAACAGTAAGTAAAGAAAATCAATGTACCTGTGATAGTGTTGATACAAATAAAACAAAAATGTATAGCAGAGCTTATGTGCTCTTTCTACCTAGCTAGGTGGAGAGAAATTTATTTCACCTTCCTATTAAAACCACTGCTGTGCAACCAACCTTGAAGAAAAGCAAAAGGGCTGCTATATTCTTTTTCTCCTTGTACCCAATTAGAAATCTATATTAAAAAAAAGGAGAGAAGACTTTACCTCCTCTCTTTCCCTTCAATGAGAGCATTGCAAAGATTTGCATACAAAGCCACTTGAGCATTTGTAGTGCAGTACATCTGGCAATTATCTTACAAGAGAAAGCATTCGTTTTAGCCAATTGCCACAGGCTTGGCATTACTGAGAGAAGTAGAAAGCATTTGGATGTACAGAAGAAAAAGAGATATTCCAGCTTTCTACCAGCTACCTTGAACATACTTCACGTTTAATTTCACCCTGTTGCCACAGGCACTGTGTTGTTATGACAGCTGATCTGCCATTGAATAGCTGTAAAGGAAAATCAACAAAGGATCGCTTCAGCGGTTTTCGGTGCAATTTATTGGAGCTTGTATCTTGCGGCTGCTGCCGCCTGTCGGGGTAATGACACATGATGGGTGATTAAAGAGCAAGTCCCTAAATCAAAGCACTGCCAGTGGTCTGAAGAGGCAGCAACAGCATTCAGACGCTGTTAATTTCCCATAGTGGGAGGACCTCATTAGGAAAAAAATTGGCTGTTTTTCTAACAAAAGGAAGTACTCGTGTCTGGGGAGAATGTTCATGTTTCCCAGATTTACAGTAGCTTTCTCACAGCATCTTTTAGACCATGCATTTAAGGAAAATAAATAATTAAAACAAAGAGAGAGTGTTACAATCCATCACCACTGACTTGGAATTTAAACTGAGCTGTACTGTAGGTTGTTCACATCCTCGTATTTGACACAGCTTTTCCTTCTGTTTGCCAAGAAAAGGGTGGTGAGAGAGCTGCTTGTCATGAGGGCAATGGCAAAGGCAGACAAGGGCAGCTTGCTAGCTCATAAGGACACTTTGGAATGTGGAAGTAGTTTTAGTTCACTGAAATATTTCCTTTCCCCTTCGCCCTTTCCTTTCAAGGAGATATGCTGGTAATATAAATTTTTACCAATTTTGGATGAATTTGTCCATTGGACAAAAATAGACTCTATCTGAGATAGCTGCAAAATAAGTATGAAGAAGAAAATAAAGGCAAAATCTCTTTGATTAAATATGGCTGAATCTTAAAAGAAGAAAATACTAAAACAGACTAAGAAATAAGTGGGCTCAGGAGAATTTCAGGTAGTATGATTGCTGTGTTTCCTACAAGGACTTATTGAAGATTTAAGAGATGGTGATTTTTAATACTCCTTTACAAGATGTGAATGATCTGTTGTTGCAAATGCAGAACAGACAATGTTACTGTTCAGACATATTGTGGGATATATGCACTTTTAATTATAAATTGGACAAAAGACATGTAAAAATATATGGATATATATGTATGCATATTGTTATATATCATAGAATCATAGAATGGTAAGGTTGGAAGGGACCTCAAGGATCATCTAGTTCCAACCCCCTGACATAGGCAGGGACACCTCCCACTAGTACAGCTCACTCAAGGCCTCATCCAACCTGGCCTTGAACACCTTCAGGGAGGGAGCATCCAAAACCTCCCTGGGCAAGTTATATATGTATATATATTAACAAATGCATAATTGCTATGCTTTTCATAGACAAGGAGAAGCAGCAGTTGGACAGATCTTGACATTCCTATGTTCTCAACAAGTAATTATTCCTCTCAAAACTAAAATGGACAGATAGAGGCACACTGGTGAGCAGAGCACAATGAGTTCTCCATCACATCTTGCTGGCTTTATTTTAAGGGTTGCAGCAAAGCAAACTCATTTGACTGGCCACTTAGGAACAGTGCCTTTAAGGCAGGTAAAATTTTATGAGGGAAGCCATAGCATATACTTGTACCCATTTTAGTAAATAAATGCTGCAGTGCTTCAGCAATATGACAAAACAACTGTTACAAAGCAGTGGAGGAAAACAGACTTGTGAGATTCAGAATCTCTCTTCATAAGAGTCTTTTGGGTTTACTGTTGTTTGCAACTACTATTGTCTTTTATTTCTTTTGCAGTAATAGCTACTTATGTGATTGGGACTCCTATTCATGAGTTGTCTGCAGGTGGAGAATGGCAAATTGCTACAATCAAGACCCAGGGTAGCTGCATCAGACTCACTTCTACACTGTGACCAGGCTCCCTTTCTCATACAGCCTCTTTTTCTGTTATTCCACCAGCTCTTGTCATAGCTAAAAAATTAATACTAAAAAAAATATATATATATATATAAGTAGAGAAACTTAACATTTCTCTGGGATTAGTATATATGGAAGAAGGTATGGATCTGACTGATGGCTTTAGGTATATGTATTAAACACATAATAGAAATAGTTAAGAAGCACATTTTATAAGAAAGTGAATAAAGCAGTTCTGTTTTCTCTGCAGACAGGATTTGTTGAAAATATTTTGGTGGTCAGATTAAAACTTCTGAAGATCCACACTGACATGAAAATAAGTGATAGATTTAAGCAGAGGCAGGGATAGTGTGACTGCTTTCAAAAGATTATTTTCATAGGAACATACATGCATTAATGCTAACTTGGTTTTCAGGAGGGAATTTTTTCACAGTGCTGTTCTATCATGGTATATACAGCCCCTAAAGTGGAATTAGGAAGTGTGACATTTATTCAGATGAAGGCAGGCAGGCAGTCCATTCTAGGCAGACATATTTTCCCTTGTGACTCCCAGGCAACCTTTAAATAATTTGAGTTCTTCCCTTCATGTTAAAGGCTCATTATCCTTTAGAGAAATTCTTTAGAAGTCTTTTCATCCCAAGCATCAGGAGTCATTTCTCAAGACAGCACTAGATTCCTTATTCCAGATCCCTCTCATAATTTTCTAATATTGTATGCCTTAGTGAATAAGGAATTTGAGATCTTATCATTGGTTCAGAAGAAGAGGAAAAAACCCACAATTTTTATATCCATTTCGTGAACAGAATAATTGTTGTTAAGTGAAGATTCTCTGCTTTCATGGCTACCATTCTAGCCCTGTTGTTCCTGATTCAGCACTTACTCTCACAGTTTTGTTACCATTCCTGAAGCCTCTTTCTTTTCCTACAGTCTTTTTACTTTGCATGCCCTTCTCATGCAATTTTCATGAAATCAGAAAGCTGGACCAGCTTTTCACAGTATCACAGTATCACCAAGGTTCGAAGAGACCTCAAAGATCATCAAGGCCAACCCATTACCACAGACCTCAAGACTAGACCATGGCACCAAGTGCCACGTCCAAACCCGCCTTGAACACCTCCAGGGACGGTGACTCCACCACCTCCCTGGGCAGCCCATTCCAGTGGGGAATGACTCTCTCAGTGAAGAACTTTCTCCTCACCTCGAGCCTAAACTTCCCCTGGCGCAGCTTGAGACTATGATGTGAAGGTGTCACACAGCAAACATTGAGGCACTAAAAAAATGTGTACTACCATTTTCTTACTAGCATTAACAATCCTGTTAAATAAGCCAAGTCTCTTTGTAGCTTGTGCTGGCTTTTCACTAAGGATTAGTCTGCCAGTTTTAGAGGTAGTATATTAGGTCACTGTTTATTTTGTCCACTCCTGAATTATCAAAACAAAAAATTGCCTACCCTTTTTTGACATCAAAGGTCAATAGCTTTTCTCTTTAGATACAGGTGACACTAGAAATTCTAGATGAGTAAAACATCCAGTATGACTTAAGAGGTCTGTCATAGGACCTATGACAGGCAAAAATGTATCCCAAAATCCTACTAACAGGAAACTTTTATCAGATGTGGAAGAAAACAACCACCTCTGCATAAAATGATTTTGTTAGTAAGTTCACTGTTATGACATCAGTGCTTACCATCTGCATATAAGAGGTATCTGTGGTACAGGGGACAGTTCAGAATTAAGGGAGGTGGCTGTCAAGGGACTGCTAAGATGTCTTTCTGAAAAGCATTATAGCTTTACAATCAGAGGCTAAATCCAACTAAGCCAGTCTACTTATTTATCAGGTGATTTGAGCATGGACAACCTACATAAAGACTGAAGGAAGGTGGGAAACCATTTTGTCACAAGGAAGGCACAATAAAATATTAATCTTTGGTTATGTTTGGGAAAGCTGTTTGTTACTTGCCAACTTTGTCTCCCAGAAACAGCCACCCAGGCCAGGTCTTACCTTCTGCTTCTGGTTAAAAGTGATATTTATACAGTGAACTTGTGAAGCAGGATCAACTAATTAAAAATGCTAAATTTCATAGAATCATAGAATGGTAAGGTTGGAAGGGACCTCANAGCCAGAAGTTTTAATATAGCCATAGGGCTATATCTGAAGATTAGGGCCCAGAAACAGGATTGTAGTGGAGAAGGAAAAGGAGCCAAAATAACCATGGGGAAAAGAAAGCAGAGAATGACTGCAGTAGAGAGAATAAAGGCAGGTTCAAAACCTCACTGTGGAGTTACTCCACCTGAACAGATGCAAGTATTATGTACATCACAGCCACTCTATCAGAACAGGAGATGCAGCTATACCTGTAGCCAACCATAGCACAGTTCTCCAAAGCAGCTTGTCTTTAATGTGTGCTTGATTAAAGCTAAAACTCTGCCTCTTCTACACGCGGAACACCACGCTAACAATGTTTGCTCTAACAGCTTTGCTGGGAGCAGCACGTGTATTATTGTGGGTGTGTGAGGGGGTACAGACATGCTTGCCTGCTATAGCAGAGCTGGAGGGCTTTTCATTACATTCAAACAGCAACTGACTCTCCAGGGAAGCTCCTGCTCTTATTTGATAAGGGATGCTCTTTTATCACACATGAAACCGCATGCAGTGATCAGACAGACAGTGTACATAGCTGCCACCCAGAGGAGAGCTGGTTTTCTGTAGTGTATTATGGTAGTGTATTGCTACTACAGTTGAAGATTGGCCAAAAAATGGACAGTTATGGAGAACATGGGAGCTGAGTCTTCTACTGATCCACAGAAAATGTATGCAAATAATATACTTGCTTGGGAGGTTGGGATATCATGTTAGTTTTTTTCAGCAGACAGAGTCTTCATGGTAAATCACAGTGGAGAGGACACTTGAGGTATTGGGGCTTGCAATTTTAACAAAATTTGTAACAAAATTTCACAGAACTTAGGTATTTCATTCTCTGCTATTACAACAAATGCCACCCCTAAACCTAGAGTTTAATGGTCTAAAGCATACCTCTCTCATCAAAAGCAAATTCCATATTCCTATCCTATCCTACAAATCCAATCCTACAAACATGAAAGTGCATGGCTTGGTGTCCTCCTTCAATACTGGTCTAACAGGTCATCCAGGAACATCTAGCATGCTGAAGCATCAATAATCTCTTTTTTTTTTTTTTTTTTTTTTCCTCCTCTAGTGAGGAATTAACAGAATCACACAGATTCACAGGTTAGGGGTTGGAAAGGACTTTGAAAGATCATTTAGTCCAACCCTCCTGCCAGAGCAGGATCGCCTATACAGATCAAAAAGAAATGCATTCAGGCAGGTCTTGAATATCTCCAGAGAGGGAGGAATTATATTGTGTCTAGAGCTTTTTTATTTAGTTATTTATTAATTAATTTCATTTTCTCTACATTCTCATCTACATTCACTTTTGAAGGAGTTACAGCTAACACGAACCTAAAACTTGGATTGCTTCTGTTTCGTGTGCCTTACAGATATGTTGAAGTTGTGCAAGCACTTTTGATTCAACAGAATCAGAGGCATTTTCTGAAAGTTACCTGCCAGTGCCTAATTCAAAATAAATGCTGTGATTCTATCTATATCTTATAGTATGCTATAGCATCTCATGCTATTTGTACCTTTGTATTTGAATTGCACCTTTAGCATCTAGAGAATCGATTAAGATTCCATCGATTAAGATGCCATTTTCTTAAGATGCCATTAAGAATTGATCAAGATGCCATTTTCTTCAATTTTTGAGATTTCTAACAGTTGTTATGGGTACTTCTTTGTTTCTGCTTTATTTTTGGTTTTTTGCCCTTGGCTAAAGAATATTTTTACTTCCCCTTCATTAGTCAGCTGCAGCTCAAAGACATGATACACGTTTATTAAATGAGGTGTTGTGCTGGTTTGAGGCTAATTGGAATATTTTAATGGAGAAAATTATATTATAGGCTGTGAAAAGAAAACAATGGTGATGTCTGCTTCACTCATAGGCTTGCTGAGATGGATAAGAATAACAACACAAACATAGATAAGACACTCTCATGGAGACTCTCAGGTTCTATAGCTGTTTTGGTCTGGACCTCTCTGCTAACTTAACTAACCACTTTCCTTCTAATCCCCCTGGCCGATCCTCCAAACTCACCTTGTGCATAAGCCAAACTCTGGGGTAAGGTAGAGGGGTGGAAAAGGTGGTTGGGAGCCCCTCCTGGGGACTCTGATTTCTGGGAGGGGTATTGTGTTTCTGTATTACCTTTAACTTGTATATTTCTGTAAATATTCCTGTCTACTGTGTATATATCTGCTTGTATATTGTGCTAAGCTGTAAATAGAGCTTCAGTCCTTAACTTCCAGCCGGATGAGTCTAGTCTGGGTGATTTCACAAAGTGTGGAAGGGCAGAGAACTCCCAAACCATCACAGATGTGAATCCTGTTGCTTATATGCCCTCTTTTCTCCCATTACTAAACAATGCTTTCATTAACCATATTAACTTCCAGTAAACAATATTTTGTATTACCCATACTAACTTCCAAGTTACAGCTGAAAATCAACATTAAATAGAAACAACTAAACCCAGCCTCTCCCCTCCATCCCAACCTCCCCTTACTCCAAACTACAGATGCAATAGACAAGCCTTTTTTTCACTCAATGGATGCCAGAGAAGTGTTTTAGTTCTTACTTTTAACAGTGAGGTACATGGACTTGCTGACGTCTGCTCCCACATCATTGCTGACCTTGCAGAGGTAGTATCCACTGTCTTCTTCCAGCACATGTTTAATCAACAGGGAGCCATTTATGAGAAGCTGGATACGACCATTCAATGCAATTGGCTGGAACTGAGGGACCCCGGCACCTGAAGCAGGACCCCATGGAAATCAGTTAGGTAGGAAAGAAAGCATTTCAGGTTTTGGTTAGTTTCTTTGTTCTGTTTTGCTTTGGTTTTTTTTTTTGTTTGTTGGTTTGGGTTTTGTTTGTTTGTTTGTTTTTTAATAAGGTAGAAACCACCTATAGCTTCCTGTTCTTAGAGACTCCATTCCATCAATGGAGTCCATCCAAAATACAAATGGCTTCTGACATCATTGGAACAAACAGAACAGTTCATAGAATCATAGAATGGTAAGGTTGGAAGGAGACCTCAAGGATCATCTAGTTCCAACCCCCTGCCATAGGCAGGGACACCTCCCATTAGCACAGGTTACTCAAGGCCTCATCCAACCTGGCCTTGAACACCTCCAGGGAGGGATGAAACCTTGAGTAAACTGTGCTAGGTTCTCTGCCAAAATGGAATTCATTAAATGAAAAGCAGAAAAAACAACTTTTGGAGTTCAATAGTAGCAATAATTTCCCCATCTTAAAGGTAAAGGAACAAAAAAAGCATGGAGCAGGAGTGGAAGAACAAGGAAGGGGGGGAGAGAAAATGAAGATTTTCAGACTGCTCATGGGTAAAAAGGCACATTTGTTGTACATTTAGAGGCTGATAAATTATTGACAATTACAGCTGAACAGTCATACAAGTATGCATCCCTAATGCATACACCAAATGAATTTCTTATGATGAAGAGGAATATCTTTTGTAGTAAACATGGTATACTCAAGGGACCTCTAGGACCTTGCTTGTGAAACTGTATAATGTGGAAAACCACATCAGTGACTGTGTTGCTTGTTTCCTCCTACATTTGACTGAATGATGACACTTTAAATTTCTTTTATTCCATGTTTGTAGCCAGCATTTATTTGCTCTGTTTAAAAAACAGAATAAAACAAACAAACAAACACACCCCCCCCAAAAAAAAAAACAACCAACAACCTCAAACTCCCAAACTAACAACAGAAAGAAAGAAATAATCAAAAAGCTCAGGCCACTAATCCGAAACAAGGTAATGTAAAAACTGAAGGTCCAAAACCAGACAGGAAGACAGAGATTTCTGTATCAACCTCGATTTTAAGAAAGAACCTACTTTTTATTGGAAATAATGGGTTATTTAGGTAATAGAGAACAAGATATTGCCATGCTGTCAGCATGCTCTACTATCTAGAGGCCCACCACAAGTTGAGGCTGCTCTAGCATTAGGGGCTCTCTCTATATATTAAGATATATTTCTTGTAATAAAAAGGTTTACAACCTACTTTGTCAGGGGGAGATAGGATTTTTTGTAAATCTAAAGTAGTCTTCTTCAGGGGAATTCTCTAATGCCACTTTTTGTACACAAAGTTAATATCTGTCAGCACTGATTATGATATGCAGTTGGCTGAGTCAGCCCAGGAGGAAATACAATGAATAAATATTATGGGGAATAATTTTGTACAAAATAGCAAGCAATGACAACCTATGTAGGCAACATGTGGAATATTAAAAAAGACAGACATGCATATTAAAAATCCTTGCAGTCCTAAAAGAGTTTGCTTCAGGGGCTTATAGTTCCACTGAAGGGCTGGTGACCAATGCTGTGAATTTGGAAGTGTTAAAGGGATAATGTCTTCACAAAAATCAGTTGCCATCATTGATTTTCCAACTATTTTTGTCACATGCATAACCAGCTTCCTCTTTTATTGACTTTAATAACCATTTTTCTTGTCACTTAGTTGGAAGGCACATTTATGCTTCACTATGTCTACCTGTCTTCAATTGATTGCTCAACTAGGTAGATGTGAGCAATCCCTTCTTACATTTTGTCACATGAAAAATGATAAAGACAATTTGGTGTTTGCAGAAGGGCAAGTGTTGATACTCTTGAAGATAGCTACAACTGGGCAAAATTCTGCAGAACAGTTTGTAAAGGCTTCTTAGTCTTCACATGCACTGTTACTGCTGTTACAGTCAAAGTGACAGCAGTGACTGCAGCTTCACACACACAGGTGTATGGATGAATCTGCAATAGGACTACATTCTCATGAATCACAGGGTCACAGATTGGTTGAGGTAGGAAAGGACTTCAGGAGGTCAGAAGATCCAATCTCTTTGCTGAAGCAAGACCATTTACAGATGGCTTTTGAATATTACAGGATCACAGAATGTTAGGGGTTGGAAGGGACCCCTGGAGATCATTAAGTCCAACCCCTCTGCCAGAGCAGGACCATAATCTAGTGCAGGACACATAGGAGCACATCCAGATGGATCTTGAAAGTCTCCAGAGAAGGAGACTTCACAACCTCTCTGGGAAGTCTATTCCAATGCAGTATTTCCAAGTATGAGACTGCAGCCTCTCTGGGCACCATGTGACTCAGAGGGAAACACTCCTGTGCTTCACTCTGTGACCATTGCCTCTTTAAGTCTGAAGGTCTTAAACCAGCAGATTCTTGCTGATTACAGAGCGTCTGTAGTGATCACTGCCATTATATTTCAGAGACAGCAAGTCCATTCCCATTACTTGTACAAAAAAAGAACATTCTTTTTCCATTTTTCACTGACATGAAAAGCCAATGACACAACTTATCTGCAAGTGTACAGATGCTCTTTCTATGCTGTTGTGCTACCTACAGAAAAAACTATGATTTAATTGCTTTACTCCTGCTGAATTCACCTCAGTAATTATTTCATTTCATATTATTTCATAATTATTTCATAATTTGGCACAAACTTTGTTTATAAACCAATCACATAATATACAGATTTATGGGATATATGACACATGTTCTTTTAATAAGATATAAGCACTTTAGTTAGACTAGGTATTGGAACAGCAGTCACCCACTATCAAAATACAGGCTTTTGTAAAACTGCTGACCTTTTCACCTAGAGTTATTTTGGCCAAAACAAAAGAAAAAAACAAAACAAACAAACAAACAAAAAAACCCCAAGGCTTTAACTTTGCATAACCACTACAATGTTCTTTGACTTAAAAACTTCAGAGTTGTTAATGGAAAACTTCAAGTACAGTCACTTGGTGGTAGAGTGTCACAAAAATCAAACCACTACCACTTCCTCCTTTATTAAGATGAGCTGCTTATGTATTTACAGTTAATTACAATTCTGACTTGACCTCTTCCTTCAGCACACAACAAAATAGAATTATTTTTTTTGTGACCTATATTAATAATTAAACCCCCTTATACCACTGAGATTAATGGAATCTGAAGTGCATTTTCTCAAGATTCTATCAATAAAAGGGAAAAAAAAAATAAAGGTCTTTAAATGTGAGCATTTCTCTTCCCTCACTCTTTCTCTTCAAAGATAATTTAGATTTAGAGCCAAAGGAAACAAAAAAAGATACAGGTAATTTCATATCAACAGCATCTAGCTTTACTTGTTAAAGAGTCATTTAGACTGAATACAGAGTTTGGAGATTTTGTTTTCTTGCTAAAGCCTACCAGAAGAAAATTGGCCAGAAGATGCAATCTAGGAGGCAGCACATTTTAATTAAAAAGCAGTCAATTTCATATGGTTACGGAGGGTCAAGTGGGGTCAGTTTTAATGCTCTGTTACATGAGAAGAAAATGTTAAAGCATTATGTAAAGTGCATACTGAATTACTGCTTATGCTAATGCCATCTGACCTTTCTTCTTTGCTGAAAAGATATGATTGGCCATGTTATCCTGAATTTTGAAGAGAGGAAAAAAAAAAAAATCAGCCAAATGCTGGCAGTGACCCTTGTTCTAAGGTTGTTTCAATTAAAACAGTATCTCTTTTCTCTCAGCCGTCCATTTCATCACTTGTCCACTGAGGCCGTAGCTAGCGCAGGCACATGTTCACAGCTGCAGGATGTCTCTAAGGCAGGGCAAAAATCCATCTAGCTTAGCCTTGTGTCTAGAACAATGGCCTGCACTCTGTGCTTAGGGAAATGGCACAATAACAGCACGAACATGACTGATACTTCTCTTATTGCACTCTGTCAGCCTCTGACAATGACAACGAGTTAGAAAACCAGAATTCATCTGTTCCCAGTGATTGTCAGAGGAATCCTACCTTTTGAGTACTTCCAGACAATGGTAGGAACAGGGTAACCTTCTGCAGAGCAGTTGAGAATTACAGCTTTTCCATAGATCCCATCCTGGTCACTAGGCTGGACCACAAACCGAGGGGGCACTGTGGGAGGAAGCAAAAAGAGCTATGAAGATTGCTGTAACTTACCAGGTAATTAAAAATGGCAGAACAATCAAGTAAGGAGGCATAACATTTCATAGTGGAAAGCAAAAATCAGAACCAGCTTTATGATGATGTAGTGATAGTAAAGCTG
Organism: Ramphastos sulfuratus; assembly: GCA_013399055.1. NCBI lineage: Eukaryota > Metazoa > Chordata > Aves > Piciformes > Ramphastidae > Ramphastos > Ramphastos sulfuratus. Next base: position 25,533 of record WBNM01006467.1, read on the forward strand.
GTTTTACATGGTTATTTATTTTCTGTGCAGAGTCTCAATATATTTCTTCCCAGGCACAATAAAAGCACTGCTGTTTATAGGACACAGACATAAGTTAATAAAAACCTCTCCATAGGAGAGGTTATAAAATGGACCAACAGATAAATCCTACTGTTGTAGTCAGAAAATAAATGCTTTCTAACAAAGGCAGATGTTTGACAGATGTCTAAGAAAATAGAAGTTTTCTGTGGGTTTTTTTTTATAACAGTGAATTTTATAAAAATAATTATTGAGTATAAATAATACTTAAAAAATGCTTTTAATAGCAATAAAATAGCTTCACATTAAAATAGGATAGAATAGAATCACAGAATCAAGTAGGTTGGAAGAGACCTCCAAGATCATTCAGTTCTGTAAGTTCTGATAAGACATTTCTTTCCAAACAGGCATAGAAAAGTTCAACACAATTTTCTCCCATTAAGCTGAAGAGGAAACATCTTACTGGAATAAACGTGTGTACATCAGTCTTGTGCTAGGAGATATGCACTGCTGTCAAAGACTTCAGCTGCCACATTGACAAACTCATGTATTTTGCTAATTCATAATAGGTAAGCATCAAACCCAAAATCCCAGCAGCAGCAACACTATATGATCACCCACCCTGTTCTAATTATCTACTCCAAGAAGCTATTTGCTTCAGTAACTCTTTTCTCACTGTTCTGTGTTCATTTTATCACCAAACACAAAAGCAGACCCAAGTACTCGTTTACCAAAGCAGATGAAAAGTACAATTAGTTGCACAACTCAGCATGGTGGCATCAGCTTGTTTCACCTCAGAAACTGTAAGTACATTTCTATTCACAACTTCTGAAAAATCAATTATAAGCTGCTTATCTGTAAGGAGGATAGACCAAACAAAAAAACCCAAAAAAATAAAAAGCCAAATCTCAAAACCCCCAACCTTAAATCACAAATATATCTCTGTTATATCAGTGTTACAGGTGTATGATTCTAAAGGATGCAATGTTGAAAAACATTTTATTTATGTTCTTCATTTGACACTGACAAGAAGTGCTAAATTTTTTAGGAAATGATTTATCATATTAAATGGGCAAGGAATATGCAGGAAGTTCTGGGAAAATTAGCCAAGATGGCCAAGTATGGAATAAAAGTAATCAGCNGGAAATGCATCCTTCCACACCTTAATGAACTTCTCTAGATATTCTTATTGTGTTCATAGAATCAGAGAATGATAAGGTTGGAAGGGANAAGTATTTTTCTTTGTCTAACCACTTTGGGCACATATAGAGAAAAATGGATGCCAAGGGTAAATCTTTTTTTAAGATTTCTATGGTGTAAAGGGTTAACCCTCCTGGGTGGGGGAAGTGGTCAGAACTTGACCCCACATTTGCTCGNTGAGCCTTTACTGTTGACAAGCTCTGAACAGGGCTTTATATCATATTATTTTCCTTATATTTTGTGAATATATGAAACATAAGGTTTTGCTCAGATATTCTTGCTATTCTCGTTCTTAATTATTAATTTCAGCACAGAATAGTACCAGAATGGTTACTGTGGAAACCAAATTTTGCCATATAATCCCCAGAACATGGTTTCCTTCTACCAAAGCAGTTTTCAACCTGACATGGCAAAAACTATAACCACATCCAGCAACAGAAACATTTTCTATATTTAGTAAAGCTTTTGTCTTCCTTTACAACTACTTACAAAAATGCCAGCTGCTGCTCTGATTTTGTAGATATGACCCTTGCCACATAGGCTTAAGATTGCCAATAGAAATCAGAAATGATGCTGCAGTAAAACAAAATTACTTATTCAATGACCTTTCAGTTGTGTCTGTATTGCTGTCTAGGTAAAGCCAGAGGATTTTTCTTCTTGCAGAAACAATTAACAAGTAAAAATACACAGAGAAGATTTTTACGTTTTTCTTTCCCATTAATAGTTTACTTCTCAATTTTATTTCAAGTAATCACTTGTTTAGTGCTATGTGCTACTACATTTAGGAAGACAACACAGCAGACTATTTGATCTAGATTTTGATATCTAGCTATAGATTATAAAGCTACATTCACTTTCTCATCTTTCAGAATTCATCGGCCTTTAAAAAAAACTTGTGTAGTAAGAATTTAATAATTTGTCTGATATGCTTAAGTAGAGTTAATGGAGAAAAGAAAATTTGTTCTCCTCCTATTTAGTTTTACAGGTGTGGGCCTCCTCTCCCCCTTTAGAAGTGAAACACTCTGAAATAGCTCAGGAATATGTCTGAACAGTTCTACTTTTACTGACACCCTTGTTTCAGCATCAGAGTCCCTTGAGTCTGTAAAGCAGGGTATAGAAAATTGCTTTTACAGTGAATTTCTGTTAGGCTTTCTCATTTAATGCAGACCACAGATCTGTGATGAGAAATGAGCTGTTGAATTGCTTAGTGTAAGTGCAATAAGTTGACAGATGCAAACTACTTAATGGCTGAACTCAAAAGGCCTAAACCCTGTATTTTCAGTCAATATTATGACTAGCTTTCATAAAGAGAAAACAAAGATGGAAGCAATTAGAATAGGATGTTGAAGACAACATGAATGTCACAGTGCCATTTGAAGGGAAAGGAAATGCTTTTATTTTTGTGTGAAATAATCCTGAAAAGATGATAAAACAGGAGTTGGTACCCTAGGAAGATAAACCTTACATTGCTGCTCACAATGATGGACTTCACAGCCTACTAAGAAAAATGAGTTTATGAATGAGTGCCAACATTGCCTGATATAATTTTGTTTTATGTAAATCAAATAATCCTTTCTGACAATGCTTTTTGCCAGGGACAAACACACACATTCCTTCCTGGGATTGAAATCTATGTAAGTGCTTCTGGCTCCCAAATGTAAAAATTAGTATATCACACTGGAGAGAAATTCTGAAAGCTCCTAACATGAGCTGCTCTGGTGGGCTACTGAAGTGAGTTAAGAAATAATCTATGACATTGGCCCAGAATAAAATGTTTCATTTTTACATGGAATATTTGTACTTTACATTTAGATCATACTGTCAAAATGATAGAAGAAATTTAATCAACCAAAGCAACCTCTGATGTATTAATGAATGAGATCATTAAACACTGTACTTTAGCAAAGATGAACAGTTATTAAATTTGGTCGTTGGGCCTAAGGAGTCAATTTAGCTGGTTTAGTGAAACCATTTGCTATGCAGTTCAAGAAAAAAAGATGTACTTTTGTAAAATGAGACAGTGCCTAGTGGGTTGTGTTGTTCAGGTTTGTCTGCTGAGAACATTGAAAAGGAAGCAAACCATTTAAGAGCAACCTTGAAAGCCACAGTGTACACACCAGCAAAGAAAGTAAATAACTTCTGACACCAGTTGCAACCATAAATCTTCTCCCTCTGCTTCCCTATCACAAACTGCTTTGCTGCATCACATCACCACCAAACATCAGAAAGCAGATGGATACTCACTTTGTACATGACTCAAGAATCAGGGATTCCTCATTGGATGCCTAACTACCTAATGATATTCTGCATTCCTGGCAAGGACAAAATGAAAACACATGTACAGTTAATGCACTAGATGCATTGAGGGTGTGTGTGTGTGGGTTATTAGGTATTTAAAAGCCTTATCTGAATTTTAACTCAGATGTGTTCACTAATGGGAATTTAAAAATTGTGATTTATGCACCCATCTGTTTTCTGGCAGTATCCAAAAAAATCTGCACTCATGATACATTTATGAGCTTTTTCTTTTTGGTTGCAAATTAATATCTTCTTCACTGCTTCTTATTTCATAATTACTTCATTCCCATTTTAGGAAACCCTACAGAAATGAATAACACATGATAAAGTGTATATAGATTTTTAATCACCCTTTGGAAGGCAGCCCTAATGAGTAAAGCTTTAATTAATTCTGCATGATGATATAAGTAGTTGACAGAGATGATATTTTCCTAATTTCTGTGGATGGCTTTTATGACAAGATCCTATTTTTTCCTTCTCTCAATAGCAGGCCTGGTAAACCAAGAGTGGAACAAGAAATAAAATAATCAAAATAATAATGATTTATAAGTTTTTGAGAAAGCCTTCTTAGCCTGAAAACTTTTGATGCATTTCCAGAGGAAATGCAGGTGGGGATCTGGTGGAGCACCCTATCTACAATCCCTAGATCCAGCAAAGATCTTCTCCCAGTGGCTAATCACTGAGCTTTGCAAAGTTATTTCATAACTAATCAAGTCTGCTTTACTCTGCTCTGGTAAGATCTCACCAGAGTACTGAGTCCAGCTCTGCAGCCCTCAACACAGGAAGGACATGGACCTGATGGAGCGGGTCCAGAGGAAAGCTGCCAAGATGACTGAGGAGCTGGACCACCTCTCCTACGAGGACAGGCTGAGGGAGCTGGGGTTGCTCAGCCTGGAGAAGATGAGGCTCCAGGGAGACCTAATAGCAACCTTCCAATACCTGAAGGCATCCTACAAGAAGGCTGGAGAGGGACTGTTTACAAAGGCCTGTGGTGATAGCATGAGGGGCAGTGGTTATAAATTAAAGAAGAGCAGATCTAGGCTGAATGTTAGGACAAAGCTCTTTACCAGGGAGGTAGTTAAGTCCCCACCCCTGAAGATCTTCAAGCTCAGGCTCGATAAGGCTCTGAGCGACCTGATCTAGTGGAGGATGCCCCTGCTGATTGCAGAGGGTTTGGAGTAAATGACCTTTGGAGGTCACTTCCAACCCAAATCATTCTACAATTCTATGATTTGTATCTTGTACTCCAGGTGAAACATTTCCTATGTTTGCAGAAGAGCCCTCCTGCATAGGTTCTCTGCTTTCTCAGTAGAGATATTTGCAATCAGTCATCTCTTTTCATTCAGTTCTAAGTCTTTCAGTTCTACTGGATGCCTTTTCCCTCTTACGATTTGCCTGAAATTAGACAGTAAACTGTGAAGACAAATACTAACAGATCTATGGCATGTGACTGTCTCATTTTCAGGTCTTCATCAAAAAATTTGTGACACAGAGAACTAAGATTGTCCTAAGATCTTCTTACTGAGGGCTGCATAGCTGCTCAAAAAGCTTTTTCCTCTCACTTTCTTTCTCTCAATAGACACCTCCCATCTCCTGTGTGATGCTCCTCAAGGAAGCTCTGTGGAGGCTGGTCATCCTTCTCTGTTATTTAAGGCAGGGAACATCCAGCCTTGATGGCCAGGTATTTTTAGGACACTACTTTGTTGCTTTTATAGAGCACAAAATAATTGGAAAAGCAGTGAAGATTTACCATAAGGTGCTCTCAGATTGTAAGAGACCAATGCTCAATATTCTTTTGCCATTTAATACTCCTGGTGCAATGGTAGCGTAGCTAAGATAAGAAAAATAATATCTATAGGAAGAATGCAGGAAATTATTTAACAACAAAAAAAATGCTAAATAAAAAAAAAACACATACATGTGATCTGATGTAGAAAACAGTGAGGAAAATAACAAGCTGGAAAATCAAAGAATTTATGAGACTGCATGTATCCTGCAGAGGTTTGTGTACTCTTTAGTGGTTTAAACATAGCAACAAGCCATTGGCCTGTGTTTTTTCATTCCTCTTATAGAATCATAGAATGGTAAGGTTGGAAGGGACCTCAAGGATCATCTAGTTCCATCCCCCTGACATAGACAGGGACACCTCCCACTAGTACAGGTCACTCAAGGCCTTGTCCAACCTGGCCTTCAACACCTTCAGGTAGGGAGCAGCCACAACCTCCCTGGGCAACCTGTGCCAGTGCCTCACCACCCTCACTGGAAAGAACTTCCTCCTAACACCCAGTCTAAATCTCCCCTCTGCCAGTTTAAACCCATTGCCCCTTGTCCTGTCATTGCAAGACCTTTTTCCTCTTGGGAATAGACTGCATTTTGATTCTACATTTAAGTCTACTCATATACCGTAATACAATACAAACTCAAACTTAGTTTGGAGAGATAACCATTATTATTAAGTCTACTTTTATAACAAATATAACAACATAGATAAGAGAAGAGGTACTTTATGTGGAACCTGCCACTACCTCCCTCTCCCATTCACTGTCTACTTTCACATCAGAAAGAACAATCTTCACATAAATAAGACATTTTCTGAATGTATCTCCTGACATTAAAGTTTAGAGCATGCTCTGCTGAGAAACCACCACACAACATGGATTAGAACCAAAAGGAGGTAAAGCATTGTTTCTTCAACTGTTAGTGGGAGGAAAAAAACATAGCTGGTTTAAAAAAAAAATATTATGATTCAGATATATGGCACCCATGAAGTAAAAGATGAGGAGGGATAAACTGGAAGAGAAGACATTCAAACTGGATGTTAGGAGGAAGTTCTTTCCAGTGAGGGTGATGAGACACTGGAACAGGTGGCCAGGGAGGTTGTGGCTGCTCCCTCCCTGGAGATGTTCAAGGCCAGGTTGGATGAGGCCTTGAGTGACCTGTACTAGTGGGAGGTGTCCCTGCCTATGGCAGAGGGTTGGAACTAGATGATCCTTGAGGTCCCTTCCAACCTTACCATTCTATGATAAGAAAGCTTGAAGAAGAAATAGAGGTCAGGAAAAAAAAAAAATCTTTACTCAAATGTATATAAGTCAGGTTGAATACAGAGGAATAGTGCCCAATAGTTATCCTCTGGTGGCTGACTTTCTTCTGACCTAGTGGAATGAGTCAGCTGAAGCAATTCAGTATGAGAGAAAGAGGCCAGGGCAAGGTTTTGGCAAGAAATTCAGGTCAAATATCATATTTTCCTCTCACCTTCTAAGTGAAAACTATTATCTCATATGCATACATAAAACTGATTAAGTCATTACCATTTCAAGTGGCAGAGAGGAGGAAGGCTTAAAGGAGACTGCTGCAGAGCGCTAGCAGGGCAGAAAAATAAGCAGGAGGGGAAAAAGGGAAACAGGAAGGGAAAAAAAGAAAATCTGAAAAGCTGCAGAACTAAGACTCCAGATGACTTCTTCAGCTACCCTCTATGATGCCCATGGCTTTTTAAGAATATCCTTCAGGTAGATGCACCCAATAGTTGTTATCCTACCATGGAGGCCTAGCCCTCATCAGGAGATGGCAATTAGAGCAGCAGCACACAAAAGGAAATGGAGGTATTGATATCAGTGGCCGTGAAATGGTTGTGAAAACAGGCTTCCCAGAACTCCTCCCCTGACCATGAAGGAAAAATTAATTAATGGCAGAACAAGCAGCTAGAAGTAGACATGTCCAGGGAACAGAGGCAAGGTCGGTCAGTAGCTTGCCAGAAAAGGAATTACATACTGGCAGCAGGAGGCATGGAAACTGCGGCTCAGGCAAGGCAGGACAAAGTTAGGAGAAGGTTGGGCTTGTCCCAGTCAGTGGGACAGAGAGCAGAAATCCTTTCACATGAGACCAATTGAACAGTTATAGTCTCCTGGGTCTTGGTGCTGAAAAAAGGACAGACAGCATTTGCAGAGAGCAAATTTTTGGTAGTACAACCCAGATGATCCTGCCATCCCTGTTCTGATGAGATCTCTGTAGGAACTTGTAGGGAGCTGGTACAGTGATTTGTTCTCATCCCTTCAAACACTGAATATAACTGTAAATCAGATATCATCTCAGCTGTTATTAGATGCAGCATTTCTACACTGGGCAGGCACAGCCAGTGGACTATCTGCTGTGATGGGAAGTTGTCAACTTTCCCTTCTCCAGAATGAAGAGAAGTGAGGAAGGCTCCAGCACTGAGCCACAAAAATGATTAAGGGAGTGGAATATCTTCCTCATGAGGAGAGTGAGGGATCTGGAGCTCTTTAGTTTGGAGAGGAGACTGAGGGGTGACCTCATTATAAGTATGTAAAGGACGAGTGCCAAGAGGTTGGAGCCAGGCTCTTTTCAGTGATGCTCAGTGACAGGACAAGGGGCAGTGGGTGGAAGTTGAGGCATAGGAAGTTCCATGTAAACATCAGGAAAATTTTTTTCACTGTGAGGGTGAGAGAACACTGGAATAGGCTACCCAGGGGTGTTGTGGAGTCTCCCTCTCTGGAGATATTCAGGATCCATCTGGATGTGTTCCTGTGTGATCTAGTATAGGAGATTCTACTCTGCAAGGGGGTTGGACTGGATGATCTTTCAAAGTACCTTGCAGCCCCTGACATTCTATGATTTTCTTGATCTATCACAATATAAACACAAGGTATCACAAGGTAACCTGGTAAAGGTGTGACTTCAAAGGCTGTTGAAGGAGAGATAGCTCTCTGAAAGGTTTTTTCAAACTAAAATGTTTCCTTACCAAAACTATATCCATATCCATTTCAAGACAAGATGTGGTGAAGTCAGCATGAGCAAATAAATCTTGCTAACTGCATAATAAACATAGATATGGAAAAGAACATGGTAACAACAGAGAGTCTTTTCCCCATGAAGCCAATACCAATGCTTTTCTATTTTACTGACATGTTATGAGAGACTAATCTAAATAAAACATGAGGAAAAATCAAACAAAAATGATAATAAAGAACGAATTGATACCATTTCAAAAGCTTGATTGCAATGAATGGGCTCATGCCTCATAAAAATTTCTAGGAAGTCAGCCTTGTGGCTCCCTTATCCACACTGTGCACTCGAGGATTTTTGATTAGTTTCAAGACTTTTAGATAAAAAAAGCTGTATTATTCCCGTGTTTCAATGCTGTGTGTACTCTCTGTTATGAAGAGAGGGATTACCATATTTTCCTGGGTTTTTTATGCTTCCCATCAAACAGATGTCATTACAAAATACTGATGAATTCCTCATAATTGGTGCCCTTCAAACTAATTACATCTACTTACCTCTCACGATTAATTGACTTTGGTGCTCCACAGCTGCTGCATCATTTCTAGCTATGCAGGTATAATTCCCGTTGTGCATCAGTGAAAGATTAGAAATCCTTAAGGAGCTGGTGAAGTCAATGTTGTCAATTGTCACCCCAAGGCTGGCTGGAATTGGCCTGCCATCCTTCTGCCAGGTGATTGTGATGGGCAAATCCCCAGAGACCACCACACAGGGAATGAAGACCCTCTGCCCAATAGAGAATCGCGGGAACTCGAAAGGCTGAATAAAAGGTGGAACTGAAACAAAAGAGGAAAGAGGAGATGTTGCAATTACAATCTCATTTCTGAAAACAACATAGCAGAACAGATGTGCAGTGGTGAATATGTAAAATGAACACCTTTGACAGCCATAAAGCATTGTTCAGCTAAAAAAAAAAGTTGCATCTTTTGAATTTTTTTTTTTTCCCCTTGACTACCCAATGTATAGGCAGAGGTCATAAGCAGTGAAATCCTCAGCTTCTAGAGACAACACACATTGCTGACAGATTACTGCAAGACTTTTGAGAGGTCTTCCAGAAATCAGGCTACCAGCTTGCATCTTTCCAGGTCTTTCAGTAGTGACACTGCCTGGATAGTCCAGGAAGAGCTCAGCAGCTTTCAAGGTACGGTGCGAAGGCTTTGCTTAGGCTCACCAAATAAAACTGGAAGAGGTTTGCTTTGTTCTGGGACATGATGAAATGGAGTATTAAGTTTGTCTAACTGCTCTTGACACTTCTTTCTTAGTGTTTCAAGTCACAGTCCTCAGTAGATTTAGTTATAGGTATGAAGTGAAAGGCATATAAAGTACTTGTAGGAGAGCACATTAAATTAAAATGGATTTCTAAACAGAACAATACAAGGCATAAATGCTTAAGATGACATTTCATTCCTGCTGCACATATTTTGCTTGGTAAAACTTTTTATATTTCTTTATTTCCTCACTTATTCTCTGGCTGAATCAAAAACCATGAAAGAAATGCTCTTATTTTCTATCATAGGGAAGAATTCCCCTTAAAAGAACCCCCAGTTTATTTGCAGATATTTTTAATAAAAGCAAAGAAAACAGTGGGTTGGATTTGCTAAGTAAAACAAGAGTTAATAGAGGTGCCTCACTTTCTCTGAGTTGTTAGTTGAAACATTTATGAACAATTTGGTAAATTAAGACTCAAATACCTACCCAGATAAAAGAATTGAAATTTTCCCCCCCTTCTCAGGGGAGCACTATAGCAACCAGGACATTGGTCTAAGATAGATTTCTATCAGTCACTCCTGAAAATACTATAAAACTGATTTTACAAGCAGTACTCAGATACCCATTTATCAAAAGAGAAGGTTCCTAGAAGTTATGTACCTTAGATAAAGGAGTGCATTTTCATACCCTTGTGTGAGACATTACTTATATATACTCTGTAGTACATTTCAACATCTTTAACAGGAAAGACTGAAGGATATCCCCACATCCATTTATACTGCTGTATATTAGTCAACTTCATAACAAAATGGAGCTTGTACTTTTATCTAATTTTGTTTCTTTTGCCTTTTCTCCCTTTAGCAAATCTAAGGTTGTGCTTTCCCCAGAACTGAAGCAGAAAAGAAGAAAAACTCTTCAAAATGATTACAGTGTATGCCAGCCCATTGACCTCCTTAGCAGCATTTTCACTCCTCTGCCAGTGTCCTATTTCTGGGATGGAGGGAAACGTACTTGTGACCATTACAATGTTAGCTCAATGTATTTCTTTCAATCATTGCATATGTTGGCTGTTCCTCCATCAGGAGCAAGAAAGTTTAGCACTAAGTAAGTGATATGAACTCCCTGAAGGGAGGAGAAGTTATGACTGAGTGCAACTGCCACAGAGAGGTAACATCAGGCACAGGGTACCACAACACAACCTTACAGGCTTTTCCTGACTTCGTCCAAGCATGGCTCGCTCTCTGGAGTTTGTGGGAAGTGCTGCTGCAATCAATTTTTCTCACATGCTCTAATGCCTTATCATGACTGCCATCTCTCAAATAGCTAACACCTGTCCCATTGTGTTTTGAAATCAAGTATACTTCAAAAAGACATTTAGTAAGAGTTACTGTGTTTATTTGAACTTTGGGTGCTGGAATTTAACTGCTTTTTCACTTGCGCTCCAACTGCCACAAAGGGAGGCAGAATGTCTGCCTGACTCTTTTAATTATCTTCACTCATGAAATATTCTGGATTCTTTGTACAACAGCAGGGAAAAAAAAACAACCAAACCAAAACAACAACCATCAAACGAAAAACCCTAACCAAACCAAACCAAACTAAACATCAAACCCACCACATTTCTCTTAGCATTTATTGACATGCAGTTTATAATAGAAGTGGGAATGAGAAATTTTTGGAGTGAGACTTCCCCCTGGATGAGTGCAAATATCTGCTAAATGCCAAGTGACTCCTTTACTGTGTTGGCTAGCACATTTCTGCCCAAACACATCTCTTAGTCTCAGACATCATTACTGAAAGATATGCTAAAATTCACAACGAGGTGGCAAATTGCTTCTGTATTTTCTGCTGAGTGTGTAGCAAATATGAATGAATCTTTCGTGGAAAAAATTATATCTGAAGTCAGACAACATATTGCTCAAAGATTATTATATGCATCTTCCCTCTCCATCTCCCTGATGAAGAAAATAGGGAGCAAGATCATTAGGTCACACTGAAGTATTTTTCAGAAAATAATGGTTTGTAAAGCTGCATTTATCTACCCTAAAACTTAAGTAGCAGCCTGTAGAGCATTTCAGAAATTGGGTAAAACAGTTATAGAAGGCACATTTCCCCTCTACTCAGGTTTTTTTTTAAGATACAGAGGAAACAAGCATTTATTTCTGCTTCATGAAATATACTGTATATTCAACCTGCACCAGCTCCATTCCTGACAAGGAGCTTCTTTTAAAAACCAATGTGCAATTTAAAATCAGTCCTTAAAAAAAAAAGTGAGCAGTCTAGCAATAGCTTTGAAGTACTGAAGAATGTTTTTCAGCTGGAATATTTACCAGTCTGGGCTGATAAAGGCAGTTCCTGGTTGACCTAATGCAGCAGAAACATGTTAGTTTGAAGAGGAAACAAAAACATATGCAATAAAAAACATAGAATAAAGGATAGCTGAACTCAGATAAATTTCTCCAAAACAAAAGCTGCCATATCCATCTACTCACTAAATTGCTACTGTATATTCTTATACCCTTGATAGAAGAAAATATCAAGCTTGATTAAGCAGTATGTGAGTTACTAAACCCATAACAGGGATGTATATGACCACAACTCTGAGAGAGAAAAGTTACATTAGGATAAGTGTATTTTACATACTTCAATGTCTGAGGAATTATTTTTCTTCCCTATACACAGCTTGAGTTTCTCCATACATCAGGTCTGGCATTTGATTTTTGGGGTAAATTATGTTATTTTATATATGTTACCTGTTTACTACATATAGAGAGGGCTGTCTGGGTACGTGAAAGGGATATTTCTTCCTCTACCCACAACAGGCAAAGGGATGAAAATTAGTGCTTCATACAATGAAGTGCAATGTCTTGGGAAAGCTTTATTGATGAGTGCTTGAATTAACTGTCTATTTAAGAAGATGAGCATGGACCAGCCTCATTAGTGCTAATGCAAAAAGATTTAAATTATGGTTTTGTGACCTAGCAAGGTCTTCTCTTCCTCTGGGAGATTCCTGTAGAGAAGGGCAAGGAGGGCTTCCATGCTGCTCTTCATTAGCAGAGGAACATCCTTAATTTCTTGCACTTCATTCCATGGGAGTTATGTTGCAAGAAACTGCTGAGCTGATTCACAAAACCAGAGTATCCTGCAGATAGCCTGTCTCTCACAGGAGCCTTGTGAACATGATATAGGTCTCCTATGGCTCTGCATAGCAAAATGAAAGTTTTCCTCTGTTTTATAATGATAAATGTCTTCTTAACGGACTTTCTTGCAACAACACTGTCACAGGTCCTGAGCCCACAATATTTTTGGCAGTGAATATACACATTAGGTGGTGCAAGGTAATAACCACCAAGCTACACAATCTCTCAAGGCAAGACATGTGACCCTAGATTTCATGCACTGAGAATGCAAAAGCCAAAGCTGTTTTGTCTCTGCACAAACCCTAGCCACGGTCCAGTCATTTGTAGCTTTCCTCAGCCATGCTTTGCTTCTCCTAAACAAACCCATCCCTTGTGAGTGATGGTCTGATCCATTGTATACAGTTGCTGATGAACTGGATTTTTCTTCTCCTTTTTTATATATATTTAGCCTTATCAGAAGGGCATGTAGCTCTTGAACTATCTGGTAATGACATTTACTGAACCAAGTCTCATACACTGCTTCCTCTGTGTGAAAACATATCCTGTCTTGAAAAGAGGGAATGTTTTTATGTTCTTAGAGCTTAAATGTATACATTGGAAAAAAGAAAGAACCAAACTAATCTCTGTAATGCCTCTGCTGTTGCACAACATTTCCCTCTGCTCCTAAGTTAATTAGTTACAAAAATTAACCCTGTATTCAAACATCTTCAATATGACTACAACAAGATGTGGTATTTTGCCAGGAACTGTCACTAAGCATGGCAAAGCAGATGCTGTGGTTCATGTGTCCCAGAGCAGCTTGCAACAGAGACTTCACCCTTCACCCTAGTCCTCAGTCTCCTTTCCTGCAGTGCCACACTGGTAGTTCACAGGCTCCCTGATGATGTTTTGGGAGCTTCTCCAAAATAAGAGAAGATGTAAAATGTTATGTAGAAACCAAGAGTACTTTTGTGCCATGTCTCATCCACCCATCCAGCCACACTTTCAGCCTCCATTGTGAGAGGAAATCTTATCTTATCCTATCTTATCTTCATCTTATGAAGCACTCTGCAATTTGAGGATAGTGGGAAGCTCAGTTCCCTGCACAAGGGGATGAATTTGCTGCTTATTTTTTACAAGAAAAAAAACCTTCTTGATTTGAAGATAAGACAGTAGCTGAAAACGTATATTAACACAAGTAGTTGCCTCCATTATTGAAGTACCACCTTACAAAAAGCTTTGCTTGTAGGCCATATATCCAGAAACATTTAGCAGTTATTTTCACTATGCTTTTGGAACCTGGTCCAAAGCTATTGCCCTTGTTTAAACTCTACATGCTCTAAAGTGATCTTTGTACTTAGACTGAAAATTTGAAGCCAACTAAATCACTAGAGCCAAAAGTTCCACATTTAAATGACAGGGCAGAGGACTTTAACAGAATGATCTCTGGCTTTGAAAATCATTCCTGTGAATAGTTGGACTGTTTTCACAATACTTTCATTTTTACCTTTATCCAGGACTGTACATAAGCATACAAGACTGATACAGTCTTTCTTCTGCATGCTATGACACATTGATTTGATTAGGCCAACATGCCTCAGACCCACAATGTCATTTGCATGCAGAGTCTTGATTTCTGCAGTTACTTACTATATACACTTTGGTTTCTATAGTTACTTACTATATGCTCTAACACACATACTGCTAGTAGCTCATGTTACCTTACTGCAGTAAAGTGCTCCATTTTTAAAAGCAGTTTTAACAAACATGTAAGAAAGAATTTCAAATAGATTTGACAGAATGTATACAAAATCATAACAAGAATATGCCTTCTTCCAAAACCAAAGTAAATAGTCATATTGTAAGACAGAGAATCACTGAAAGTTAGGGCTTGGAAGTAACCTCAAAAGATCACCCAGCCGACTCCCCTGACAGAGCAAGACTGCCTAGAGTAGGTCATACAGGAACACATCCAGGTGGATTTTGGATGTCTCCGTAGAAGGAAGCTCCATAACTTCTATGGGCAGCCTGTTCTGGTGTTCAGTCATCCTCATAGTGAAAATATTTTTCCTTATGTTCAAGTGAAACCTCCTGCACTCCAGCTTGCACCCATTGCCCCTTGTCCTATGATTGGACATCACTGAGAAGAGCCTGGCTCCATCTGTCTGACACTTGTCCTTTACATATTTCTAAACATTAATGAGGTCATCCCTCAGAACACCGCTAGCTGCAAGCCTCCAACTGGACCCTACATCACTGATCACAACTCAATTTATTTAATCCCATACTGTTCTACTTCAGGTACTTCTCTGAGTTAGATGCTAAATCTCTCACATGGGGGATGTCACTACCAAAGTGTTTATTCACACTGCTGCCACTGCTTACTCCTTCTAACAAATCCCCATGGCCATTATGCGACTTAAGAATGAATGTTAAGAGGATTTTTGCAGGATCTTTTGCATGTTTGGAAATTCTTATTGATTTTCACCACATGGCCCTTGCATGATTCCTGCATATAACAACTGCAATTACTTTGAGAGATGTGAATATTTTTTCCTGAGTAAGCTGCAACAAGCTTGGGGGTGTTCAAAGATATACTTCAAGGGAGAGCTATAAAAAGACAGAAATTGTTATAATGAAAGAAGCATCTAAAGGATGTCAAGGCCAGAAGATTTTTCTGAGTCAGATTGTTGACAAGGTTCAGTCACTAGGACAGGGAAGTCACATCATAGATATGTGCATGAAACTGAATTCACACTTGCCATAATTCATGAAGCATAAACAAAAGCAGTAGATTGTTTAACAATAGTGTGCACCATGGTCCAAAGAACCCTTGAAAGATTTCCCATGATTTTTTTTTCCCTTTCGTGCCTGCATAATTTTTGTTTCTAAACCAGCCTTTCCTGAACTCATCTGCAATGTAAATCCACTAATAATATTTTATGCATCAGAAAAAGTGAGCTGCTTTTGAGGAAAGATGGGTGGAATCTGTTCAAGTAGTTGCAACAAGAAGTTATTTAGAAATAGGCTCTTTTTGGTTTGCTTGTTTTCATAGTTCACAACAGGTGAAGTGTTATCACTTTGGTACAATGCAAAGAGAAGCCTTCTAAATCAATGAGATATATAAGCTTTACAAGATCAAAAACAGTCCTTTTGAAAACCACACTTTATATTTTAATGATGCTGCACCCTTCCCTCTCAGGGGCTTCTTTTTCAATTAATTTCTTTTAGAGAAGTGTGAATAGCAGCAGGCTGTTTACATGAGAAGTACGTCTCAGGAGACTGATGAAAAGAAAATCATCACTTACTCCTGATGGCTTTTACTGTAGCTGAGAAAACTATTACTATAAACTACATAATAAAAAAAAATATAGAGATAATGATTCACTCGTGTTTTTAAAATGGTTTGAGATCTACTAAAAAGCTGTAGAAGAGATACTGCTACTATTATTTCACTGTATTGCCATTTGAAGTGTTGTTTTTCAGCAGAAATATGAAACTTACAGATGGGGTGGGTAATATATCCTCTTTCTTTGTTTGCCAACACTTCTCATTATAAGAGCACTTTGGTTTGCTTGCACTTTGACTTTTGTTTGGATAGTATTTTTCCAGGCCAGGTGTCTGCCTCAGGCTGAGTCATTTCAGCTGGAAAATTTCAGCTATAACTTCTTTACCATTTCCAAGAATAAGGCAAGAGGGTGGAAAAAGACAGCTGTAATACATATTGATCCTACTATAAAAGCACAACACCCCCACCCCCAAAAAAAACAAAAAAAGAAAGGCATAGTGAGAGTCTGAGCAGTCCCACATCCCCCATGATTAACACCATGGATTTCAAGTTTGGCAGGTGTTGTCACTAGCATCAGGTCATCAGCTCATAGCTGTTCCTATGAGAAGTCATCACAAGTGTGTCCAGATGTTGCATTTTAAATAAGCCCAAGTAAATACATAGACAGAACTCCCACAGTTATCATATCATAGAATAGAATCATAGAATGGTTATCATATCCTGATAGAACATTTTTTTCAGTGACAGCTAGGATCTGCCAGAGTTTGAGCCACCCTGAATACATCCTAGCACAACCTTCAATGGCCAAATAAGTCCCAGCCATGTGGAGTGGGTGTAATCTAGTGAGATGTCAGAAATCTGTCAGCTGTACATGGCTGGGTCCACGAAGCACGAACAAAATTACTGCAATGCAGAAAGCAAAGAGATGTGGGGAGTGAGGGACTGGAGTGGGGAACTGGCCTGCATTGCTAGACATGCAGATAGGAGCAGTAAGCCAAGGAGCAGAAGCTCAAAGTAGTGTCCAGGGTAACAAAATGGAATTATAGAACTGGATTAAGCAGTAGTGGGAAGAAGTCAGAATCTGTGAGCAGATGGAATTGCAGAGGTAATAGGGCTAGGCAAAGTGGAGTCAGGTGTGAAACTGGAACAAGGAAGCAGTGGAGTAATATACAGCACTGGCAACAAGTGAAGACCCATGTGAGAGGAAGACAGACTGAAACAAAGTGAAGATACAGAAAGTGAAGACTGGCAGAAAGACATGGCTGTGACTGGAGGCTTGAAGGAAGGTTGGGAGCTCTGAAGGGCAGCACTAGTTTTGAGTCATGAGAACAAGGCACCAAGGAAAGTAGAACAGAGAAGGGAAAGATGTGGAGGACAGACTGGTTTTGCAACTCAGAGCAGAAGAGCCAGGACTTGAGCAAGGATGAGATACAGAAGACTGAGAGAGAGAAAACATAGTTAGGAGGAACGAACACAAGCCCCCCACATCTTCTACAGAATATTATTTTCTTCAGGATGTCTGGTTTCCTGACATTGGCAGGTGTGTATGAACCCTACTGGTAAACCACTACAGCTGGACCAAACACAGAGTAAGAAACTAGCACCACTAAGAATAATTCTGCTCTGGCAAGGACTTATGCAGTATCCTTAGCAAGGGTAATCTTGCAATTACTTCTGAGGATGTTAGCAACTCCTTTGAAGGAGTGGAGGAAAGGGACTTCAGTTTACTTTACAAAAAAGCTAAAGAGAAAATTGCACTTAACACAAGCCAAAGCAAAACATATTGCAAAGGCAAGTGGTCAACAGATATAAAATAAAATACATTTTGTATGTAAGCACAGTCATTGTCTCCCCACCATAAAGTACGCATTGTGGGGTGGGTGGTTTTCATGGCTTTTTGTCAGAACTCAGAATTTCTCAATTCATTTGTCTAAATTAAAAAAAAAAAAAATTAAAAAAAATTGCCAAGATGGCTTGATATCCACAAAGCTCCATTAAGATTCAGGCATGGTTCCAATGGAGCTGTTTGCCAAGCAGAAACCTGCCTATTTTCCTGCCAGCTTATCCACTCGCTCCCAACAGTCAGTTTATGGAACTGTTAGCTTCCAAGATCCAGATTTTGGGACAGAAACAAGGGACAGGCAAAGGATGGTGGGGGTGGCTTGTCTTATCTCCATGGGAGAGCAATTTGGAGTCTGCAGACCTCTGGGGCAGATGGCTATGCAGAAAAGGGCATCGGTTATTCTTTAAAACTGGGAGTTTAATTGATGGTGTTTAATTGATTCTTCTGATCAGCAATGCAAAAAAAGTAGCTGGCCTAAGGTCAAACAGTACCTACGTGCCCAGCTTCCAAGCTTTTGGCTTACTGACTGTTGAGAGGCTTAAGTTCTGCTCCTGGCTTCTAAAGCAGACAGGATTTCACTTTGAAGTTATTGTCAAGAAACATTCTATTGTCTTATCCAAGATCTCGAGGCCATTCTTCAGAAATCACTGTAAGATTTTACTTTTGTTTAGATGTTTGTTAATCTCAAAAAATTCTACAGAATAAGCAGCCCTCTTACAATTGGTCACATGCTTATGCTGTTGAATACCTTTATTTGGGTGCTGCTTTTAGCAAATTCTCACTCAAGACAGTACAAGGATGCTTTGCCTACTGGAGAGTTAGCAAAGTGAGTAGTAAATGTGGCAGAGGACTGCAGACCAGAAAGGTAATTTGCATGTGTATGAAGATAAATGCTGCTCTGTAAAGCCAGATTCTGTATTCACTTTTGCCAGAGATGTTTCAGATAATACTAATTAAATTGCAGAAATCTCTTTCCCAGGGGGTTGCTAAGCTGGGTGCTCAGAAGCTATTCCATTTCAGTGGGAGCAGACCTTTGAACTTATAAATGCTATGTAACAGAGGTGAACTGGAAAAACCGAGCTGTAGGCTTCTGAAATTGAAAATACAAAAAATTTGTGGATACTTTTAAGTTCAGTCTGTGCCTCAGCTGCCATTTCCCAAAGTGCTCTTCATCACCCAGGTGGGTTTTGAAGATGAACACATTGTTTCTGAAGCACTTTATTACCACCGAGATTATGATCTCAGGAAAGCTCACAAGGAAATTGATAATTACGTCTTCGGAACAGAACACAGAGGAAACAAAACACCAAGCAAAAGCTCATTAAGTGTCATCTTTTCTGAACCACCTTTCAGATAACTGGTTTGAGATCACCCAGGAAGCTTGTAGTAAAAATAAGAACAGGCCAAAGTTCCTATGACATTGAAGATGAGCAATAACTTTCCCTCTGCTTCTCTAGAGAAGAAATAATTATATGGTCCAGAGGAGGGCCATGANGCTATGAAAAGCTAAACTGTAAATAAGGATATTTGGACATTGATATTAAGTCCACTTAAAATGTCATATTTAGGAGTACTTTTAACATGCAGCATACAGGACAGGCCATATTTTGTATTTCTTGAAATCAAATACAAGTGCCTGAAAAGTGTTGGAATTTATAAAATGAAAAGATGAGACAGACATTAGTATTTTTGAGGCAACAGATCACTTGTGACTCTCCACTAATGTGTTAAAGTCATCACATAGTTATGGATGACAACTATATATAGGCATCGGAAAAATTAGTGTGGCAATGTTGACCATCAGCTACAATAGCAGAACCCTGAGAATTGTTTAGGTCTGACATACAAACCTCACCTTTGACATTTTGGAGTTAATATATAAGGAGAGGTTATTAACCAATTTTTTTTTTTCCTTTTTAAATAAGAGTGACCTGTCAAGGCTGGAGCATGATAAAGTACCGGGAGCACTTCGCAACCAGCTTTGACAACACTGGATGAAGAGATGCAAGTCATGCTGACATGTTTGCTTTTCATGTGTCATGGATCACTCTTCACACTGCAGCTTGCACTGCTCTGATGCATCTGCCTTACAGAGTATATGTAGGATGAGGTTGTACCACAGATGCATTGCAGCTCAGTCCACTTGCACTCATCAAATGTGCTATGTTTATGCAAGTTACTCAGAGTATAGTCAGTCACTGAGGTTTTTTGACCAGCCAATGGCCTTCATAGGCAAATAGCCAGAAGTACAGTAGAATATCTTCAAGTCAAGTCATTGGCAAAATCTACAGTTCAACCAAAATTAGAGCCAGCAATCTACTTTCTGGGAAGGAACCCTCAAATCTGGAATTGTTACTGAATACAAGGTAATTAACATTGCAACTGGGGTACCAGCTAACATTGTTGATGACTAGTAATGTTTTGATATAAATGCCTAAGCTATAAGGATAGACTGCTGGAGATATATAGATAGACAGATATATAGATATATATATATATATATATATCACCAGAACAAGAGGACAGAGTCTCAAGCTGCGCCAGGGGAAGTTTAGGCTCGAGGCGAGGAGAAAGTTCTTCAGCGAGAGAGTCATTCCCCACTGGAATGGGTTGCCCAGGGAGGTGGTGGAGTCACCATCCCTGGAGGTGTTCAAGGCGGGTTTGGACGTGGCACTTGGTGCCATGGTCTAGTCTCGAGGTCTGTGGTAACAGGTTGGACTTGATGATCTTTGAGGTCTCTTCCAACCTCGATGATACTTTTTTTTTTTTTTTTGTCTACTACATTAATTTTGATAGTCACTTGAAGAATGGTATCATTAAGAGGTGCCATTCTCACCAGATTTACTATGGTGAATTGCTAGTGCAGGAGCAACACAACTACTAATTGGACATTCAGTTTCTAAACTGTGTCAGCACATCTGTGATACTGTAACGTCAAGCAAGGTACCACATACATGAAAAGAAATGGTGACTTTGGCTTTTTATGCCACAGCATGTGACCAATGATGCCTGATGGTCTCAGGTGTATGGGATGTCATGCCTTCCAGAGTCCACATTGCTAGCAGCTTAAAGCTAATCCCTTAATCTCTTGAAATGATTAGCAATTACATCACTCCAGACTGAAAACAAGAAACAGCTAAAGAAACAGAATAGAAAGAAGTCAAAAGACCAGATGTCTGTAACAAAGTAATTTTACTGTACTATTCACTGTATCTTAACTGGGAATTGATACAGGAATCAATCTCTCCTCTCCAATTCTCTCCTCTCCCTCTTGAATAAACCCAGAAAAAGTTTCTAAGAACTTCAGGAACAGTTAAATTATACCTCAAGTCTTCCTACAGGTTTACATGAAGTGCACTATTTAACAGCACCATTGCTCAAAACTAGATGCTACTGCAATCAGGTTTTCTGTCTTTTGTGTCTTTGTGAATAGGCTTGAACATTGCCAATATCTGAATAGGCAGAATACAATGCTAAAAAATTCCTATTCTCATCTATTGCTGAAGTCTTTCAGGGTCATCTGAACATTCATATTTGGGAGTATTTGAACAGATTGAAAGCATTCTATAAGAATTTCAATTCACATTTATATACAGTGCTACCTTTCTAAGCATCAAGAACACTTGGAAAAGCATACTTAGGAAGAAAGCAAGGTTAATGCTTTTAGTTCTTGTCTCTATTGGCAGAAACACACATATGAAAAAATAAGATGAGAATTCTAAATTCTGATAAATAAGTGGTTAATGAAAACGTAAACTTTGTCAATCAGCACAGAAAGTCACCAGTGAAACTTAGGTGACAAGCCATTACTCTACTGACTTAGTTGTTGCAGTGAAAACTGCTCATGGAAAGCTTGCTTCTGCAAGGTTCCTATTTAGAAAACAATACTTTGCTAGCTGAACAAAGGAGGGTAAAATTCCAGACAGAAAAAGACATGGTGACTGATTAGAGTCTATGTCATCATTAAAAATAAACACAAATCTGGATTAACCTTCTTAAGTGCTCATTATCTAACTGCCGAGGCAATCCTACGTGCGTAACTTTGCGTTCCTATAAAAAGCACAGCCATTAGCTTGGCTCTAGATTTCCGAGTTCACCTCACCTTTTACTGTCACGTGCACACTCTGGCTGGTGGACAGCTGGGGTTGAACAAGGACATTGCATGTATATTCACCCTCGTCTACTTCTTTCTGCACATCCGAGAGCTTCAGCGTTCCGTTGTTCTCAAACGCCACTTGGCGGTGGTTAAATGGTAGAAGATTAGAGTTCTTGTACCACTTGATGGAGTAATACGGGTAGCCGATCACACGGCAGTGGATGTAGGTGTCCCGGCCAGCTATTGCTGTGATGTTCTTCATTGGTCGAATGCTTGCTGGCCCTGGAAAGGTATAAAGAAACTCTTGAAAACAAATTAAAGGCACATTTGATTGAGAAAACATGCACGTAGAATTTTTTTTTTTTTTTTAATATACAAATGTTTAAGACATTTACAACTGTGGCTTGTGCAACATTTCTTAACATTTAACAGGTTGTGGGTTTTTTTGGTTTTTTTTTTTTTTCATTTAAAAAGCTACTTAAGCGGTTTTCCTAATCTTTATATGCTCTAGTTTTTCCTTACCCTGCAGCATACATGCTAATTATATGGGGAGATATGTTTGCACTATCTGACACTTGCCTGATAAAATCTTTACTGCATTAAAAATTAAAAACTTGAGGATGGTTTAATTAATGTGAAACACTCAAACTGGTTAGAATCTTGTGACATGAGAACACTGACATAGGTAGATTTTTAAAATTTTGACATATATAGAGTATAATACTATGAGGATGGGTATTATGCCATGTAGAGCTAGAGATGCAAGGTAAAGTACAGTATACATGAATAATTATAATGAATGTTGAACTAGTAAAGGAAAGGAAAGGAAAATAGACCCCATGCACAGCAGGACTAAAGTAAAGAAACTGTAAACTAATAGAGATGAATACAGGGAAAATAGACTATAGAACACAAAGGGTTCTTCCAACATTTAACCACACCATACACTTTCTAGATGGGGCTGAAGAGGCAGGGTGGGAAAAGAGAATGGGTAAGAGAAGGAGAGGAAAAACAGTAAGTTGGTTTTGGCATTCCAAGACTTATTTTATCACATGCAACAATCTTCTTCTTCACTACAATGAGTTATGTGTGTTTTTTTGAGGAGCTGATTTGACAAGCACCTCTTACGTTTATTCGAGCCTGGTACAGGACGACTCCAGCAGAGTTGTTGGCAGTACAGCGATAAACTCCACCATCTCGGACCTGAGTGTTAGAGATATTCAGGTAACTGACCACATTGCCTTCAGAGGTGATAATCTGGCTGATGCGATGACTCCCATCCTTCACAATGGGATCTTCATCCAGTGTCCAAGTGATTGTGGGCAGAGGAGTCCCCTTCACATTGCACACAAGAGAGACTGGCTCTCCTGGACTCACCACTTTCTCACTGAAGGCAGAGATTATTTTGGGAGTTCCATCTGCCAAGGGGAAAAAAAAAAATACAATGATAGCTATGTGGTGTAAAGCTTGTTCTCTGTATCACAGAGCCTATCACGATTGTGTTCCAGGATATAACTAAGTATAGAGACAGGGAAGCAAATTTTGGTAGCAGAGTACTTAAATGATCATTTGCTGATTGAAGATTTCTTTTTCATCTTCTGATAAACCTGGTACTGCCTCAGCCGAAGGAAAAGCAGTTGAATAAATAGACCATGGAACTGCATGGCTATAGGTACTACTAGGTCTTGCAGAAAAGTGTTGAAGTCACACACAGGTCATTACAAAAGACATACAGCAAANAGGAGGAATCTTGCTGGCAATTTGCATAGACTAATTTTGCACTGTTTTACTAATGCAGTTTAATGCTGACCCACAATATCCCATGGTGAAAACTGTTAAACTAAGCTTTTCTGAATACAGATTGTTAGAACACAGCTTGAACCATGATGTCTCCCCTAGAAATAACAATTCTTACATCACAATTTCAGTGCAACATCGCACAGAAAACTGAAGGAACTGTCACAATGTGTGCAAGACTCCCAACAAAGCAGAATTAAAAACAGGGCTGAAAGATTCTCTTGCTTGCCACATAGTGAAGAACATAAGGCACTGCTGCTCTCAGACTGCTGAAAGACCTCAGCATCCCTGAGTTTGCCTGAAGTTAATTTTATTTGACTTCATAATTTTCTCCTCTGCCCCCATTTCTCTTTCAATTTTGTCCCATTGGTTGTGTGACAGAATTCTAACTTATTTATTTATTTTCATCTCTGACTCTTCCTTTGCTGTGTATTAGATACTGTCTCACCTCAGAAAATAAAACAGCAACGAGAAAAATAAAAAGCTTTTTATCACAAAAGAAGGCCAACACAGGACCAATAAATCTGTGAGTGTGCACACTGTGTTCCTCTGCCACTCCTCCACTTGTTCTGTTTTTTTCTTTTTCTTTTTTTTTTTTTTTATAATTCAAGTGACAGGCTTTTTTTTGGAGATGAAAGTGGGCATTATTTTCCCAGTGAGACCTGAGTGTCTTTGAAATCTTTCCTGCTGTTGCTCTCTGATAACCTGCACTCTCTCGACATCATGATAGATTATCAATATGCACTTTAGGCTTTCTTAGTCACAGGAGATGGTTGCCGAGGTAACTCAGTCCAGGCAGGTAATCTCTTCTTTTTTTTCTACAAGGACTCTAAAAATAACATCCGTGCCATGACTGAACTATAGCCTCATTAGTGAATTGGCTTTGTGCAAATTGATAACTTTCCTCACTTGATTATCATGTAGAACATTGTATCAGTTAGTTGAGATGATCTCTGAGTGTTCAGCCAATATGCCCAACCAGAAAAGCCATGTTTAAAGATGTTTGGAATTGAATAGAGACCTCTTCTCTCATGTCCTGCTGAAAAGCTAATATAAAAAAAATCAGCAGCAGCACCATCATATACCTCCAAGACAAAACAAATAAAACAACAAAAAAAAAAACCCAAACCAAACCAATTGTCTGGAAAGTGGCTCAGGAAGCATTGTTTCAAACATATTTTTTCATTCTCTTATTTTTTTTTTCCTCAGAATGGGCACAATAAACCACACTATATCCCACTGACAGTTCATTAGTACCCTCGTTTCTTGTTTAGGGTCCACTATCCATTACTATTCGACAATGCAACCTAAGCTGATACTGTGTCCAGTTCTGGGCCCCTCAATTTAAGAGGGACATTGAGGTGCTTGAACGTGTCCAGAGAAGGGCAATGAGGCTGGCGAGAGGCCGCGAGCACAAGCCCTATGAGGAGAGGCTGAGGGAGCTGGGATTGTTTAGCCTGGTGAAGAGGAGGCTCAGGGGAGACCTTCTTGCTGTCTACAACTACCTGAAGGGTGCTTGTGGCCANACAGATGAAAGCAAAATACAACAGATGACTGTGTTTGCTCTAAACAAGTGTTTTGGCCACCAAAATCCATCACACAAAACATAGATCTGTAAGAATAACTTATTCAACACATTATATAATCCCATGGCTAAATGAACAGTAGGAGCAGATCTACTGAGTAATGCTGTTGGTGCTGAGGGCCTAAGGATGCCTTCTGGAGCCCTCAGCACAGGAAGGACATGGAAGTGTTGGAGCAGGTCCAGAGGAGGGCCACAAAGATGATCAGAGGGCTGGAGCAGATCTCCTATGAGGACAGGCTGAGAGAGTTGGGGCTCTGCAGCCTGGAGAAGAGAAGGCTTCAAAGAGACCTTATAGTAGCCTTCCAGTATCTGAAGGGGGCCTACAGGAAGGCTGGGGAGGGACTATTTACAAGGTCTTGCAATGACAGGATGAGGGGCAATGGGTTTGAACTGGCAGAGGGGAGATTTAGACTAGATGTTAGGAGGAAGTTCTTTCCAGTGAGGGTGGTGAGACACTGGAACAGGTTGCTCAGGAAGGTTATGGCTGCTCCCTCCCTGGAGGTGTTCAAGGCCAGGTTGGACGAGGTCTTGAGTGACCTGCACTAGTGGGAGGTGTCCCTGTCTATGGCAGGGGGTTGGAACTAGATGATCCTTGAGGTCTCCTTCCAATCTTACCATTCTATGATTCTAAGGATGGTACTATGTGTGGTCTGGGAGGGTAGGACATTACTTAACATTAATTCAGTATGGACCTTTAAACTGATGCATTAGTTGCATTCCTAAAGTTCATTTTCCGATCTAATTTATTGCAAAAGGAACCCAGTTTATGTGTTCCAAAACCACTCCCTGATTTGAACAAGTGCAATAAGCATCAACAACCAGCAGATTAGCCTTTAAGGATGGAAGACCTATGACAATATGTTAATATAGATACACCCATAGATATCTATCAGATTTGTCCACAAGGAAGTGGGGTTTCATGTAGGCTTTGTAGAATTTCTGGTTTTGTTTCAACATTTTCAAGTCAACATTAGGACATACATAATGCAAGTTTTATACTGAGAGAAAAAAAGAGGATGAATGGTGTTGAAGAAAAGCCATAGGCATAAATGCAAGGAAAGCAATGTTCATCCTGCCACCTATCAGTTATCAGCATTACTGAATGCAGAGCTCATCTCATGATTTGCATGTATTGGTTTGACTTCCTCATAAAGATAAGGGACTACTATTACCACTGCTATCAGATCTGATACTAAATAAATACAATGTCTTTTTTTTTCCCTCACCAGCTTGCATACACACACATATGTACACATGCGTACACATGAAAATTTCCTCTTCTAATTCACTCACTTCACTGAATATTTAACAACATGCAGGTTGGAACAAATCTTTAATGGCCCTTTGGGAATTAAGGCCTGGGGAAAAAAAACAGGTCAGCAGCCTCAGTCATCCTGGGTCGCAGACACAAATGTAACAGATCTGTCATCTACCCTAGTCCAGAGAACAGTTAATCTGGGCTCCTCCTGTGTGATAGAAGTCACTAAATATCTCTGTTTCCTATGCAAAAGACTACAAAGGCTCAGAACTGTTAATGACCCATTAAACAAAATAAATGTACTTTATTTTGAGTGACAAAGCACTGGAACAGGCTACCCTGGCTGTGGAGTCTCCTTCTCTGTAGACTTCCAACCCTCACCTGGACACACTCATGTGCAAATTGATCTAGGGATTACTGGGGTGGTTGAAGTAGGTGATCTTAAGAGGTCCCTTCCAACCCCTACCATTCTGTGATAAATCTTAGAGCCATGATGATACAACCAGGTGAATCACATTCTCCATTGCAGAGGAGAATAAAACTCCTTCGCCCAGTTGTTGTTTCCTGGACACCTTACTGGTTGACTGACCACTGAGTAAAATGTGTCTTCAGGCAATATGGTTATATTGTGTCCTTGGAAATTTTGACTTTGTATCCTACAAGGCAGACTGTACTCCTCTTTATGAATAGGTTTAGAAGCAAAGCTCCTCCAGTATAGTTCATCAATTACTGGCCTTTGGTCTGGGTAATTTTGCCCAAATAAAGTGTGTGTAATTATTTGTGAAGACATTTTTTTTATGACCTGAACTGTTCACAAACTTCTCCTTTTCCAATTTGCTAGTCATGCTAGATAAGTGGAAACATTATGTCTATTCCAGATTTTTTCTTTTTTTAACAATAGAAGAATAACACCTTTCCACTGCAGTGCTTCTGAGTAATAATTGCTTTTGTAGAATTTGTGAAACATTGAGAATATTCGCACATGAATACTCAGCTGAGGGGAGGTATGAGTATTCAATACTACCGAACAGCATGAGTCATGGCAATGAGAGTTTGGCAACTTTATCCATGAGAACATTTGCAATTTCCTTTTAAGCACCCAATTCAAGCTTTGAAATTACATATCCTCCAAGTGAAAAATTATATAGTTGCATTAGAAATTGCATCTGTTTGCACTTCGATCACTCAGTTGTCCACCTAACTCATTGTTATGAATATTCAAATTTGATACTCGGGAAATATTAAATACTGAAACTTTATTAACATGAATTCCCACACCAAACAAATACACACCCCTAAACAGCGAACTATTTACAATTAGGTGAGGTTCGAATACCCAGTCGGGAATTGCTTACACAAAAGGCATAAAGGAAGACCCCTTCAAGGTGATTTAGGGAAGGAATAAAGAGCAGCAAATATCCAAGGGTGAGGAGCAGCAATCGCCGCTGCCAGCCACAAAATGGATTCCCTTTGCCCTGGGCAGGTCTATTGGCGGGAAAACCAGAGACTCCAACAGATTTAGTAGCCACATTTACTCACTGATCAGTGCTGAAATGATAAACAAAGAAGTTACAATTCCAATTTTATGCTCTCGATGCAACCACGAGGCAGAGAGGGTAGCAGAGCCTGGACATGCTGCTGAAAACGAACAAAGCCCTGGGAGGGAGTCACGTGTCCCCCTGGGG
>WBNM01006467.1:53758-103652 GCA_013399055.1 Ramphastos sulfuratus
CGTGAGTACCGCAGACGTCCCCTAGGGCTCCAGGCTACCTTTGTTTGTAAGTCCAGCAAAGCTATTTCTTATAGCAACCTTTCCAAGCTTCCTGATTTTCCTGAATTACTAAATTCCCTGTAAGCATCCTTGTGAAAGATTTTTCCCGACGGAATTTCTGAACCTTAACTAATATTTTATATACAGTTGTGGGTGGGGCTTTCCGGAATTATAAAATAACTGCATATTTTTTTAATTCCTGCCTCGTGAAATCCCACAACCGAGTCAAATACCCACCAGAGGAGGAGGAGCATAAGCCCCTCCAGAGCAAAACCCCTTCAATTGCTCCTCGAGGCAAAATAGACCACTGGCAGGAGAGAAATTTGAAACCCAGCCAAACAGACAGGGTATTAGCACTGCAAGCAAGTGCTCAGGGCCCGTTTTGCCCCAGCAGGACACTCATCTCCACAGAGCCTGCTTTCTCACGGCCCACATCTTTGAGAAGCATTGCTAAAATAAAGTAACAAACCAGAAGTTATAGCAAAGTAAGGCAACATGCAAACACACAGGCAAGAAGTGACGTGAGATCTTCAGTCAATTCAGGACTTACGTTTTACATGCAGCCTTCCTATCATCTCGGCAGTCCCATAGTTGTTCCACACCTCGCAGACGTAGTTGCCTGAATCTGAGGGACGTGTGTTCTCAATCAGGAGACCTTCAACCGTCTGTCGAAACCTGCTGTCAGGCTCCCAGGGGATGTTGTCCTTCAGCCAGCGATACTTTGGTGCGGGATGCCCTGATGCTTTGCAAGGCAGCTCCACTTGCTGTCCTGCCATGGCTTTAAGGTGGTCAAACCCATCTAGAATAGATGGAGCTGAATTTGCTGGATCTAAAAGAGCAAACAGTAGTTTTTCAATGGGAGCATTAAAATTATTTCATTCAGTAATGACTATGTCAATAATTTCTCTCCTGTACTTTTTTATTCACTAGTCTGATGTTTTATGTACTCCAGTTTGCTACCGTGACCCAGCCATCAGTCTGTAATATCTCAGTAGTGGTGGCTGGGATCCAACAGCATGTACTACTGAAGCATTTAATGACTACTTGGAAATCCTCTCACTGGATTTTTTCCAGGTGGCAACCATTTCTCTGGTCAACCTTCATGTTCCCTGTCAGAGGAATAGAGAGCCAGAAATCTGTTGCCTTAACGATTATTACTGTTATCCCTGTGCTGCTCGACTAGAATGAAGCCAACACACTCTCCATGCTTCTTGGTGGTCTGAAGGCTTTGAATTAAAGAAGCAATTTATTCCCTTGACAGGAGATAAATGGGCAAAGACACAGGAATTTCTATTTGTAGTCTAACTGACAGACAAGCCTTTTCTTCTCTGGAAAAAGAACTTAAAATGACAAGACCAACTTACAGCTTAATACTCCCAACTTTCTCTGCTCAATTTATGAGAAAAGCACCTCTCAGACTAACAGACTTGTGCAGCACCTGGCATGTATTTATGTATCTCACAGAAGTCTGGCAAAATGCCTTCACCAGAACTGCACCTACCCCAACCATAAATTGTATTCTGTGGTTGTGGATTTTTAAGTTTACAAACTTTTTGAGGAAGGGTCTGACATGATTAACAGTTTTGAGCAGCATTCAGCATGATGGAAGCCCACCCTGGAGCTACTGCAAGATAAACACTAAACAATAAATCAACAGGTATTCACCTATGTATTTTCTCTTCACGTGCACTCACTTTGCCATGATTTCTGTCTTACAAACAAACTCCATGTGCTGATCAACTCCTTTTGCTATCTGACACACCAACTTTTAGGAGGTGTATATGCCTGAGTGTATGTGTGATTGCAACCTTTTTGACATTTTCAAATGGTCTTGGACTTAGCTATCTCAAGTACTGCTCATAAGACAGTTGCAGCGGCTTCCTGTTACGTAATTAAAGGAGCAGTTCATGCTGAATTCAAACTACTCAGGTGACAGTGTAATCAGTGTCTGAGTTTGATATTAACTTAGATTTATCTTCACTGGAGCCACATCTGGGAAGATACACTTGAGGGCAAATAGCTAGCAGATTGTGATAGTAAACAAAGGGACTAAGAATATTACATGAATATCTAGACAAAATCCTAAATGCCAAATGCAATGCAAAGTGACCACAGAAATTTTGCTACTCTCTATATACCAGGAAAGCACTGAGCCACTGAAAGCAAAACCACATTCAGTTTACAGCAACTTCCTGTCTCATTAGAAATGTGTCAGCCAGAAGTTAAAAGATTTTGCATGTATCAGTAGCCTCAAGGTCCATATTTGGCCACAAGATGGGTTATATTTTTAAACTTGCCGTGTTGTTTATGCCTGGTTAGTGAAAACACAATCTGCTATTGGGAAGGCCAATGTCAATTTGACTGATTAATTAGCTAGCTCCTTTCTTTTCTTTTGGGTCATCAGGTTCCTGTGTTTTCAGTCCACAGATTCTTTTGTGCAGCCTGAGGAATTAACAAAAACATAAGCATGCAAGAAATTATAGCTCTGGCTCTTAGGAAGGTTACACCTAGATGAAATAAATTATTAGTTCAGTTAAAACTAATAATTAAATAACAAAAAAGCAGTATTGATTTTTAAAGGCATTTTCATGTGCATTCCTACTCAAAACTCACACTAGTTTCCTATCCTCTCCATACTCTTTTAACTTCAAAAACCTTTGTGAAGGAGATCTGTGACCCCATTTGCAAACCTTTAAGTACAAAGTACTGCATGGACTTTGAAACAGGATGGCTAAAAATTAAAGAGATGGTAAGGAAACGTGGCCAGTAAATACCACACTCTGACAAGCTTCCTAGATTGTGGGAGAGAACTGCATATGCTTTGATGCTGGGCCCAGGCAGAGTGTGAATCTAACTCAAACATCAAGCTAATGGCAACAGCAAAGCAGCCACTGCTCTCTTATGCCAATGCCGATTCCAGTAATCTGCTTTCTTGTGCTTAAAGATTTAAATTGATAATAAAAACCTCTCTTTGGGCTGTCTCTGAAACCGACCTTTAGAGTTCCTATACTGCATACACAGGAGGAAGGAGACAGACAGACAGACAGGAGGAAGGAGAAAAACCAAAGAAAGAGGAAGGGGGAAAAAAAAAAACCAAAGAAAGAAGAAGGAAAAATAAAAAAAACAAAGAAAGAGGAAGGAAAAAAAAAACAAAAAGAAAGAGAAAGGAAAAAAAAAAAAAAGAAAGAGGAAGGGGAAAAAAAAATCAAAGAAACAGGAAGGAAAGGAGGAAAGAAGAGGTAAAAAAAAGCACAAATGAAATCCCAGGGTTTATCTGCAATCACCTGCAATGAGGCAAATAGCAGAGTAACATATCCCAGTTTCAATATGTGGTATGGACTCTTCTGAATTATTATTTTACTATACTTTGACCATTGCAAATGACTTCTAGCAAATACAACAGTGGGAATTTTGAGGCAAAATACTGTTCTAAAATATTCTACTTTCAATCTTCTCTGAAAGACAGAGCAAAAATCTCAACGCGCTTTTGAAATCATACAGGTGTTTTGGAGAGATGGGCTAAAATCTTTCAAGATTTTGAGAACTGGGATGCTTGGCTGGACAAAATTATTTTTTGAAAAGCACACTGTAATGAGCATTAGAAGAATATTCTGTAGAATGGTAATGGCCTTGGTTTCAATTTGATTTAGAAAGTAGATATTCTTACTCCAGATGAAATTTGGAACTTCGCTTTGGCCATAGGCATGGTAATTCTTCACACATGCATTCACTATTATATGCACTTCAACTTTCTCACTCTTCCAAGAAATAATGAAGTTTAACTCATAATAACAATGTGGTCTAGAAACTATGATTTGTATCCACCACAAACTATTTCATCCCCAAATAAGGAAAGAATCATCATGGATGTATAAAAGGCAGTCAAAAAAGTAGGTTTCATGCAAACTGACCTTTCACAATTGTATTCATGGATCCTATGATCTCAGTTCTTAAAGGATTCACTATTTTAAAATATCAAATCCATTAAAGAACAAAGAAACATCAAGACACAGGATTGCTACACTTGTTCAGCAGACTAAGAGGACTGGAAATCAGAGACCACTACAGCTTTATCAGACAGTAATTGAATTTAAAAAGTCAGGTATTGTACACAGATAAAATTCCTATTTTAATATGGCCTGTGGAGGAGAATAGAACAGAGCAGTGCACACCTTTTAGGATGCTTGTCCTGGATTACAAATAAGACAGAGCTTTCAGTTTTCCTCTTTTGTTCAACAAACTAACCAGACATTTTCCTGTGGTAACCAAGATACAAGCCTGATTTTATTTATGTTACCACTGGCTCAGCCTTAGCATGATTTCATACGGAAGCAGACCATATTATAGAGCCACCTAGAAGGATAAGACCCTGCCTATCTTTATAAGACCAAAGCAGGCAGATTATTGTGCAGGAAAACTACTACATCTGACTGGGAAAAGCAGAAGCAAAAGTTTTACCCACAGGGAGCATGTGTCAAAGGAATAAACTCCTGGATCTGGCTGGTAAGTGATTCTAACCTGAATCACACTATTTTTATCATTAGTATATCTTAAATGCTGACTTTTGTGCTCAGAGCATTCCAGAATCCTTCATCAATGATCATTTTGGAGGAGGGCAGGAGGTAAGTTGCTAATACAAAATCTTGTGCCCACCTCTGTCTGCTCTCAAACAGAGGATGGAGATGTAAGATGTAATTGCTAAGGAGTTTTATTTGGTTGTTTTTTTTGACAAAAAGACTAAAAGACAAGAGGATAAGGTCACAAGGAGAACGATCTCACTGAATGTTAGGTTGTGAAGGTCATCATACCCTGACCGATTTTTATGGTGAGGATCTTTTGGGCAGCTCAGTAACAGTGAATGTGGATTTCACTGGGATGGTAGACAAGTTTTTTGTAAGACAAAGATACAGGGTAAAAGAAGAGAAATTCTGGGATAACACAATGGATGTGAGAATACAGTTGCAGGTTTGCTCACTTGCAAACACAAGGTGCAGCTACAGGGACCCAGCAAAGGAGGGAGAGGAAGGCAAGATACAGAAAAGCTAATCCTATACAGAGATGATTTGCGATGACAAGGAAAATGTTAGAATACCTCATCTACTTTCTCATTTTCCTACCTGTTGCTCAAAGCCATCTGTCCTGGGACTTTTAGCTCTGCCCATGGACAACCACCAATTAACACTCCTGTCTGCCTTCAGGACACTGAGTATCCTGGGACAGACTATATATCCTTTCTGGATGGAGATCTCTCCTGGAAGCAGAGGAACACATTTTCTTCCCCAGGAAGGAGTGTGATGAATGAAAAGGAAAGCATCTCAGCTAACCTGAGGCTCCATCAGTGAAAATACCTACAGCTGACCTAAATGTCCTGAGCAAATGTTATGGTTAACAAATAGGCACCATGGGGCAATTTATCTCACCCTAAAGTGAGCATCTGAAGTAGGTCAGATACATTACCTGAAAAGTGTTCCTTTCCTTTGGTTATGAAGGGATAAGGGAAGATAAGGTGACTACACATTTTCTCTGTGAAGTCTACTTTTAATGGGATAAACCACATCCACAGTTTCTCTATGAGGTACACTAAACCTATTTAAAAAATCACTCTACTAGACACTGTGTACCCTACAAGGTCTCCAGAAATATCTAATATGAGGTGAAAAACAGAAAAATGGATTTTAGGATGGAAAGTTTTATTTTGCAGCAGCTCAACCAATTCTAGTTTCCGTTTGACAGATGACTTCGTTGTTTGCGCACACAGGCACAAGAACCTGCCTTGCCAGTTTAGCACATGAGAAGAGAGACATATTCAATACTTCATTTAACATGATATATAAAGAAGTACCTGACACAAAAAGTCTTGCACTGTTGCTTTGTCGTGTTTCTCCAGTGTATCTGTGCCTTGTGATACATCGATAGTTGTACAGTCCATCTTCATTTTGTACGTCTAAAATATACAAGGCTCCCGTGGATGTGATGAGAAATCTAGATCCTGAAAGACACAAGAATTTACAGTGTTTAAAATATCTGCAGGTCCTTCTGCTCACTCACACCACGGGATGGACAACGGAGGCTGGAGGGTCCTGAAGGGTTTGGTTTTTTTTTTTGCCAGAGTAGAGGAATTTCCAAATGTAAGTTTACTAAGTGCTTATTGAAAATGCATAGAAAGAAATTAATTCATGTGCACTTTTGAGCCAGCAGTGTGCCCAGGTGGCCAAGAAGGCCAATGGCATCCTGGCCTGCATCAGGAATAGTGTGGCCAGCAGGAGCAGGGAGGTNAGATAAAGATCTGTAAGAAAAATATGAGGAATGAAGGAAACAAATGTACCATGGTCACAATCAAAAAACAATATCCAGCAGACGTCTGAAATAAAATATAGAATAAAGAATCAAAGCAGAATTGAATCCAGTTGAATTCATTATTATAGAGTGATAGGATTGAAAATCACTAGCAGAGCTGTACATGTTAGAAATATGATCTGGGAAGGCATGCATAATCAAACAATATTAGCCAAAATGACACTTCTTGTCCATGTACATCAGAAAATTAAGAAAAAAAAATATCAAAAAGTGAAATTAAATGTATGAGTGAAAGTAAAAGAAATTCACAAAAGGAGGAATTTTTTACCCCCAGAATATGGGATAAATTTGCTGCAAGACTCTGGCTGTAAGAACTACACACTGCATAACCTCACTCGACAGCCTGCTTCAGCTGTGATGGGAAAAAAATGGGATTTTTTTTTTTCCCCCATTTTCAGATGGGAAAAAAAAAGGAGAGTGAAACCAGCCTTGCTGATGTTGCCTATGCCATTGATCCCATTGAAGTTATACATGCCTGTGCTAGCTGCAAGCTAGACAGCATGAGGGACAGGAGCAGTCCCACCCTGCCTTGTCCATGTTTCCTGGGGGTTACTGCACTCCAGACCTCAGCAGGGACAAGGTGAGATCTGTGCAGCACACTCCTTCCATGGCGAAATAACTGGCAGAAACTGAGTTACTCTGACCTGCTGCAGAACTTTTTTTTAAGTAATATTTCAGTCTGTGATTAGAGAAGCACAGTGTAAGCAGGTAGATAGACTCCATGTCTACAAGAAGGGCTTAAATAAACAGTAAGGGTAGTGTTATTTATCATCTTTTTTCTTTTCTTCTTCTTACTTTATTTTTACACAGAAAGATTTATTTCAGGAAGAAAATTAAGTTCAGAAAAGTGACTGCCCATTAAAATTGAACAAGACTGACATGTTCATCATCATTTTTCTCAATGTTCCTTCAAATTGAAAATAATATAGTTGAAATTATCTTCAAACACATTAATAATAATAATATATTAGTGGAAAATATTGTGACACATATGTACATATGTGAAGATTTGATCATTTGACACCGGCACTAGTGTCTCTGGTCTGTTGTAAATGTATGTTCTAAAAGCAAGGATACAAAAAAAATATCTAACATCTACATGTTATATGCTTGCTGTAAAGCTTTTCCCATACTACAATAAATACAAGTAATGTGGCTTGCCTTGCAAACTTGGGCCTCACTTGGCCACTCCATTAAAAAAATACTGCAGTCTAAGCTATGTTTGCTTTTCTAGAACTTTTATGCTGGAGAAAATGTTTTTATCCTTTCTTTTTCATGTGTGCTGTTCTTTTTTTGTAGTAGCCAGTAGTTCTTACAAATACCCATATCTCTACCTATGCATTATAAAATATTCCTGGCTCCCATATTAGGGGAAAGAATATACCGAGATGAAAACCACTGCTCAGTAAGACATTGTAAGAAATATTCCAATTTCTTATATATTTGAGCAATAACTTTTTAATAATTAAGTGTAGTCAGGGTTCTTGCTCACAAGTGAATCAGTGGGAAAGTAGCCCAGCAGAGTGGAAGACAAAGAGGAAATGGTATCATTATAGAGGAAAATCTCCTTTAAACTACAATCTAAAAGAAATGAGGAAAAGACTATTAAAAGCCATTTAATGTTACAGGACTGATCCATAGAGCAGAGAATACTGAAAAAAAAAATAAAAAAAAAATCAGACAACCTCTCTCATTCTTGCATGTATACAGACTTACAAAATAACCACACTGATGACTTGTCTTGGCTGACCCTTTTCTCCTGAAGGTCAATGTAAAAGCATGGAAGGAGTAAAGTCACAACTATGGAAAAGCACAAACCACAGAGCACATACCCTTCTGAAGTACTTTGCTTGTTCAGATAACATATGCCATTACTAAGAAATACATGACCAAAAGTAATCCCCAGAATGAGGCACCAAAGGGGAAGAGCTGGACAAGAGAAGATGTGAAGGAGAAGGGAGGACTGGATGGTGAGAATGCTGTGTTCAGCTATCAGCTATATTCCATCCTAGGGGAGTTTACAAGCTAAAGATGTTCCCTCTTATAGAGAGGGGATATTGAATTCATATGCCTCTGCAAATTCAGTTGCTTGCATACAGAAGACTTGTGTTTCAATGCAAATTACTTATAAACAAATAAACTGTTGAGAGTAGCAGGAAAAGCCATGGAATAGGTAATCTTTCACTTTTACAACCAGGTGTCTGACATATAGCAGTGAAAAAGGTTATATGAAAAAAAGCAATGCTATCTCACATGTTTAGCACCTTAGCTGTAAAGTTTGGAGGAGACAATATAGAGAGCTAATAAGTTAAATTGTTAAAATGGTCTTTACCTAGCTTCTCAATTACTAATAAATTATTTATTTGCTATTTGTTATTTGCAAAATACCTTGGCTGGGTAAAAGCTGTTATTTACCTGGTAAATAGCAGCTACCTACTTAGCAACTAGAAAGTATAGTCTGCAAATGTGCAGGCAGTCACCTAGAGAACGCCCTTAACAGTCACAGGATTGTTTTTTATGTGTTGTCAGTCATATAGCCCAATTCCAAAGCCACAGCCAGGGAAATCCTACCACTGCATAGAGAGGCAGGCTCATAATGGTTCACACAAAACAAGTACTTCCTGTTGGTCAGAGAATACTTTGAACCTGGAGTTTTGTTTTGGTTGATTCTCACACTGTAACTCCTAGATAAAAATGTAGTATCCTATTCTGAGTTCTTCCTTTTCCTTTTGCAGTCCACAAACACTCAGACAACACTTGTTTCATTCCACACATAGGTACTCATGGTTTACCTTTACCTCTGATTCTACATCAGAAGCATATTTATAATGGGGGTGTGACAAACAATTTCTTTTAGTTCTGTGTCATATGCAGATCCTTCACCACTGAAATATTCACAAAGCAAATCTCCCTTAGCCAAGAAATATGTTACATGGACTACAGGTAATTAAAGCACAGTTATCTCCCTTAGTCTGTAGGCAGCTTAAAATGACAGCTTCAGGAGATGGGAATCACCTGGGGTTAATGATGGGTATGCAGCAAGGGCAATCTCTTCTTGCTTCTGTTTCCAGTTGTGTGAGCATTAACCAGCAATAACTGAAATAGAGTGCTCTGTATTTCAAGGGAGCACAGCTAGTTCAGACATGTGCTTGCCCACAGCAATGTCACTCAACCAGCAGGTCTGCCAAATGGGTGAACCAATGCTGCATATACCATAGAGATGAGACTTTTCAAGCTAGGATATAACTCCATTACCAAGCTGGAACTGGCTGCCCAGAGAAGTTGTGGAATCTCCCTGTCTGGAGATATTCAAAACCCACCTGGACACATTCCTGTGTGATCCAGCATAGGTGATCCTGCTCTGGCAGGGGGTTTGGACTGGATGATCTTTCGAGGTCCTGTCCAGCCCCTAACATTCTATGATTCTATGCAGAAAGTGATGTTGATGGAGATACTACTCAGCTGCTGTCATGTCACAGACCAGAAACATATAAAAAACTGTTAATGGGATGATTGTGACCATTTTGGTCCCTCCAGCATATCTGCACATGGCGTGTGCTTGTGTCAAGCAAGCAGAACCTAAAGAGCTGAGAGACAGAGATGTTCTTCTTGTACAATGGCTTAATGTAGCCTTCTTTTTATGGGATTCCATTTCACCTTTGCACAATTTTGAGATAGGTCATCATTAATAATTAAACTTGCCTCTCTTCTTAGGATAATCATGAAGCAACTGTCATCACAGAAATTAAGGGAGAAGATCAAATGGAAAACTGCCAAAAGCTCTCTTCCCTGCTATTTCTACCCTGTATATTTTTACTGCTGCTAATACTGCAGAACTGGAGAAATATGTGGAGTGGCTACTGCCAGACTGCAGAATATGTATAGATTTGCTGGCTATTTACAGGGTCTATAGTACTGACAATATTTGTGAGTGAAGCCTTCCCTCCTCAGTCCTGGAAGCAAGTTTCCTGGGATGCAGTTACACATCTGGGTCAGTGAGAGTGGGTACAAATATCAAAAGCCTGACACTTACTAAAAGACATTTGTAAAAGCTATGCAGAGCCAAGAATTTGTTCACTGTTATCTTGCTATATTTTCTAGAGATATTATGAACATACTTGAGCTATCTAACACCACTTAGATCATTTTCCTGTTGGAAATTACTCAGACCTTCACTTAAAGTATTATCTAGAGATTTTTTTTGCCTCATCCTATTTAAAGATAACTAAAAGCAAATAGTTATTGCCACACATTCGATGTTATGTCACAGCATACGTTTCAAACCAACACACATTTTGTATAATTGCAGGGCTAAAGCTTTTCCTTTTCCTCTTTTCTTCTTAATATATTTTGCATACTTATGTAATGCTTTAATAACCAACCCCTCCTTCTCCTGTAAAAACATGAGACAGAAGAGATGACAGAAAAATAAAAGGGGGAACGCATGTAATTTCTGTCATCTTCTAAACGGAGAGCGTTTTCATTAAACCAGACAGGCTGTCAGCTGTGACAAAGCCAAAGTGTTGAGTGTGCTGCCTTCTGTACTTCAAAAAGTGTTTAGAAATGTGCCAGGACAGGGATCTACAAGCTCTTAGTGCTGTGCTGATCTAGGGGATTGCTTTCTTCTTGAGGCACATTTCATTTAATCGCTCTTGCTTTGCTATAACAAAGCCTAAGTTTTTAATTTTTTTTTTTTTTTTAAAACACCCTTACTTAGTATGCCAAATAAGGAATCCTTTTTTAAAATGGAACATCTTTTCAGATAAACTGAAGCATTTTGTTTGGTTTTTTTGGCTGTTAGCAGGATTCAAGGGAGGAAGGCAGAGAAACCTCCTTCACAACAACTAAAAAGAACACTGTCAAAATATAGCTCATAATTCCCATTTATTATTCCTCCTCAGCAGTGTTTGTATTAATGCCTTGAAAACTTGATTATAATAATTTCAGCATCTGATTTTCAGAGATATTGAAAGCTTACATCTGTTTGGCTTTCAGTTTTCCGTGCCTTTGAAAACCTGTCCCAGTATCTGCAGTATGCATTTTACTCAGATTGTTCAAAGGATGTTTGGAACCTGTGAAGGTTTGGGATTTACCCACCCCCCANCTTACTACCTTTTGTCTTGCTGAAGTGGACAAGTATAATAATGTATTACCATTTAAAATTGACATGTTTTACAGAGAAGCACACAGAGATATATGGATTGATGTACACAAGTCTACAGATCAGGCAGAGAAAGGGATCCATAATTCTTTCTCCAACATCTCATCTGTTATTAATACATAACTTTGCCTCATAGTGCAGCTGAAAAA
Organism: Ramphastos sulfuratus; assembly: GCA_013399055.1. NCBI lineage: Eukaryota > Metazoa > Chordata > Aves > Piciformes > Ramphastidae > Ramphastos > Ramphastos sulfuratus. The sequence continues at coordinate 65,465 of WBNM01006467.1, forward strand.
AAATAATAAAATGAAATATTCAAGGACTAGAAAGACCATTAGAGTCATTTATTCTCACCTTTCACACTTCATCCATTAAGCCCTGCACTAAGTCCATACCTGGAAGTTAAGCTATAGCTTTTTTAAAAAAAAGCATTAGTCACGATTAAAGATTTTTTGTAAGCAGAAAGCATGTGATACCCCTGGGTAAATTACTGCAATGGCTAATTACTCTCACTTTTGAAAGTTAGTCTATTGTTTGTTGTCTATCTGGCTTTGACCCCAGGTATTGGATCTTACTGTGCCTTCATTAAAGATTTCCTCTGCAGTCAGAAATTTTCAGCCCATTTAAGTACTTAAAGAACATGAGGAAATTACCTCTTAAATCACTTTTCTCCTTTATTAGTTATACAGATTGAACTTCCTAAATAATTAACTGCTAATTATTTGCATCTTCGAATATTCCTATATTTCTTTCCCCAGTACCTTAACAATTTTTTGATGTTTGGATCATGTACATAAATTCAGTAATGGTTCTGGTAATAGTGAATGTAAAATGCCACCACTGTCCTCTACCTAAATGTTTCTTCCTCTTATGTGTCTAGCAACTACAGGAGTCCTCCTATCAATACTACCTTGCTACAGCTGTTCATAGAATCACAGAATCATAGAATAGTAAGGTTGGAAGGGACCTCAAGGATCATCTAGTTCCAACCCCCTAACATAGGCAGGGACACCTCCCACTAGTACAGGTCACTCAAGACCTCGTCCAACCTGGCCTTGAACACCTCAGGGAGGGAGCAGCCACAACCTCCCTGGGCAACCTGTTCCAGTACCTCACCACCCTCACTGGAAAGAACTTCCTCCTGATGTCTAAATCTCCCCTCTGCCAGTTTAAACCCATTGCCCCTCATCCTGTCATTGCAAGACCTTGTAAATAGTCCCTCCCCAGCCTTCCTGTAGGCCCCTTTCAGATACTGAAGGCTACTATAAGGTCTCCTCGAAGCCTTCTCTTCTCCAGATCATTATGATCTCCTTGTCAAAGTCAGAGGCTTAGAGAATTAATTTCTCCCATTCCAAAAATGCAACCTATTGTCTGTCCAGGCACTAGAGCTGGGTATGAAAAGCTAAGTGTTCACAACAGACTTCTTTATCACAATCAAACCTCCCTGTGCAACTCATGAGACCATATCATTTGCCATTATACTAACCTTTGAACAGTGTGCACAATTTATCAACATGTCTTTCCTTAACTGAATTCCATTAATTAACTGAAATGTTAAATCAATGTCTTCACCTGAGACATTAACAATTCACTTTATTTGAAGATACATATCTCCACAGAGAAGGCCCTAAAAGAGGACCAATAAGGAAGATGGCAAGGAAAATGGGTTGCATCTAGGCTCAACTAACCTGAACTAGAGGCCCCAAATCCCACATTTTAGAAACACACCTCTCATTCTGCTGCCTGCTGACTAGTGGCCTAAATAACCTGGTAACTTCATTAAAGGTGAGCTACTTTAGCAAATCATGTGTTCATATCTCCAGGTGTGAGGAGGTCACATTAACAATTATGAAATTGCTCTTATGCGAGATTTTTAATGCTTTCCATGAGACTATATAATATTGGAGATTAAAATAAAATTTTACAGGTCTGAGTAATAAGTTGAAGTAATTCTGTTTAGATTTCCTATGTGAAATTGTTCTCATGTATAATTCATAAGAAAATGCGAACACTTTCCTGTCAAAGTAGTGCATAATATTCTCCTATGAAAATGAGAATATGTTAAAAGTGTATCATTAATTATTCTTTTATCATGCCCTTTTCCCTCAGCATCCTGGTAGTCTTTAAATAGGGATAATGTTATCCTCAAGACGGTTTGAAAAAAATCATATTTGATTTTCACTTTGTTGGAAACATCTAATGGCATTTTGTTATTGCAGTCTAAATTGGGTTGATAGAAATTAAGAGAACAGATGGTTGTTCTAATCGTGTGCCAAATGATAATATAGAACAAATAAACTTTTATCAGCTGTACTTGTCACCTCTGCTGGATAGAACTGCTTCTGCTAAGCAAGTTATTAGCGTGACTAGTGCAGGCAAGGGGAGAAACCGCCCCACAGAGCCAAAGCAGAGTAACCTATAACTCAGTTTTATAGCACGGATACAACATCATTCTCAAAGCAAAACAATCTGCTGCTCTGGGCATGGAAAATCTGCCAGGAGCAGCCACGCTTAAACTGTGCCCTGAAGTCACAGCCCTGCCAATGCTTTTGATACATAAACCAAAGATTAGGTGAGAAAAGGGAGCAGGTAGGAAAAGAGAGACGTAAGGATTTCACTTTATCAAGCATCACACTTATCACACTCGCACAGCCTACATAAGACACCTGGTGTGTTGCTCTCTGTAGGTGGTGCAGATGGTCAAAACATGACTACGCTCCTTTGAGCGGCACATCCTTCCCTTTAGAGATGTAGCCAAGCTCACAGGCCCTGGCAAAAGACCTTACAAAGGATAAAACTGGATTTTTTAGCTCCTTATATAACCGCATCTCCAGGGTCCATAGATTACACCTTGGAGTGTGTTGCCCACTGCCTCCTTCTCTGTCTGGGACACAACCTGCAGCTGACTTTCAGGAGAACTGGAGCAGGATGGAAGCCACAGTAGTGGCCCAAGGACAATAACACTTCTTCACAGTATCACAGTATAAGCAAAGTTGGAAGAGACCTCAAAGATCATCGAGTCCAACCTATTACCACAGACTTCGAGACTAAACCATGGCACCAAGTGCCACGTCCAAAGGTTTCTTAATCAATTACAATAAAATAAGCCCTCTCCCTTGGGTTAACATTGCCACACTTCAGGTGTAAGTGGTGAAAAAACAAATACTAATTTGTATTACATGGCCAGGTCTTTGTGTCTCATAGGTTTTGGTTTTGATAACTGGAGAGGTCCCTATGACTCTGATTCTGTTACTGGTTAAAAAATTAAGTGGTAAAGCTTCTCAAGTGCCATGATAGTATGATGTTCCTCATGAGGAATTAAGATCTTTGATCTTCCCATTTATATTTTCTGACACAAGGAAAGGAAAATGCCCAAAGACAGGAATATGCACAAAGACCATAGGGGGTGGTTGTTTGAGGCAAAGGAGGCTACTGTCATATTTGATTTGTTGCTCCAGGCTCTTCAAAGTTCACAGAGATGTATCTCTATCGTAAGATTGAACTTGCAGGTCTGATGCTTTTTTCAGCTCCACAGTAGCCAGAGATTTTCCTTTTCTTTATATGTGGTTATGGTTTTGGCTTTTGGGGAAGGGGATTTATTTGGCTTGTTTGGGGATGGGAGGAATGGTGAGGGTTTGGGTTTTGTTTTGTTTTTCTAGAATTAGTGCAAAGTTACTTTGTTCCTTCCGTATAACATGAATGATATGCGAAGGGGGAAAGACCTCTGTGTAGCCAGAAGTGCAAAAGCTACCACAGATGATTGTGTGGTCCAGAATGTAATGTGGGTCATGAAAACTCAGTAACACTATTGTACAGCTGAACTATTGCATAGAATCACAGAATGCCGGGGACTGGAAGGGACCTCGAAAGATCATCTAGTCCAAAATCCCCACTACAGCAGGATCACCTAGACCAAATGACACAGGAACATGTCCAGGCAGGTTTTGAGTATCTCCAGAGAGGGAGACTCCACAACCCCTTTGGGCAGCCTTTTCCAGTGTTCTGTCACCCTCACTCTGAAAAAATTCCTCCTTATGTTTACATGGAACTTCCTATGCCTCAACTTCTACCCATTGCCCTTTGTCCTGCCATTGGGCATCACTGAGAAAAGCCTGGCTCCATCCTCTTGGCACTCACAAGAGAATCTATTAAAAGCCAGCAGCCTCATTTGAAGTATTTTTTTTATTTTATGTAGGCACATAATCTATTTTAACAGCATTAAAAAATAACTGATGTAATCCCTCTGCAAAGAGTTAAAGATGTTTATAAACATTTCTATCTTACGGCAGAACAGGGCTTCAGTTGCAGTACAGATGGATTCATAACTTTTCATCTTTCAGTTCCACAAAAATTTTACAAAGTCAGATTTTTTTCTATCATCATTGCTCTTTACCCGCCTCACCTGCTCCACCACAGTTAGCTCCCTCCTCAAGAAACATCTGTTCTATTAGCAGCTCTGTCTGAAAAAGGCTATAAAAGTAAATCTGTCATTAGTCACCCTGCCCCACGACCAGCAGAGCTCAAAGTGTGGGAAGCCCATTTCAACCATTGTCAACATCTCTCCAAAAAACCATGAGAGGAAAGGAGCAAGGTTGTGAAATATTTCCCACTTGATCTTTTAAAATAGGAAAGCTTAAAGTTTAACATAAGTAACATAGAATTATGACTACTTTAGCACCTATACCTCCAAGTAATACTAGGGAGCAACTATGTATTTCTGCATCTCTCTGAGGAAAAGGGTTTTAGTCAAACGTAGGTACTGTGGTGTGTAATTCTCCATTCCAAAATGGTCTCTTATAAGTTATAACTTATATTGTCTCTTATAACTTGAGATCATGTCATAGCTGCAGGTTCCAGATTTTTCTTAATGTTCTGAATGCAGTATTATTAAACTAATAAACCTGCCTATTTCTTGCATATGGTACCATAAAGTGAATACAATTAAAATGAAAAAGGGAGAAAGAAATAGAAGGGAAAAAAGGGGGGGATGTAGGGGGGGGTGGGAAGACAGAGAAAAAGAAAGCAAGTGAAAAGAAAAAAGCAAAAAAGAAAGACAGAAAGGAAAGGGGTGGGGAGCTCCAGTTTTGGATTTATAAACTTAGTTGAGACAATCTGCTGAGTCAATTACAGGATTGCCATAGGAACAAGAGTTTTGGTGCTGTGTGGAGGCTCAGGATGAGGCCTGAACACAATACTCAAAACTGAAACAGGTCCTGAAGGCTGATGGTATCTGTATTCACAGTTTTAGCTGCTTTAAATTCAACTGCAATGAGCTCATTTGTGTTACTGTAAGACATATGAGCATTACTGCTATTGTATGTGCAGTGCTATAATTTTCCAAATGTTAGGATGTTATAATAATGATTAGTCTGAAAACCAGATTGTTGGATAAGTTGCACAATTCAGAACACATTTTATAGCCCCTGCCATGTTTCTGAGACTGCACAAATACATTTCATGTCAATAGTCCACATTGATTCCATTTACATTATGTATGCATCATTCTAGTTTTATAAAGGAGGAATAAATATTGTCCTTTTGTTTTAAGAATATGAATAGATACAGAGGCTGCATTTTTGTGCACACAGATAGGTGATGTTAATTGTTACTGCTTGATGATTGGCTAACATAAATGTGACCGGACACATAAAGTTTATATTCAATTGTTCACTCTCTTAATCTTTTATGAATATATTAGGCATAAGCAGCTCCAGGTTTTCACTTGCTGTTGTTAACTGTCAGTCCTCTAAGATATTAAATAAAACTGCCATAATCTTTAATACTGCAGTTTTAGATTATTTGAGTCTCTGCACACATTGCTATAGAAGCTGCTTTCCTTATTTCATCTAGAAAGAAAGCAGATCATTTTTAAATCACTAGCTAGTTTTAGGGGCTCTGATTAAAGAGGATTCAGCTTTGCCCATGATATATGGAGCTGTCTGGAGGATTAAAATTTCTTCTCAGGTTTTTGCTGGTGCATTCCAAGTAAGTAAATAGCCTGGAGCTGACTGGTGGGTTAGCACAGACAAACTTATATGCTACTCTTTACGACGTCGAGGAACGTGACCCATCTCTCCTTGTATCTTCATGTAAATTTAAACACAATCCTGTTGAGTAAAGGGAGAAGCTCCATCTCCTCTTGTCTGAACAGCAGTTGGTTTATGTCAGCATTATCAAATGTACACCTTAATTGTTTATAGCTTCAAAGACACTGTATATGCAGAATATGTACTGTTGTAGACAATACAATCAGAATAAATCACACCTTCACATACACAGAATTGCAAGTGCACCAGCAGCAAAATTGGTTTGACTAACTGCAAGTAATCAATATGATGTTACATTAATTAAACAGCTGCAGCTCTGTGGCTCCATGTGTTTAACCACATCTATTCTGCAGGTAGCTGTAAAGGTAATGACGCGTCTCAACCCGAAGGAACAGTTTTATGAGAAATTTAGAACAATAACCACTTCCCTTCATGAAAAAAAATCTACTTAAAGATTTACAAGATGTATTTATTTAAGGGATATGCATTAACTAACAGAGAAAGCCTTGCATGGTATCTTCTAGTATAGCATTTTCGCCTAATGACTTATTTTGAGAGTGTAAAATCAAGGAAACTCAAACAAGTTAATTTGGTTTAAAGGTAATGACTTGAGGACGACTTATTATCTTCCTCACTTTGAAAAAGTAAATTTCATAGAATGGTAAGGTTGGAAGGAGACCTCAAGGATCATCTAGTTCCAACCTCCTGACATAGGCAGGGACACCTCCCACTAGAACAGCTCACTCAAGGCCTCCTCCAACCTGGCCTTGAACACCTCCAGGGAGGGAGCAGCCACAACCTCCCTGGGCAACCTGTGCCAGTGCCTCACTACTCTCACTGTAAAGAACTTCCTCCTAACATCCAGTCTAAATCTTCCCTCTGCCAGTTTAAACCCATTGCCCCTAGTCCTGTCATTGCAAGATCTTATAAATAGTCCCTCCTCAGCCTTCCTGTAGGCCCCCTTCAGATACTGGAAGGCTACTATAAGGTCTCCTCAAAATTTATGTGGTTTAGATAAAAATATATTCAAAATATTTACTGTAGAAGTGAGGAGTTCAACTAGGGATTTGAGCTAGATTAAATAAGTTCCCCTGGAGACTCTGCCAATCCCTTGAGAAGAGAGCCCAGTGTTTAGAGAATAGTTTTTAAAATGAAGAGAAAAGCTGTTAGTAATGTAAATTTCTATCCTTTTGAACAAGACATCTGTTAAGTCTATGGAGTGACTTTCCAATAACTCTTTAAAGATCAAAATATTTTTAGAAGTTTCCCCTACATTAGCCACATAGTAGAAACTTGACTTCTCACATACATATTGTTTTCCACTCTGACTGTACTCAGCTGTGGAACATGATGTATGTCTACTTCTGTCAGTGGTTTACTCTTCTGCAAGACACATGTGAGGCACAGAAATGTATTTCATACATTTTGTGGGTTTAAGTTCCTTAAGCTCTAACTAGCACTCATATACTTACAATTAAAGAAAGAGACCAACAAAACAACCAAACAAAAAAACCCAACCTAAACCAACCAACCAACCAAAAAAACCCTAAACCAAAATAAACAAAAATCCCCAAACGAAACCGAATCAACCAATGACAACAACAAAAAAAAAAAAACAACAAATCAAACCAAACAACAGCAACAACAACGAACCTCACAACCAGCCAACCCAAAAATCAAAATAACAACCCAGTCTCCTGACAAGCTATTTATGTCTTTTTGGACTTAATGCACATTTTCCTCAATACAGGAACACATACAACCTTCACTGATTTCCTATACAGCACAGCATCAGAAAAAATGGTGAAGCAGTATGTTAAACAATTGACAGAGCATCAGGATGGCAACAGTAAGCAGAAGGATGAGCAGGTTGTTCCATACTGTATAATGAAAAAAAAAAAAAAAAGGAACTCCTGTGGATGCTGATCCAATGAAATTACCCCATAAATAAGTATTAGAAAGTACACAAATAAGTGTTATTCAAGATAAGTCACATGTATAATCGACTTTTCTGGAAGAAGAAAAAAGAAAAACATGCACTGATTTTACATTGAAGTAACTGCAAGCCATTCCTACTGTATTGTTTGCAGAGTGTATAGCACCAGCATAAAGGGCTTTAGTATAGCACACACACAGACCTCACTTTGTGTGTGTGTGTGTTACAAAGTTTGAAAATACTGACATTTCCAGAATCATAGAATGGTAAGGTTGGAAGGGACCTCAAGGATCATCTAGTTCCAACCCCCTGCTATAGGCAGGGACACCTCCCACTAGTACAGGTCACTCAAGGCCTCGTACAACCTGGCCTTGAACACCTCCAGGGAGGGAGCAGCCACAACCTCCCTGGGCAGCCTGTGCCAGTGCCTCACCACCCTCACTGGAAAGAACTTCCTCCTAACATCTAGTCTAAATCTCCCCTCTGCCAGTTGAAACCCATTGCCCCTCGTCCTGGCATTGCAAGACCTTGTCAATAGTCCCTCCCCAGCCTTCCTGTAGGCCCCTTTCAGATACTGGAAAGCTACTCTAAGGTCTCCTGGAAGCCTTCTCTTCTCCAGGCTGAAGAGCCCCAACTCTTGTAGCCTGTCCTCATAGGAGAGCTGCTGCAGCCCTCTGATCATCTTTGTGGCCCTCCTCTGGACCTGCTCCATCAGACACACTTTGAATGTGAGTTACATTATAATGTTGTAAGTAGGTTCAGTTATTATGCTATTTATTTCCTGTGCTTCGTTAAATTAGACATTTTGCTTCCATGTTTAACTTTTTAACAACGAAAACTGCTCAGTAAGTAAAATTTTTCAACATGGATTAAATTCACAGTGTGATTTATGCTGAGCATCAACTCAATTTTATGGGATATTTCAGTTCAACTTAATTTCAAAGATATGTGTGAGATAAAGCTAGGAAGAATGTGCAGTTCCAGACCTTCTTGTTAAGATTACTTTGATTCTGTACTGTTAATTTCCTTAGGCTGACAGCACAATGAAAAATACCATTACAACCCCAAGAAGCATCATACCTTTAGAATGCATGTAAGTACTGTGGGGTCTTTTATTGCCTTCTTTGAAAGGCTCAGAGAATCATGGCTTGAAAGTCTGTTCAGATATCAGGAACATTATGTAAATATGCCCAAATACATTTGTCAGGCAATTTTCATAATTTGCCTATTTTTATTTGTTTGGGAAATTGAAGCACACTAAAGCTAATTGATTTGCCTAACCTTATCTTCCATGTTTGAGGCAGATACAATTAATTCCAGAAATGGTTAAAAGTATCTAATTTGTTAACCCTTACAGCTCTGATTTAGAATTTCATGGCACCATTTATTAAGCAACAAGAACTACTATAATGTGTTTTCTTGTATCTTTTAAATGATGAATGTTAAGAAGAGAGGTGTTTTAGAACAAATTGTTGCAAAGTGATATTATATATATTAGACTTTAGGCTGAAAGTCACACAAGCCCTACAAAGAGAGGCTGAGGGAGCTGGGGTTGTTCAGCCTGGAGAAGAGGCTCATGGAAGACCTTATTGCTCTCTACCACTACCTGAAAGGTGGTTATAGTCAGATGGGGGTTGGTCTTTTCTCCCAAGCAAGCAGGGACAGAACAAGAGGACGCAGTCTCAAGCTGTGCCAGGGCAGGCTTACATTGGATGTTAGGAAGAAGTTCTTCACAGAAAGAGTGATTGGCATTGGAATGGGCTGCTCAGGGAGGTGGTGGAGTCACAGTAATCCTGGAGGTGTTTAAAAGGAGGTTGAATAAGGCACTTAGTGACATGGTATAGTTAATTAGAAGCTGTTAGGTGATAAGTTGGACTCAATGATCTCAAAGGTCTTTTTCAACCTGGTTAATTCTGTTATTCTGTGATAAAGTATTTCTTCCACTTCTAATAAATTTTTTTTTGAAGAAGAATAGTCTTAGAATAAAATTAAAAAAAAAAAAAAAATCCAACAAGAAAGAAATGTCAGAGGAAAGAGAGACCACCACTGCCTGGGCCCTAAGCAGATTTTCAGAGCAGTCATTCTCTCTTTATCTCCACAGGTCATTAAAGAATATTGAGTCACATGTTGAGTCACAGAGTGACCTTGCTTGCCAGCATCATGTAATATTAGCCTTGACCATGTCAATTACATTTATACATAACAACATATATAATTGACATTTCTTGCACTCTCAGAAAATGCAAGCAGCATACTCTGCTCTCGTCAGACCCCNTGACCTGAGAGAAATGCCTACACATCAACAGCACATTCAGCCCATGCAAGATGTGAAAAATCTAAAGCCTCACTTAGCACTGATGACTGGTGCAGCACAACTGACATCGGGTACAGTGTCAGACACATCCACGATCTCTTGCACAACTATAGATGCAGAACATCGGCAGCCAAATGTGTGCATGAAATTTGTCTTTAAACAATTTGTACGTGGGGGTAAAATTCTCCTGCAAGTAGGGGTGCATTATGGAATCTGTGAACCATTTGTGTGTGTCTCATTAAATCATCAGAACGCAACTAAATGGGATTTAAAGCCAGGTGCCAGTGGTCTATTGCTCTTATTTGTGCCTGACAGTTGTGGGAAAGGAGATGTGACTCTGTACACAGTTCTTTAAGTGCATAAGGCCTAAAATTATGATTGTTTTTCTTTTTCTTTTTTTCTTTTCTTTTTTTTTTTTTTTTTTTTTTTTTTAATTCACCTAAAGTGAGGATATTCACACAATTTGCTTCAATGTACTTCTCTTTCCTGAGAAACCACAGTGCTGTTTTGGGGTCTTTGCATTTTACACTAGCTTTCAAAAAATGCTAGTGTCACTTAGATAAGTACATTTAAAAATAATTACCCCAATTTTTCAAAACTAGGCAGCAAAAAAAGGAATGAGAAAAACCTCTGAACTGAAACTATTTTTCTTCTCTTTTCTTGATATTTGGCTTTAATCTAGGTATACTTTTAATGCAGCCAATGGCTTAGGGATGTGAACAGCCATAAATGAATCTTGTAAAGAGAAAATTAATGTAGCAAAATCTGACAGCTGTATAGCATCTATTCTAAAGCAATTTTTTCATTGGTTCAATCTCTTGAGCAACTGGTATTTGGGTCAACATCACTGCTTTCATAGTTCACAGTCTTCATCTCCCAGGAGAAAGCCAATTTTTCTTCACTTCAATCCTCTTAGACAAAGCCCCAAGAGTTTGCACCACTGACCCTAAGATTTGCATTCTACACCATGGCCACAGCTGAAATAGCCTCTCTCTCCCTCGAGCATTTTCATTAAAAAGGTGAAACATATATTCAATCTCCTGTAAATTGAGTCTTGTTGACTTTGCATTCTTTCTGGAGCAAAGGGAGAATTGTACAAAGCACAACACATTGCAGAGCATAGAACACAGAAGATAGGACAAAAAAGGGAAAAAAAAAAATTCCAAAAGTCAATATACCATGTTTCATTTCTTTTTCCTTTTGACAGTAGCATTGGCCCCAGAGTCTAGTAAGGAGCAGTTCAATAATAACGATCTAAGGCTGATTCTCAAGACAGACTCAACAGCTGACAGCTTCTCTGTTCAAATTGACAAGAGCACAAAGGCAGACTAGAATAATTAATTGTAGATGGTTGGATGTGATCTGATTGTGTGACCAGCCTGTTACATTGACTTGCTTTGACTTAATCTTTCAAAATGAGATATTAAAGCTGAAACTCTTCCACACTTTTCTCTTATTATCTGGCTGTCTCTTCTATGGCATAGTCTGAAGAATATGCCCATGAGATGATAAAAGGAGAGATCTGATTTCACTTGAGTGACTAGGACTATTGCAGACCTGTCTGGTCTCTATGAAAAGTACTTTTACATTCTACTATGCAGATACAACCATTAAAAAAAAAAAAAAACCACAGACAATCATGGGGAAAGAAAATAACATTAGCAGTGGTAACCAATACTCACTAATTAATTTCTATATAAAAAAAAAAAGCTACATTTTCAAATTTCTCACTTAATTTCTAAAGCTCATTTTAGCTAACTTTCCCTAGAATAATTTCTCACTTAAATAGAACCTGCAAACACCTGAATGTTCAGAGGCAAGCTGCATAGCTTGCATAGCATAACTGCATAGTTAAAGCCACTTCAAATATAATCTGCAATTATTTTTCCTAGGGAAAAAAAAATGTTAAAATGTATGACTTCAACACTGCATTATCTTTTAACTCAGCTGTTGCTTTTTCTGCACAAGGAAACCTCAAGGACTGGTGGTACAATAAACCTTTGTTTAACCACCATGCACCATACTTGGATGATAGAAATAGCAGGTATAGAGTAATTTCTGATTGGTAAAGTTCATATAGATCTTTTAATATAAGGAGGAAAGATCACTATTTTAGGCTGCCCAAGGTATGCAAACGTGTATTTAAATGCTCATTCTGAATCTGATCTGCTAATCTGCTACAATAAACTACTAAACACTTAGTACACTGTGAGAAAATCAGGATTTTTTTTTCCAGTGATGAGTAATAGATATTTTCTGTAAACCACAGGCTTCTGTCTTTATTCAGGCAATAATCTCACAGTTTTACTGTGTATGGGCAGGCTGACTGACTGAGGAGTGCATATTTTAAAGTCTGTCTGATAGCCTGTCTTCTGAATAACAGATACTGATTGCTTAAATAACAAACACTGTGATTTATCAGGACAATTCTGGTTGCCTTATGTATTCTAACATCCTAGTCCAAACTTAGCACTGCACTGTACCACATAGTTTATAGAACTGAAATGGTCACCAGTGCTTAATTATAAAAAAACTGCTCTCTCTTTTCAAAATATGACTTATGTTTAAAATCAATATGAGGTCTTAAAAGGCAACAAATTTTGAAGAAGAAATTGGAATACACAGAGTACAATATACACTTAAAAATATGATAGATTTTTAAATAACATTAATGCTTCCTCACATTTAAAAGAATACTCCGTGGAGAGGTGTCACACATTTTTTAAGCAGCTTTTGCTCTGTGGTATGCATTAGAGTTGCTAAAAAATATATTTTTCAAACCTTGCTTAGACTACAAGCTCAGTTAAATATTTATACATTAATCTTTATTTTTATGTGGAAAAAATTATCCCATATATGCATGTGTGCACATGCATGTTTTCGTGCAGGTGATAAATAATGGAAGGTCCCTTTTCATGATGAATTATAAATGAGATGTATAATATATGAGCTAAAGTTAACAACAGGAAAAATCATTTGCACACAAGAAGCTGGAGGGGTAGAATTTAGTGAAGTCCCATTACCTGCCAGAGAAAGGTGGAGAGTGATTAAAATTTTAGTTTAGTAAAACAGATCTGAAGATTTCATAACTGTGCAGCTTTTCCCACTCTAGTTTATGGGGACATTTTATATCAAATTTTAAAAAAAGTGTGTGGGGAAAATAAATAAATTAATCTTTCTTCACTGAAATAACATTGAATATTTGTTAGAGTTCATGGAAGAGCTGAAATAATGATTCAAGAGCTGGAAGCCTAGTTTTATAGTGGTACCTCTAAGAGGAAAAGACCTTAGGTTGTGAAAAAGGAGCTTGTAAAAAGACAAGACAGCAGTCTGAAGAATGAGAAGGAAGACTTTTAAATTATCAGGTCAAGACATAGCTGCATACTCTATCAGAAGTTGAAAACCAAAATGATTTAGAGTAGAGAGAAGATGGAAAATTTAAGCAGTCTGGTATTCATAAAAAATACCACAATCCATGCAGAAATTGTGAAGCATAGGTAGGAACTCTACAGTAAATTCCAGGCAGAAAAATGAGTGGTCAAAACAGTTTACAAGATTGCTTAGGAAAAAAACACCCCAGAACTCTTATCTTTCCTTTGAGAAATTGTAATCAGACACATTGTTATGGCAGAATCAGAGCTAATAGTACTAAAACTCTGGCCCATCATCTCCTTCTGAACAGTTTAGTCCCTTTTCTTGTGTGTCTGGAAGGCACAGCATAACAGGAGGATTCCTTCAGAGGCATATCACAGTATCACAGTATAGCAAGGTTGGAAGAGACCTCAAAGATCATCAAGTCCAACCCACTACCACAGACCTCAAGACTAGACCATGGCACCAAGTGCCACGTCCAAACGTGCCTTGAACACCTCCAGGGACGGTGACTCCACCACCTCCCCGGGCAGCCCATTCCAGTGGGGAATGACTCTCTCAGTGAAGAACTTTCTCCTCACCTCCAGCCTAAACCTCCCCTGGCACAGCTTGAGACTGCGTCCTCTTGTTCTGGTGCTGGTTGCCTGAGAGAAGAAAGCAACCTCCTGCTGGCCACAACCACCCTTAAGGTAGTTGTAGACAGCAATAAGGTCTCCTCTGAGCCTCCTCTTCAGCAGGCTAAACAATCCCAGCTCCCTCAGCCTCTCCTCATAGGGCTTGTGCTCGAGGCCTCTCACCAGCCTCGTTGCACTTCTCTGGACACGCTCAAGCACCTCAATGTCCTTCTTAAATTGAGGGGCCCAGAACTGGACACAGTACTCAAGGTGTGGCCTAACCAGTGCAGAGTACAGGGGGAGAATGACCTCCCTGCTCCTGCTGGCCACACTATTCCTGATGCAGGCCAGGATGCCATTGGCCTTCTTGGCCACCTGGGCACACTGCTGGCTCATGTTTAGGCGGGTGTCAATCAGCACCCCCAGATCCTTTTCTGTTTGGCTGCTCTCCAGCCACTCCGAGCCCAGCCTGTAGCTCTGCATGGGGTTGTTGTGGCCAAAGTGCAGCACCCGGCACTTGGATTTGTTGAAAGCCATCCCCTTGGACTCTGCCCATCTGTCCAGGCGCTCGAGGTCCTGCTGCAGAGCCCTTCTGCCCTCCAACCCACCAACATCTGCCCCCAGCTTGGTGTCATCTGCAAACTTGCTGATGACTGTCTCAATGCCCTCATCCAGATCATCAATGAAGATGTTAAAGAGGATGGGGCCCAGTACTGATCCCTGGGGGACACCGCTAGTGACAGGCCTCCAGCTGGATGTGGCACCATTCACCACCACTCTCTGCTTCCACATAATGCTTTTCCACATATGCTTCCACATAATGGTTTGAGGACTTCGGTTTTTAATTTGAATTAACTGAAGCTTTGTAATGGAATTACCTCTCTGCATATTAGAATCATCGAATGGTAAGGTTGGAAGGGACCTCAAGGATCATCTAGTTCCAACCCCCTGCCATAGGCAGGGACACCTCCCACTAGAACAGGTCACTCAAGGCCTCGAACACCTCCAAAGAGGGAGCAGCCACAACCTCCCTGGGGAATCTGTTCCAGTGTCTCACCACCCTCACTGTAAAAAAATTCCTCCTAACATCTAATCTAAATCTCCCCTCTGCCAGTTCAAACCCATTGCCCCTTGTCTTGTCATTACAAGACCCTGTCAATAGTCCCTCCCCAGCCTTCCTGAAGGCCCCCTTCAGATATTGGAAGGCTACTATAAGGTCTCCTTGAAGCCTTCTCTTCTCCAGGCTGCAGAGCCCCAACTCTCTCAGCCTGTCCTCATAGCAGAGCTGCTGCAGCCCTCTGATCATCTTTGTGGCCTCCTGGCCTCCTCTGGACCCGCTCCTACAGTTCCATGTCCTTCATTGCTCGACACATCTGACCCCTTCTGTGCCGAAAAGCCTCCAAGTAAAGAAATTCATAGAACACAAATAACCTGTTCTCTAACTTCACCATTACTTATCAGTTCTTGATCAGATTAATTCACACAACCTATGGTAAAATAAAGAGGCAGGAGTTTAAAAACAGTGGCACCACTCTAGAAGTTCACAGAGCAAATATCAAAAACGTGGCGTAGCAAATTTGCTCACACAGAACAAGCATCAGTCTCAACAGTTGCTGATAATCTGATTCAAGCATAGTGTGAACCAATCATCTACCAAATTAGTTCTGAGACTTGGAGGAGTAGAGGCGAGAAACGTATGCTAATATTAGATCCAAATCTTCTTAGTTTTCCTTCTAATTTCTGCAATTCTGCAGTCTGGTTTAGGAACTAATCAATGTCAGAAAATTAGTAGAGAGACTTGCTGTTTCTTTCGTCCTCTCAGAATTAGGAAAGCATAAATTATTTCAGAATTCTGAAATTGTAGTTTTTCTTTTCTTTTTCATATTAGATGTAGTTTTCATTTTAACATAAAAACCTGAATTTTGCTTATTTTTTTTCCTCATTGGTCCACTTCACATAGAATCGNACTGATGTCTCCTTAAGTGCAAAAGCACAATTAAAAAATACTTTGTGCTTAATTGTTTTTTTTTTTTAAAAAAAAAAAAATTGTCCCTGATTCTTGCTGTGAATATCAATTACTAGCATTGGCCCTAGATGTGGGAAAAATTTAATTTGAAACTATGAAATCCCTCATTTATTTTTAGTCATTGTTATTGTGTAATTAAAAAAAAGAAAAAAAAAAAAAAAAGAGAGAGAGAATGAAAACATTGTGGAATACACTTCCCAGCCATGCTGGGAGATTATGCTCCCAGAGATTAACATTAAACTGAAATTAGGAGTTCAACACATGGGCTTGAAGTAATTTCTGTTAAATCTGAGGTAGTCAGGAACAAGACCACTTCTTGTTAAGAATGCCAGGTAAGCACATTGCAATCTTGTGTCCACAGTATTGGCTTTATAAAAATGTCATAATCCCAAAAAGGGAGCATAAATGTGCTACTGCCTTTCTCAAATTTACTTAAAAAGGCTAAGAGAATACAGTCTAGAAGACAACAGGTTACTCAGGAGAAAAAAAACCCAACATTTTAAAAATAGAGAGAAAGCTAAAAGTTAAGCAGATAACTACCTAGACAATGCCCTTTCAAAAAATTCTTTCAAAATTAAATAGAAAACCATCAGTTCAAAGGGATGGAGAGAGAGGAATACAGATATAGGACAACCGTGAGTTACCAGTGAGAGGGAGCCATGAAACAACCTAATAGAATTCTAAGATTAAACAGGTAGGGAGTTTTGGTTGGCAGAGGGAGACAGAAGTACCATCGAACAAGATGAGGACAAGAGCTCATTTAGGATTTCATCTGTAAGCCAAGTTGGTTTTTTTCACAAAGGATGTCTCAAATAGGATTAAAGACTCTGCTGTATAAATACTTAGAGAGAAAGAGAGTCCTCTTTTGAGTTGACTTTAAAAAGTTGGTTTATTGATGCTACCTAAATAAAGATAGTACTAAATGCATTAATAATAATGTAAGAGAAATGGCAAAATAAATATATTTGGGTATGTATACCAGGGAAAGAGAAAGAACTGTTCAGCTTAAGGAGCATTACTGGAGTGAGGTTTAATGGCTTTGAATTATCCATTAATAAAACATAGTCTAGACATTTGGAGAAGATTAGAAGAAGACTGGGAGAAGATGGAGAGTCTCCCAGACAGAGCAGTAGGGAAATCTACTTGTTTCAAGATGAAGCCTGTCTCAGGCTTCACACAAGTGACTATGTGACATGATCTGGGATTTCAGAAAGACTGTGAAGTAAAGCTTTGGGCATTAAATTCAAGCAAAAACTGGTTATTTGTTAATGTACTATGTCCTATTTTGTTGACCTATGATTCATATCTTCTAATCATGAATTGTAGGGTTCAGTAGTATTTCTCCCCCCTCCCCCTCTTTGATACATCTATTGTCTTCTGAGCAGAGAGCAGGTTGCTTCCTTTTGCAGCAAGGTGACGGGGAAGAAAGCAACAACATTTCAAGAAGACAGGCGTAGAAAGACCTTAAGTGCTTAATTGGCATCTGTTGTTTGCATACTTAGGATTAAAGACAGTCTTCTAATTAGGGAACATTAAAAAATTATGATCCAAGTAGACTGCCAAGGTCCTCTGGGCTTTTGAATTTTCTCAGTGTCACTTGGAAGCTTTTTTATGACACAGCTATCCTACTGCTGGAAGGTTGTAGGATGTCACTTTTTCATCCCTCCTCTTCAATGTGTCAATTAGCAGGGACATCCCCAACTGGATCAGGTTTCTCAGAGCTCCCTCAAGACTGATTCTGAACACCTGCAATATAGAGCCTCCACCAACTCCCTCAGTGACCTGTTCCAGCACCCTCATAGTAATGAACTTCTTCCTGATGTCCAATCTAAATCTGCTCTTCTCTAGTCTAAAACCATTGTCCTTTGTCCTAGTGCATACCTTAATGCATATTCTAGTGCATAAAGCATACCCTTGTAAACAGTCCCTTCCTGGACTTCCTTCAGATGCTGAAAAGCTGCTACAAGGTCTCCTTGGAGCCTTCCCTTCCCCAGGTTGAACAACCCCAGCTCTCTCAGCCTGCCTTCACAGAAGTGTTCCAGCCCCCTGATCATTTTTTGTGACCTCCTCTGGACCCTCCCCATCATGTCCATGTCCTGGGCAAAGTATTCTCCAGATGAGGCCTCATCAGAGCNCATCATGTCCATGTCCTGGACAAAGTATTCTCCAGATGAGGCTTCATCAGAGCAGAGCATAGTGTCAGAATCACCTGTCTCAATCTGCTGGCCACACTTGTGTTGATGCAGCCCAAGTTGCACCTGGCCTTCAGGGCTGCAAGTACACATTGTTGGCTCATGTCCTCCTTTTTGTCCACCAGTACCTCCAAGTCCTTCTCTGCAGGACTGCTCTCTGTCACATCCTCCCCCAGTCTGTACTGATAACGAGGAGTGTCCCAACCTAGATGCAAGACCTCGTACTTGGCCTTTTTGAACCTCATGAGGAAACACCTGAGCCCACTTCTCCACTTTGTCCAGGTTCATCTGGATGACATCCTGCCCGTCTGGAATATGGACTGTACCACACAGCTTGGTGTAGCCTGCAAGCTTGCTCAGGGTGCTCTCTTGCTGTCTATATCATTGGTGAAGATTTTGGACACAACTGATCCCAACATGTACTCCTGAGAGACACCACTTGTCACACATCAAACCACTGAGCACTGCCCTCTGACTGGGTTTGACTGTCCAGTCAATTCCTTATCCACTGAACAGCTCACCCATTGAATTTATCTCTCTCCAACTTAGAGTTTTGGGGAACTGTGTCAAAGGCCTTGCAGAACTCCAGAGAGATTACAATATCCATTGCCCTTCCCATCTTTATGACATTTGGAGTGAGCTAAAATGTATGCTCTCATGATGGGTTTACTGTTGTAAGGGAAAATAAAGAAATGCAGAAACTGAAAGACCAGAATTTACTGTTTGTTTTATATTACAGGTTGTAAAAGAAATTCTGGCCAAGCAGAGAAGCAGCTAGATTCCCAGGAGGCAACAATAAACAGTCTAAGAAAAACTTCAACCAGCTGACAATCTGCCTTTTGAGTAAAGGGGAGTAATTTGGTGAATGGTAATTTGCACAAGTTAATTCAGCAAGAAAACTATAGAAGAATTTCAAGAAAAATCCTTCTCTGACTTTCATTATTATACAATTTTTACTGACTTACATTATTATACAGATGACACAGTTCTGTCTGTAGAAAACACCTTGCCAGAAAACAGTACCCATAACATTGACCAAAGGCAATGGTCACAATAACTTGCTTGTAAACATAAGACCTTGTGCTTCAGGCTAGTAAGAAGTAAAATTAATGTCAAACAAACCCAGCATTATGTTTTAAAAATGAGGTTTACCACCAGAGAAAGTTAAAACATGTTTCCAGTCTATTCACAACCCTTCTATTAACACTTATTGATAGCTAACAACTTCAGCCAATGCATCTGCTGGAAATGCAGATGAACATAAGATAGAAGTCAATGCATCTGATCATGAACATGTAAATCTCAGGAAAACACAAATATGACAAAAAAACCCCAAAAAACCAAACCAACAAAAAAACCCCAAAACAAGCCAAACCAAACTAACAGACAAAAAAAACCCCAAACCCTTGTTCTTCAAATTTTCTTGGAGCTCCAAAGACATCGAGCAACTATTAAAAACAGGCTACAAAAGGTCACATTTATCCAGTCAAACTTATAGTGCAAAGCATTGGCATAGGTGATTCTGAAGTTTCCTGAGGGATTTTTGGACATTTGCTGCTTTTATCTTGCACTTGAAAAATATTAATAATTGATTCCCTTGAAAACTGAAGTCTACAGAGGACCGTCCTGTCGTGGTAGGCCTAAATAGGCCAAGTGGGCTTGTACAAGTCCTGGTTTGCCCAGGTATGCTCCCCTGCTCCCCCTCCTTCTGCCTTCAACAGGCAGGCAAGATCTGACGGTCGAGAGTGGGGACTGTGCTTTCTCGTCACCGTTCTTGCAGATGCCCCTCAAGGTCCCACTCGAGGACCGACTTCAGGTCTAAGTCAAGGTCCGAGTCCAAGTCTGACGCTGGCAGCCCGTGGCTGGCAGTCCCTCTTAAAGTCCTCTCAAAGTTCCCCGTAGCAGCCTCTGGCATTCTGCTGCTAGATAATGTGTCCCATTGCCATATATATATGCTGGGGCGATTTGCTCTCCCCCGTTCAAGCCTGCGGGGGTGGGGTAAGGTACTTGACACCTACTCCTTTCACATTCCAAACCCCTGGAACCAGAGGGGCGGGAGGGGAGCAGAACAGTTTTGCACCCCGTTCAAACCTTCGATGGGGCAGGGACTTGGGTGTGCCCCACCACATCTCCTTATTTAGCTCTTGAGAAAATGGCACTCTATTACAGACTTTCCCCATGGACAAAGACACTCTTCCACTCAGAATCATCCAAGCAAAGCTATAAACTATGCAAAATGAATGATCATAAAAACATTTAAATCCTGTAAGGCGTAAGTTAAAATAAATTCAAATGGTCCAGCGGTCCGTCACCTAAATAAGTTGGGAAAAATAATGACTCACAAAGCTTAGCTATCTCCTACTGATTTTTAAAGAAAGAGAAAGGGCTCAACAGTTCACAGGTGAGAGATTAATCTACCTCATTCAATGGCAATGCTCCAACTAGCTAATTACTGCTAGTTGGAAAATTCTTTCCCTTCTTTACATCAGAAATGAAAATGCTGTTACATGCTGTATATAATAGCCTAGCTCCTTTGTGCTGAGTGCCTTACTGTTTCCCAAACCATTCCCTGAAGGTAATGTAGTACATGCAAGTCTCTCTGATGTTGCTCTTGGCAACAGGCAACTTAGTTAAAACTAAGGCTGTGAGAGCAAAGCATGTGTGCCTATAATAGCATATGATATAGTCACAGTGAATACAATGAAGCTGATCTCCCATCAAGCATTGGTTTGGGTTTTATAAGTCACCTTGAGGCATTTAAAAATCATTACTATCCTAAATATTCTTGACCTTGAACCTTCTGGAGAAGTTACTAACCTAGTTTGATTTGGATTTTCAGATACTCCAGTAAGGTTTGCTCAGAAAGTTACTAAATGGAAAAAGAGGAAAACCCTTGTTGCAGCTCTTATCACAGTATCACCAAGGTTGGAAGAGACCTCAAAGATCATCAAGTCCAACCCATTACCACAGACCTCAAGACTAGACCATGGCACCAAGTGCCACGTCCAAACGTGCCTTGAACACCTCCAGGGACGGTGACTCCACCACCTCCCTGGGCAGCCCATTCCAGTGGGGAATGACTCTCTCGGTGAAGAACTTTCTCCTCACCTTGAGCCTAAACTTCCCCTGGCACAGCTTGAGACTGTGTCCTCTTGTTCTGGTGCTGGTTGCCTGAGAGAAGAAAGCAACCTCCTCCTGGCCACAACCCCCTTCAGGTAGAGAGAATACAGATTTGGATTCTACTTTAAAGGGGTTATAACTGTCCATGAGTTCTTAATGCTTGCCTCTAGAGCAGTAGGACACAAAAAGTCTTGCAAACTTTACATTCACAGACAGGAGGCAGAAACTGGAATCTATTCCTCAGCACTCTTCTGCTGTGTAACACTGCTTGATTGTGTGTTCCTCAATATTGGTTACTAATTAGGATTTAGCAACTTTTAAGGCTTATCATAGTGTAACTATAAACAGAAAATGCATCCTAGAAGAATCTATAAGTAGAATCCAAATCTCAAGTGAAAATACAATTATTCCTTGTCTATATAAAGCTTATCCCTTAAATGTTGACTTTGTTTGTTTTGTCTTCTGGATACTGTGATTATCTTGACAAAATGTTCCATTCTGCATTTTCATTTGATTTTTTTTTCCTCTATGCTCCGAACTTACTGGGTGGGAGAAGAGAATATTGGCATCTACAAAGCGATTGACTGTGCAGCCTGATTACTTGCCAAGCATTATTAAAAACTCCCTGAAATCACTCTAGTGCATTGCCCTTTACAAACCATCAGCCATCAATTCAGACCCTCAAATGCAATTACTAGCACTCTTCCTGAAGCTACTTCCAAGCCAGTTAGTCTGATCAAAAAGCTGTGTCTTTGGTTTTGTGTTTGTTTCTCAAATGTGTGTAAATCCACCATACCAGTGCTTTTCTGTTTATGTAGTGACTCATCACAGTGGAATAAAAACATCTACCAAATGTCTTTCTTTTATGAAGTATGTTGTGACTACTTTAGTACTTCTATCTCACAAGGAGTGGATGAGATGACTCCTAAACTAGGCCTCCTTTCCTACAAAAGGTTAGACTGGCTGATTTTTTTATGTCACTTCCAACCTAGGCTATTCTACAAAGCAATCTCTACATGATGATATTTCTCAGCATAAGAGAATTTGAGTCTGTTAAAAAAAAAAAATACAGAGGGCAGGTTGTCTTTATATGGTCTGCTCTCTTCAAGAGTAGTAATGAAACCACATCTATGCTCCTCCCTTTCACAATTCTGTGAGATCAAAATGGCCATTATACCAGCTTCAGGGCAGGTCAGAGCACTCTATGATTCAAAAAGCATATTTATCAGCTTGTTTGAACCTGTATCTCTTCAGCATCCTGTATCAAATGTTACCAATGAGCAATCCTGCAATACCAATCATCCAAACTTCAAAAGATGATCCTTGGGAAATCTTGACCTGTGTGCTGCCATCTGGATGCTGACATACAAACACATGTATTTAAGGAGTAGAGAATAACAATTACCATGGAAACTGTTTAAGTCCATCACTTCTAAGTCATGGAGGTATGGATTTAGACATGTGACCTGGCTATCCAAGCTCTCAAATGCCTCTAGATGACTCCTCAGCATGCAGTGATGGACATAACTGTTCACAAAGCACTGTGGAGCTAAATGACCCGTACTTGCTTAGTCCTCCTGACTAAAAACATAGAAAGGGAACATTCTTAGAGAAATTCAGCCCTCAGACATGTCCTGTTGTACAATTATCTGAATGACCAAATTTCCTTTATTTGTGTGGGCAATGCCTTTCACCTGTTTTTTCATTTTATAATTGGAACACAATATGACAAGATTATTTATCTTCATCTGATTGAGAAATCGGAACAAATCCTCTCAATATGAAGAGGTTGTGTAGCAACAGCAGAAGAAATCATTATAAATGCAAGACAGCAAGATAGACAGGTAACTAGAAGATGCACCATTCCCTGCAAATAATTTATAACAAATCATTTATTTATCCAATTTCAGTGTTTTTGTTGTTTCTTTGGTGTTTTTTTCTGCTCACAATGCATTAGCAAGATCTCACAGTCTTAGAACTGACTGTTTACTTGAAATTATTAATGAATCTTCCCCTTTTTCTCTTCTTTTTCAAAAAGATTTTCACTAGGTTTGACAACGATGTAAAATTAGATTTAAGCTAGACAACTTGATTTGAGCTTTAGGCTGCTGAAAACTTATCTAGAGCTTAATTTTGTGGCATAATTCATCTTAATTGTATTTTTTAAAGGATATTTTTTCCAAGCTATACACTTCAGTAACTCTATATAATTATTTAAGATTGCTTGTTTTAAGCAAGCACTAAATAGCTCATGTCTCTAAATCATGGTAAAAGTATTGATCAGGTTTGTCTCTCAATTTAAAATTCTTTTCTTATTCCTCTTAACACTACTCATTTACCCTTCACCACAGCCCACATCTTATGTACCTGTGGGTAAAGTGAGTTACTTATAGAACAATCTCTTTGCCTTTGCTTCCAAGTATGGTTTTCCCTGGGCTGGCTGGGGTCTAGCTCTTCTAGAACCTTCTTCCTGCATGGTCAAAGGTGTCTGTGAGATGCACTCTCAACTTGTAACAACATGGTTGGAAATAATCTCCCTTGAATATAAAGTTGAAAGAGACATTTTTCCCCTCTTACTGAGGCCTTTCATAATCTGTTTTGACCAGAAGCTTCTCTTCTTCATTAAATTCCTTTCATACTGAGAATAGCCATTGTTTCTACATGTAAACATTTCTTTACACAAAGGAATGCCTCTGAAAAAAACAACACCAAAGTGTCTTCCATACTGCTCAGCAGCACAAGTGTTTCCTTAAAATGCAATATTTCAGATAGGCACAAATATTTTGGAAGGCCTGTTGGACATTAGCTACGAGAAGCCCAGTTCAGCACTGCTGTTCTGCCACCAGGACATACTGCCATGTTTGGACAGTGTATTACAGGTATCTAAATCAAGCAGAAGACCTACTTCTCTTCAGCTGACTCTAAGAAAAACTGTTTCAACAGCCATATATTGTGAATTTCTTCAACTGCTTGCTGTCAGTACCTAACTTACATGTTACTAGTTACCACACCTGAATTAAGCATAAGGCAGGATGAATATGGAATTCCAAAATTTAGTATATAAGAACTTGCTTAAATCCATCCCTTTCTGTGAGCAGTTGCCACAACTGGATGGCATGATGGGATACAAAACAGGAAATGTAGAGCCTGAAACAAAAGGATCCTATGCTCTGAAAATTATCCTGAGGGCTACACAGCAAAAAAATTACAAGGGCTGAGGATCTTTAGCAAATACTCAATCAGTAATGTCTTTTGTGAAGCAGTGTTAAAAGTTATTGTAGTTCTAGTTTCCCAAAAAATATAACATCTTTAATCATGCCTGCGGCATAAAATACTACTTCTAACATTTTGGCTTTCCATTAGTTTAAAAATATATATTAAATGGCATAAAATTCATTTTATATTGCAATATATATATATAAAGGCCAGAAAACCATAAGAACCACCTCATTCAGCTAGCAGACAGAAAATTTAGATTGTTTCTCTACTTTTTTTATTTTAGGTTAGAGTATTTCTAAGTGCTAGATTTTTTCTAATATTTCATTACATATCAGCCAATATTTTCCTCCACAGTGAGTCTTCAAGCTACTAGTATATTTTGAAATGCTAAAAAAACAGGCATTTTCTTTTATTCAGAAGAATTTATACCACAGGGCACCTCTAGTTATGATGAGAATATGCAGTAGGAGTGTGCTATTTTACATTTCAAGGCTCCAGACAAGCTTCTTTTCCAAGAGAGGACCACTGGGGGCAAGCGGAAGGTGACAATTAAAGGCACTTGGATATCACCTTGATTTCAAGTCATTGCCACCAGGGCATGCACCTGGACACAGAACCTCATAAATGCTTTTGTTGTTGCACAGTTTAGATGCAACCTGAAAGTGTTTTCCAAAGCCAATACAATACAAATAGCTGAATTTCAGCTACAAGCTGCAATAAACTAGTCCCTAGTGCTAGACTGGAAGAGATACCTTACGTGTTGCCTGTGCTCAGCTGTGAGAGGGCCTTCATGCAATGCAGATGAGATGTTTGTATGAAAACACTACCAAAGCATTTTATCTCTGCATGAACCTAAGCAGTCATTTACCTTTCAAATCTTTTGCCATCTTGTGAAAAGTTTTCCTGAGTCAAACTTTGACATTACAAGGAAGAGTTGGAAGAGTTTGAGATATGTGAGATGCAAAAGCTCTTAACTCCACAAAAAATTCCTGTGACAGAGCTCATCAATAGAAAGAAGTAATACTGTTCAGCTCAGAGCTGCCTCAAAAAGTGAGATGACTGGGAAAAAAGTTTCACAGCAGCCCTGATGCAGCAAAGGGAAAGCAACATGCTGTGTCTGTATATGGTGTTCCAAGGGAAAACACAGTGACACTAAAGGTTCCCAAAGGACAACAGTAGCAGTTCTCCACAGCTGTGCAGTGGTGTGAAAGTGGCTCAAGCTGTTAAGCTTTGGTACAGGGTTCAGATGTCTGAATCAAATGTAAGAGCTCGAGTTTCAGCTGAAGATCCAGAGAGAAAAGAAATGCAGGAATCTGGAATTTGTTCAGTGATGTAAAACAGAAGGTAACTCTAGACAGGTACACAATGAAATGTAAATGTTTAGAGAGCTTCACAGGTGAAAAATTAGGGATGTTGCACAGGTAATGTAACTTCAGAATCAACTATGGCCAACTTTTCTCTACTTTTAGTCACCAAAATATCCAAAAGGAAATCAAGATGGCAAGGGTTTTATAGGAGTTGGGAGATTGATTTATTTTGCCTATGGTCTTGACAAAAAAATGCAATTTTCTTGCTTGAAGTATGTGACAGTCTCATATTTAAGGGACATCAGAGCTGGATCTGAAACACCAGCTGATTAATTTCCAGACTAGCATTCCTGTAGTCCATCTGCCTAATCCATCACCCATAAAATTAAGTATTATCTATATTATAAGATATCCAGACATCATCTGCCTTTGAACTAGTAGCTGTATAATTTTACTGAGCCTGGAGATTTTGCTGGATGGTTAAGGATTTTAAATTAGACTCAGCTTATGCGAATATAGAAGGTGGTTGACTTGTCTGCAAGAGCTCAGTTACATTACATGCTGCTCAAAGCACAGGAAAAGCAAACTCTGGGTCACATGCATGCTAGTTTAGGCAAATATATGTATTAGTTTGCATGCATATGTGTACATATATAAAAATATATAATAGATAAATAATACAGGAAGGACATGGAAGTGTNCTGGTTTAGCTAAGCTGCCTCTTCTCTCCAATGTGAATTCAACCACAAAGAGGACTTTGGGATTCATTCTTTTGAAACTAAGTCATTCACAGAGAGTTTCTCCGTTAGGGTATGTATATTGAGTGTGCAAAGCTGCACAGCCTGCTGTCTCACACAACACATTTTTGGCATACTTTTAGGTTCATACCATGTTTCCATGGTGAAAACAAGTCCTCTAAGCATGTACAAGGCTGCAGAAGACTGCATCTACTTGAACATTACACTGTACATGGCATTCCCTGTCATCTCATTCATAAGTCTAGCTGACATAACTAGTGTTCCTAGGTTGATGTATTTCTGATTAATGAGGCATTAGTTCTGTATCAGGTAGCAATTTCAGAATAGCCTATTTCCAATGAGTTATGAATATGACTTGATTATTACCATTTGACCTACTCTTGTGTTGAGATGATTTGTGGCTGCATTTTCCCAGAGGACCAACCAAATGTCATTGCCTTGAAACACCACTGTTATGTTCCACTAATTAAATGAGGATTTTACAAAATTGTATGGTAGACATGTAGTCTGTGTGTGGTATTTAGCAATCTGGAATATTTGTACACTTAAAAGAGGATTTCCTTAACATGAATGAAAATGAGCTACATAAAAATTCTGTATGTCCTGACCTCATACTAAACACAGCTGCTTCTATCCTCCACACATCTAAAAATATCAAGTCCTCTCCCTCACCCTGTTTACACCAGACTCACGGTATTGAAAGAATAGTGCAATCACTAAGAACAGTCAATAGGGTCTTACAAAGAGAAAGTCCTGTTTGATTAATTTGATAGCCTTCTATGAAAAGATCACCCATGCAGGGAATAGAATTTTTGTCTTATTTTAGTAAGCCTATTGATACTGTCCCCAGTAGCATTCTTCTGGACAAATAGTCCTGCTGTGGGATGAGTGGGTTCATGTTGCACTCAGTGAAGAAGAGGCTGAGCAGTGGGGCTCAGTGTTGCAATGAATGGGGCTACATCTGCCTGGTGACACTCAGCAGAGGCATTCCTCAGGGTTCAGCTCAATGTTTGTCAACAAGCTGGAAGAAGGGGTTGAGTGTGCCATTAACAAGTCTGTTGATGATATCAAACTGGGAGGTGTTGTTGACTCTCTTGAGGGACAAGAGGCCTTGCAAAAGGATCTAGATAGATTGGAGCACTGGGTTCTGATTAATGGGGTGAAATTTAACAAGTTATAATGCCAGTTTCTGCACCTAGGGTGGAGTAATGCCAGGCACAAGTATGATCTGGGAGAGGTTTGTCTAGAGAGCAACCCTGATGAAAGAGGTCTATGAGTGTTGGTTGACAGAAGGCTGAATGTGAGTCAGCCGTGAGCCCTGGCAGACAAGAGGACAGACCACATCCTGGGATGCATCAAATACAGTATGGTCAAAAAAAGGTGATTATCCTGCTGCATGTAGTGTTGGTGCAGTTTCACCTGTGTGCTGTTCTGGGTCCTACAATTTAAGAAGGAAGTGAAGGTCATTGAATACATCCAAAGAAGAGCACGCAGAGAGTGGTGATCAAGGGCACAATGTCCACCTGGAGACCAGTGACAAGTGGCATCCATCAGGAGCCAGTGCTGGGACTAGTGCTGGTTAACATCTTTGTCAGTGACATGGACAGAGGAATTGAGTGCACCCTCAGCAGGTTTGCAGATGGCATCAAGCTGTGTGGCGCAGTCGACTTGCTAGAGGGCAGGGATGCCATCCAGAGGGACCTGGACAGGCTGGAGAGGTGGGCCCAAGCCAACCTCATGAAATTCAACAAGGCCAAGTGTAAGGTCCTGCACCTGAGTCAGCACAATCCCAAGCACAAACCCAGGCAGGGCAGTGAANCCAGAGATGGTGAAAAGGATAGAAGTAATATCCTCATGAAAGCAGATGAGGACTTCGGATTTGTTCAGTTTGGAAGAAGGGAGGCTGAGGGGTAACCTGGTTGCTCTCTACAGCTTGCTGTGGAAGGAAAGTGGACAGGGAGGTATTCAGTGATAGGATACATAGGAATAGTTCAAAGATGATCCTCAAAAGGTTCAGATTGGATATTAGGAAACATTTTTTCACCAGGAGGGTGATTGAACAATGGAACAGACTTCCTAAAGTATTGGTCAGCGGCCCAAACCTGTGTTTAAGAGGCATTTGAACAATACCCTTAACAACATTCTTCAACTTTTGGTCAGCCTTGAACTGGTCAGGCAGTTGGACTAGATCACTGTAGGTCCCTTCTTACTGAAATTGTCTGTTCTCTTCTAAGTCTATGAAATGACCAAATTCCAGTGTTAAATCTTTTAAAAAGCAACATAACCCTTTAGCTTACAAATGACAATCAAACACAAATAATTCACTGTTCTGAGACCAACAAAACACTTTCCAACTGTCCCAGACCATGGTTTTGCTAAAAGGTCTGCGATAGACATTGAAATGAGCATTGATGTGATTATCTACACCCTGGGAAGGAATTCTTTCAAACCCTCACACTTGCTACCTGTGATATAAATTAGCTGTCATGATTTTAAATTTACCTCCATTCTCCTCATGACTTTCTCTGCTTTGGTTTCCTTTCTTTGGTTTTTTTTTTGGTTTTTTGGTTTGTTTGTGGGGTTTTTTTCCCTTTTTCCCCCTTCTTTTCATTTGATAAGGTGAATGGATTTGTTATTATTTATTTATTCTATAACAACAAAATTAATACTATTAACCTATAAGCAGATATGTAGAATTCTTGCATGATTTGGTCAATTAATGAGATGTCCAGGTAATAATACCCATAGTAATCTTGATTTTTTTTTTATATATAATGCAAAGGTGATAACATTGTGAAAAATAATAGTTGAAAACATACCATCCATACAAGGTAAGTAATGCTCCTTTTAAAAACAATTGCATACATGAAGGGTACCCTTATCTAAAATACTTTTTGCCCTGTGACTTGCTGTGTAACTTGTCACAATTTGTTCAGACTTGTCTTTTTCAAAGCAGTATCAGAATTTGAGTGCTAACTTGGATGCTGTGTAGGTTAACTTCCCTTTCACCCCAGTTTGTTTACTCCACAACAAAAGGTCATCATTTCTGAAGGCTTCTTCTGTTCACCCATCTGTTTACTCTGAAGCAGAATGGCATTAAACAAAAACCTGCCATCTCAACTCTGGGAAAAATAAAAAAGTGAATCCGAAAGCCTGAAAGAAACAACTGGGTCAAACAGCACCAGTCAGAGCAGAAAAACTATAATGACAATTTAAATTCAAAAGTTTGCAGGAGCAGAGAACACCTTTTCAAATTTCTGTGTGACAAAGGTGTCCTGATCTGTGAGTGGAGCTTCTCGACACCCTGAAAATTATTGTCTTCACTCCATAGGATTTCTCAAGTCTTTTTCACACTAGAGAGGTCTTTGTGTGGTTAGGAGCTGGGGGAGGAGAACTATACGCATGACACTAGCCTGCAGGTCAGTGAGAGAGAGAAGCTTGCATACTCTGGATTTCCAGTCTAAATTTCTCCTCCCTAGATGATTTTCTGTACCTATTTCACTGCAATTCTATGAAGTCTTTTGTTAAATCTGGAGGTAGATAACTGCAGCATGTGCTCTCCAATAAAAACAGTTAGCCTACCCTAAAGTTAAGATGCTTTCCACAGCAAGGACTGTACAGTTTCACATGTTTAACAATTTTGCTTCATGTGCTCTGAAGGTCTAGTTCTATTTTTTTTCATATATATTAAAATACAGGAACTAGATGCAGCCTCCTACCCATCACTTGCACTGTGACCAAAGCAAATGTCACTGCTCTGGGATGGGGAGCATGCCCTGAGGGAAACCAAGCACAAAAACAAAAGTAGGGAAATGGGGAAAGTGATAAGCTTCGGCATGAGACAGGGCATGAGTAAGGAGCACTGTCATTTAATAAAGTCTGTTCTCAGTAATTATAGTGACACAATTTGATCAGCAAGGACTAAGTATCTTCATCTGAAAGGAATCGGATGAAATTAGTGCTGATGTAATAAGTACCATTTGTCACTATTAGGGAGAGAGGTGTTGACAGGTCCCTGCTGTTGCCCTGACAACATGGCAGCACTGTTTCTCCTGGCATGGGCTTCAACTCCCACAAGTTAGACAAGTCTGTAAGGCACAGGACACTCCAACAAAGTAAACCAGGTAAGCTTTTCCCCAACTTGGGTTGCACAGACTTAATACTACTGATACTAGGATTCCTGAGGCTCAGTTGGGTGCAGTGGTTCAGACCCTTGATGGTCACCTTAGATACGCTGCTTCCCAGACTTGAATCTGTCGTCATTTCCTTGCAATCAGTATCTCAATGCCACATTTCTGGGGGTGCTTTCTCTGGATCATGCTAGCTCCTGTCACTTGTTGCTAGGGCTCTTGCAGTGGGCTTCTATACAGGACCCAGGGCAGGTGGGAAGTTCTGTGTTTTCTGGTTATTTTGACAGCACCCCTACACATCTGCTGAGTTGGCCACCTTCTCCTGCACAACCTTAATACGAGATTTAGAAGTCCTGAAGGTTTTTTTTTTTGCTGGGTGAACTAGACATGAAAGGTGTCCTTTCCAGATGATGGCTTTGCACTGGGCAGCCCCCTCATTATAAGTGGAAGCGCATTTCTCTCTGACAGCAAAACTCCAGCCACATGCAGCGAGATTATTCCCCAGCAGATTACATATTGTTACAATATTTTGCAGGGACACATTCCATGATGTGAAACAAAAAGGCAAGATTTGCTACCAGCAGAGTAAAATACTACACGAAAGAAGGAGATTCTCTTGCTCAGATTCTCATAATCAACGCACACAGCCAAAATGGGATCTTAATTACTGTCAGTGGGTGGAAGTTTCCTTAATGTTAAATTACCTGCAGCAATTACAGACTACTGTGTAACCTGTTTACAGCTTCCTGAAATTATCATCACATAATTTGGCAATCTGCCATATTTTATTTCATTAAAAACTTAATGTACCATAACATAATAGCTATAATAAAGCTGTCAAGGGCCACACATTGCTATTTACTTAGATATCATCTGTCTATTATCACTCAAAAACAGCCAAACAGAAAGGAAACCTGGAGACTAACAGATCACACGAGAAACAGGGAATATGAAGAGCTCCCTCATTCAGCTGTGCAGCCCTAAAATACATATATATCCCATTTTTCTCACAGTTAAATTATGCACAGAAAATACCTAATAACCTGTTTTTTAATATCATAACTGCTTGCTAAAGTGTGATGGATTTAGACGAGACAAAACATAACTTGTCAGAACACAGCAATAATTACTACTATTTTACACTATATATATAACATTTAAACCACCAATGAATTCTATAATGATTTTCAAGCCATCATCTGAAGGAAGTTCTTCTTCTCCCAGGACACCTTTAAAATTAAATACTGAAGCACTGAAGAAATTATAGTAGCTGGAACTAATGCAAAATCAAAAAATAGTGACTATCACAAAACACAAAGCTGTAAGGTGACCTCTTTATCCCTTCAATTAGGACTTCACAGCATCAGCCAAAACAGAGTGAGCTGATAGCTGTGCTCTTAGTAGCCATTGTTTCTCAAAGGTTTCAAAACTCAGGTGGAGTATAGGTCTAAAATCACAAATGTTTAAGAGTCATCTATAAACCAAACTGTTCTGCTTACAGCACAATTGCTGATTTTCTTTAACAGCTACCTGCTAAAGTACTAACATGCACCACACCTGCCTAGGTTTTGAAGCAGATGAAGAGATGCACACCTTTGGAGTAATTAAGTGCATATTGCTGACTACAGGTGTAGGTGGAACTACACTGCCTGCCAATGACACCAACGACAATAGTATTGGATATGACTAGCAAGAAAAACAACACTAACAGAGATGAGATATTAACAAAAACCCCACACTGTGGCACTTAGTGGATTTATTGCACTAATCTCCCCTGTGTTAATGACAAATGTTAAAAGGGTTTAACACACTTATATGTGTATTAGAAAGCATGCAATAAAAATAGACTTATTTAGTAGCACATAAGTTAGTATATTTTGCCCACTTTTTTGTTTGCTTGTTTAGATATCAAGTAAATAGATAACATTTTTTATTATGATTTTTGTGCCTCACCGACTTACTGAAGTGAAAATGACAAAGCATTTTATTTGCAAAACATTCAGTGGCAATTTCACAACTGGGGCAAATAAAGACATTATGCATTAAGTTTTCAAGTAGTGAGGGATAAATTAGCACAGTGGTTCAGTTCTTACAGAGAGCAAAAGAAGCTTTAGTTGATATTGTTTAGGTAATTCACAGTTTTAATCTTGAAGCTCTCAAATGAAGGGAAATCTGCTGGATATACTCTATTTACAAGAAATGTTTCTTTGAGTTTTAGATTAATGCACCAAATGCAAGACAATCAACACATATATCTACCAAAGAAATCTGAAGGGAACTTGTAGTAAAATAAAACTCTTGCAGAAAAGGAAAAAAAAAAAAATTAAAAAAGCACTTTTCATTAAAACAATTCTGCTGACATCATTTAAACCCCAGGGTTGAACATTAACCATAAGTGTGATTTACAGTAAGCATTTCTTCTGGTTACAAGTGCTGCATAGCTACACTAAACACATTTCCAAGAGTAATCAGGCAAACTACTACATTTTCCTTGGTTACAGGCTAAAATCAACTGCTTATGCCATGATAGCTTTATCATGAAATAGTAGATAAATATGACAAGAAAAATGTAATTTGACTTTCAAATTCATACCCAGATATATTCTCTCTGGAAAAAAAAATTAAAAAGGGGAAAAAAAGGAATTATATCAAAATTTCCATGCTATTTCTGATGCACTATCAGACCCACACCAACCACTGCTCAGAACACATGTGTGTTTTCCCACTTGGCCAAGCACCAAGCTCAGCAGGCTACAGCACTTCTGATATCTAGACAAGCTCATCCATCCCCATATGTGGTAGTTTGAGGGGTCCCAGGTTCCCTTAAGAAGACCACAGAGAAAAAGTCCTGTCCCAGGGAACGGACCTGGTTGTCACCAGTAATCATAATTTTGTTATTCCAGCCCCTGATGGTGCTGTCACTTTATAAGTGGGCAGNTAGGCTCCAAGGTCGCAGCTGCAGTGGATTTCCAGCTGCACAATTTAGGCCTGCTGGGGCCTAATTGGAGACAATGAGGTGGGGGGGGAGGAGAAAACGAGCACTGGGGCTTGGTTTGCTTTGGGGGGGAAGGTCTTGGGGAATTCTCATGTATCTTGTGTCTGTATTAGGTGTTAAGGATTTGTGTATTCTGTATCTCTTCCTACGCATCTTTAAATGTAACTTCTCTGTATTCCTCTTGGATTCAGTAAGAGCATTGTTATTTTACTGCCTTCCTTTGACAGTAACGTAATCAAATCTATAAACTAAACATAGACACCACACATCACTGAACAGAACAAGGTAAAATACTCATAGCAATCTGCAATGTTAGCAGTGTTACTAGTGGAAGATCATCCAGAGAGCTGCCCCTGGACTTCCTGTGCTCTTCATGTGTCATTCACAGAATCACAGAAACACCCAGGTTGGAAAGCAGGCTCAGTATCCCCAAGTCCAACCTATAACCCTCCTCTACAAGAGTAAACTGTATCCCTAAACACCACATCCTTAAACACATCCAGGTTGGTGATTCTACCACTTCCCTGGGCAGCTCGTTCCAGAGCCTGACCACTCTCTCCATCCAAACAATTTTCCTAATGTCCAATCTAAATGTCCCCAGTCTCAGCTGGAGGCCATTCCCCCTTGTTCTGTCTCCAGTTACCTGTGAGAAGAGACCAGCACCAGCCCCACCACAATGTCCCTTCAGGTAGTTGTAGACAGCAACGAGGTCTCCCCTCAGCCTCCTCTGTTTAAAACTAACCATCCCCAGCTCCCTCAGTTGCTCCTCCTAAGATTTATTCCCTAGGGCCTTCATCAGCTTCAGTACAACCATCAAAGGTCTTTATGAAAGACCATTTACTAGCTGTGTGGGAAGGTGTGCAGGATTGCAAATGCCCAGGTGGCATCAGATGTGCATGACAATTGCTGCCCCAACTTAATTCCTCTGCTTTTTATTTGTTATGGTAATGATGCTATGAATAACTGGTCTCCTGGACAGGTGTTCTCCACAATACTTTTTTTTTATATGTATTATTTCCAGCTAACATTTTTTTGTTGTTGTTGTTGCATTTTTATTAAAATGCATCCCCAGAGATAGTTCAGGAATGATTACATCATCTTGTCCTTCATGCTGGTATCATTAGAAGGGATGTGCTATCATTACTGCCTGAAATTTCTGAAAAGGCTTGAAAAAGAAAAAGAAACAAAAAGACCCCAAAAACTAAAACAACACAAAAGCACATCTACACTTAGGAACATACGTTGGCAATAATTTCAGCTTTTACAAAGGCTTAATTTAATCTGAAGCTTGTACTTAAAGGAAAAAGGCTCAAAATAGTAGCTGCTCACAGCACAGCAGATGGTCCAGACAATAAAAAAGGCAGAACTGTTTGAGGAACGTGAGTTGTTCTCTGATACAGATAGAACCAGTTAGCAACTGTGCAATGAAAATCATATTTCACTGGAATAAAATAACTTGTGAGAACAACTTCAAAGGCTTGATAGGGATTAAACTCTACTTATTTCAGTTCTCCAAAAGGATAGACTTTCTGGATGTCTAGCTAACCTAGGCTATCTGTTGCCTGGAAGTTGTGGGATTTCTGGGGTTTAAAAAAGAATAATCCAGTTTTCACTGGAATGTTATCCCTTATAGAGCTGCATAACCTTGTCCCATCAGAAACCTCTCTAATGACTACCTGATAGTTCCTGAAAAGTATTATTATTTTTTCTGTAGGTCTAAAACCTGTTACAGAAATCCCCAATATCCATGATTTCCAGAGAACCGTCAGTGTTCCATGGTAACTAAGCTTTGACTAGCAGTTTAAACACACAATAATTCTTGTTGCTAATGAGAAAGCAATCACTGGGACAAAGAACTGCCGTGCTTCCACATTAACAGTTACCATTATATGCTAATCACATTTTAATTGCTAACCAACCGCTACCAAAAAAGAACAGGCTACAAAAGCAGAAAACAAAATTCATGAAGCAGAAGTTTCAGTTTATCTCTTCTTTCATGTTTAATTTCCATTAGTTACTATCTGACCTGCATCTGTGTGAAACACATTAGATTACAGGAGGCTCAGAGACAGGTAGTCAGGTAGTTCTATATAAAATTAGGCTGATAAATACTTCATTTTCCAGTGAGTCTACATCAAAACTTTGGATTTCCACACCTCTGATCAGGTTTGGGGTGAATTAAAATTTTGTCTTCCCTATTGCAATCAATTTTTCAGTTGTCCATTCTCAACCTGTGCTTGTTATGGCTGCTATACCAAATCAATCCCACTGCATATCTGCTGGATCTGAGCCAGTATGGTGAAGCAGAGGCATTTTAACTCTGGCAGAGTGCCAGCAAAACTCACTCAGCCATGTAATTTTCAGCAGTAAGGTAGGGACCAGAAATTTACTTCTCTGTGAACACATACCCCCTACTTCCCCACCCCCCTCCCAACCTTGACTAATGCTATAAGTGAAAGAAGTCTCAGGAGAACAAAGTAAAACAGAAAAATAAAAGTAACCCTGCACTTTCTACCCAGTTGCAAATTATTTCTACTCAAATACAGATTATATATATTATATTTGGACACCTGAAAGCTCTTCTGGCCTTAGAATGTTTTTTTCATTTTCTGCACATCCATCCTGTTAGCAAGCTCAGAAATGGTCTTTCTGTTCAAGTGCTGAGCAAGACATAGTGGAGAATGGCAATTAGTGGAGAGGCATGTGGGAAGCAAAGTCCTCTGGTACCTTGGAAGAAGGAGAAGGCACTTCAGGGCAAAGAAGCCTGTGGAAGGAGGCTCAAGGAAGATGATGGAGGGCCGAGGTTAACCTCATTGTAGCTACTGAGGGTTTGTGGCCTGTGGTTTCCTCATTGCCAACTGCCTTAAAGCAAAGAGCAATAGAATAACTCAGATACTCTACATGAAAGAGGAGCAGATTCGTAAAAGGCAGCCCTGATCAGTACATTTCTTCACCTTTGACCCTTAATTTTTCAATTTGTCACATACATTTTCCATGTAGTCTTCCAGCAGAAGACAGATTTTCTGTCTCTTTGCTTTTGCCAATAATTATTGAATGACTTCTTCATTTCAAATCTAAAGAATTTCCAAATCAAACTGCTGCAACGGTTAATGCTAAAAATCACTTTCAAATCTATTTTTCTGGTGAGAGACTATGAACTTCAGCTATGAACTTTTCCCTATGCTTCCTAATGTTCTACAATCTTTCAAAATGCAGGTTAGTATAAAAACTGAGGCTAAATCAGCATGAAAATAGCAATATTTATAAAAGCTGAGGCTAAATAAGCATGAAAATAGCAATACTTCAAGTCACTTAAATTATTTTGGTATGAAAGCACGTCCTATTGGTGTCTTACTCCCTACAGCCTAACTAGCAGCTCTTACTATTAGTTCCTACAGCCTAACTAGTAGCAGTAGTAGCTCTTAAATAATAATTCCACGAAACACAGATAGCCTTGTAACTTTCCCCTAGCATTTGTCAGCAAATACACATCTCCCTCACTAATTAGGTGGGGATTGAATAAGTTTTCTAACTTTTACAAAAGGAAAAGTATTTCTGCCCTCATCAGAAACAGGCCTATTATGGCCAAGCAACGAAACTGTGGAAAACAATTTGCACCACACACGACTATAAGACATTCACTATCATTTATCAGCAGTCAAGAGGGATCCTAGAAGAGGATTCTTCCTTGATAGTTCATTAACAGGATGTTGTTTGCAAAAGCAGCCTCAGGCCCGTATATATAGGTTATATTTCTACGGCATTTCCAGGATCAGTTGTGTTTGAAAAGGGCATAAACAATTATCTCAGCCCTGCATTGAAGCATTATTTTTAATTCCACTGTTTTTTAATTGTCCATCTCTCTCTCACTCTCTGATTCTTAGTGGCATCTAGTGGTACAGTACTGTTGGGGTTTTATAAATGCAGGTTCTTTACTGGTCAAAACAGGAATTTCCCAGAAATAAAATCTGGACTCTAGAGGGTTAAAAGAACTGGTGTTAAGCCTGAGTTTATAGGTCTGATGGTGTCACTAGGCAACAAGTAACTTGCTGCAGCCAGCTCCTTTCAACCTCCTTGTTTCCTAATGAAGCCTGGTCTGCAGGCTGACTTAGAGACAATAATAATAGAAAGCATATTTATTCCCCATTCTTCTCACTCCCCAACAAAAAATAAAAATCCAAGAGTGATGCTGTAATTGCAAGGGCACCATGGTGGAAGCAGCTAAAAACAGATGCCTTTTGTAAGCTAGGGATGATTGTGGAGCTCCTGTATTTTAACAGTGTTTCAAGAAAAAGACTGTAGCTCTAAGCTCAAGAGAAAGGGGGGGAAAAATAAAAGAGAGAAAATGACATTTAATTATTTTGAGCAGTTTTGATCTTATAATTACAAAAGAATGTTTTTCAAAGACCCATTAAAATATAATTCAAAGAACTGAATGGATTTTTTTTTTTTAA